>JARKIA010000312.1:0-182719 GCA_029289565.1 Mycena galericulata
CTACTTCCTCGCGCTCGAACGCGCGCGAGCTCATGTCTTATGTAATATGTCGTAGATAAGATATTGGTGTTCATCAGAATAGATCATCATCTTTCTACTCATTACCACGACGAGCCCAGCTCTCGCTAGCCTAAGCAGCTCAACTGATCCTTCTTAAAGGACAGAGGCTCGGAGGCTACTCGAGCTAGGTAAGTCCCACTCTTATCCTTCCTGCTCAATCTATTCGCAGGTGTCGAACGAGCTACATCTCAGGAGGATTTCCACCTGAGATACAGAGATCGAGCTGCTAAGGATTTCCTAAGCTTACTCGATCTCTGGTGTAGTATTACACCATTCGGACTCATCTGAGCCGCTCCCGCCCTCGCTTCCGCTCGCCAGGAGCTCCCTTCAGGACTATCCCCAACAACTATAAGTATTTGTAGTGTCCGTCCCGAACGAGTCCTACACAGTATAGAATAAAACTTTTTTGTGGCCTATGTCTAGTTTTTGTTTAAGTGGTCACACCATAGGCCTTCGGCTTCTGTTTGCCTTTCTTACCAGTGTTACGGTCAGTCAACTCGTGGTTGTTACTCGACATTACCAATCCTTGTACTATATACTTCCCATTGGACCACACTAGACCCAATTTCCCATTTTCATGTGATGCTCACGCCGTAGGCCTCCCGCCCCCAGCGGGGCCCCATTCGCCCTTTCTCACCAATGTCCCCGGGAATATTGCATGACGCCCTAACGAAGATCCTGTATATCTCACCCGATACATTGTGACCTGGCAATTAGATATTGACAGAAGGCCACTGTAGTATTATAACTGGAATATTGTATCCAGCTCTGGTGGAAATGTTAAGGATATCTCCCAGAATGAACAGTACATACATCTTACCATGGACAAGGAACGCTCCAGTGCTCGGGCCAGCCTGGCTAATTAATCCTGCGCGCGCCTGACGCCTCCCGCAGGGGATCTGCGGGATATGCCGTGCATTCGGCATGGATGCCGGGCCAGCAATTTACCCGAATGGGAACACCTTACGTGGCTCTGGCGTCTACTCAGGCCTTCTTAGGTAGGTTTAACTACTGGGTAGAAACGTACCTAAGAAGGCTCAACGTAATCAAACCGGCGGCTCCTTAGGTGTGAGTCGAAATGGGACTGAATGAGATGGAAACTGGATCTTTACCTGCCGGGCAGGGTCATCGAGCGGGGGCTTGGGAGTATTAGAACGACCCAGCCAAAGATAAGAAGAGAATACTTCTTCTGGTGGATCTATATCCATGCCCATGTCCATGTCCATGTCCGAGTCATCGCCGTCAGAATTTGCACGATGATAATTTGAACGCAGTTGGCCTGAAGATCCAGATACATGCAGCTGGGAGGTACTCTGAGACGAAGATGAATTTTGAGAGGGGTTCTTGGAACTCGAAGCTGGTTTAGCAGTAGGATTGTGTCTATAGTAGGTTGACTGAGGCCTCGGTACGCCGTTCACTCCGCAGACTTTACTGCAATAACAGATAAGTTGAGGCCGTTTCCGACTAGTAGCTTGATCAGTCATAGTTGTGCAAGAGAAGATCTTCGAAGACAGGCCGGGCAGAACAGTTAAAGTGATCGTGTCGAAGTCATTCAATTTATGACATCACTACTAGTACTCGAAGTCACAATAAATTCTGGGGCCTCCCGATATTTGGCGAGACCGATGTGGCCACACGATACCACACAATACCCGCCAATACGTGCCGCGCCGGGGTTTTCACTGGGTGTAAGGCCTTAAGGAGCCGGCCAACCCGATTTAAGGCCCTTAGGGCGAACACTGCGAAAACCAAGCCCTTCTGCCAACTAAACAGGGTCAAAGCTGGCGGATCGATCAACGGCGTTATCCGTCCCAAAAACAGGGTCAAAGCGCAACTTACAAACCCATAACAGGCAAGTATGTTTATCCTATTGTAACGTCCGCGGACTAAACACGACCGCCATCGCCCCATTTACAACGCCCTCCTTTAAACTCAGCCACCGCCCCAACCGGTGCTCCTGCCCTAACCCCACGACTAACAGTGCACCTCCGCCCTTTCGTGCCCGTCTCGCGTCGGCATCTGCGTCCGGTTCGCCTGCCCGCGTCCACGCCGCCTCCGCGAGAAATTCCCGCGGTGGGGAGAGGAGTTGCAGCGAGTTGACGACGCCTGGGGCTGGTACCGCGCCGACGAGGGCGAAGGAGCGCAGCTTCGCGTCGAGCTGCCATATTCGGATGGCGCCGTCCCACGATCCTGCGTGATTGTGAGTGCCGATGTATTGAGGGACAGAGTATAATCACTTACCAGACGCGATGAGGTCCGAATAGCGGAGACTCGCTACGGCGGTTACCCAGCGCGGCGTCTGGATCACGCCCTCCGTCGCGGAAAGCGCCTCGTTTAGTCCATGCGCGAGCGCTTGTGTGAAGACGGGCTTCTTTTTTTGCGTCGTCCAGAGGCAGAGCGAACTGAAAGAGAGTCAGAAAACGGGGTATACAGCGAAGAGCTACGCACCCGCTATCGCCGCCGCTGACGAACGTCGTCTCGTCAATCATCGCGACGCACTCCATGCTGCCCTCGATGAACTTGGTCGTCTTTTCCCGCGCCTTTCCCTTTCCCTTCCCCTTCCCGCTCTCGTCCGCCTCGCCTTCATCCTCATCGCCGGCGTCCTCGTCCTCCCCGCGCAGCCCGCCCTCGAGGACCTCCCGCACGCGACTCCGCCCGCCACCGCGGAACACGAGCTGCGTCTCGTCCGTTATCTTCCAGTACCTCGCCGTCTTGTCGCGCCCACCGACGCTCACGCACGTCTCCCCGCGGAGCGCGTCGAGCGCGCGCACATGGTCTTGATGCCCGAACAGCGTCTCGACGTACCCCAGCACGCCCGGGGAGAGGTCGTACACCTTGAGGGTGCGATCGTGCGAGCCCGTGTACAGCTGGTGCGTGCCCTTGCGGAACGCGACCGCCTGCGCAATTGAATTAGAGGGGAATACAAACGAAGCGAAACGAAACGCACAGAAACAAGGTCCTTGTGGCCCACCTGGCCAACAAAGCCCTTGACCCACGTACCCGCCTCTGCATCCCACACACCGAGCCGCCGGTCCTGCCCCGCGCTCGCGAGGTACTTGCCGTCCAGCTCAGCGCAAGGCCAAGCACCGCGTCCGTGTGCCCGTCCACCGCCGGGTCGGGGGCGCCCTTGGCCTTCCCCTTCTTGCTCGCGGAGCCCTGCGGCGGTCGGACCTTGTGGAACGTCGCGAGTTTTTTGCCCGAGGTGAGGTCCCACTTGATGATGGAGCCCTCCTTCCCCGAGGTGAAGAGGTGCCGCGCCGACTCGGACGCGACGGCCGAGGTGACGGAGAGCCGGTGCCCGCGCGTGCGCAGGACGCCGCTTGGCGGTAGCGTAAAGTCGATCTGTAAAAATACATTGTCTTTTGCCCTTGTTGAGAAAATGCAGACGAGACCTACGGTATCCGCAATGAAGAGATGCATTTTCCCCGAGTGCTCCATAACATCTTGCTTTAGGCGGGCAGATATGAGCTCCCTGTCGATCTCCGCCGCATCGAACTCGCCCTCTGCTACGGGCGCTTCAGCGCTCTTCGGAATGTTTATCCAGCAAATGAAAGACGCACCAAGCCCTTCCTTGACGCTGTCTAGATACAATTTCGCCAACCGCAGCCGCTTCGCCGCAGGCGTCTCGTCGTCGTCCTCGCTCCCGCTCGCCCCGGGGTCGACATCGACGTCCGCAGTGAGGTCGAGGTCATCTATATCACCGCCATCCTCGTCAGTCCGATCCGAATCAAGCTCCTCGTCCGCAGGCCGCTTCTTCGCCGGTCCTTTCGCACTGGTAGGCGCATTCGTGTTCTTCTTCCGCTGCACATGCGCACCACTGGGCTTGCTCCCCGCGCCATCCTTGCGCGCGAATTTCTTGGTGGGTCCCGCTGGGCCCGCGTCGGAGCGCTTCCGTTTTCTTGGTTTGTTGGAGGTGAAAAAGGCGTCGGGCATCGCGCGCAAGGGTCGATGGAAATTTTTAGAAAAAGGATGTCACGGTGAGCGTGACGGGACATGGATCAAATCCGACCGGCCCGTTGGCTCTCGTTCATACCACAACAACAGGAGGCCGTTCAAGGCAAGTTCAAGCTCTCAAAAGCCTACCCAATCTTCCCAACGTCAAGCCTTCAACTTGGCTTAAGCTCTTCCTCAAAATCCCGGCAGATTGTGGCTTGTGTGCTGTTTTCTCCGCTGTTGACCCGCGTCGATGTGCATATCTCGACAGTGCTCCCCGTTGCATGAACTGTTCTAGAAACGGGCAGGCCATGCTGTCCTGCTTCAGTTTACTTTTCTAGTATCAAGTGCGCAGATAATGTCCGCTACGGGTCTCAGTCCAATGCCATACCGTCCTCGATTTATACTCTCCCCGCTGAGCTCTACCTCGAGTAGGCAAATCCGAAGCTTGAAGCCATGGCCGCGCTCCACTCATCCAGTATGTCGTCCAACGGGCTGAATCGACCTGCTCATCGTCCGATATTAAGCCTATCTTCCTTCCTCCCGATGTTCAGGCCGCTGTTCGTAAATAAAGTGAATCAACCCGCCGCCAAAAAGCAGTCCAATTGCCTCGCAACTTGGCCGAAATCAGATTTTTGTCTCGTAGTGTACAGATTTGTATCGGGCCGTATGTGGATAAAATTGAGGACTTTGCGGTACATAACTTGGAAACCATTGAAACGTGGGCCAGCGGATAGTGGCAACGAAATGCCAGCAGAACTAGACGCGGGAAGACTGTGACGTCAACAGACCCTTTCCTTCCACCATGTCGCGCGATGTGCACAACCCGTACGTCCACAGCCAACCCGACGCGTCTCTGCTGATTCTGGGGTAGATTATTGTTTGAATGCGCGTGGGAGGTCGCGAATAAAGTCGGTGGAATCTACACGGTAATAAAAACAAAGGTGCCGGTCACCGTCTCGGAGTATGGGGACCGCTACTGTCTCATTGGCCCGCTGTCGTACAAGACGGCCCCCATGGAGGTCGAGCCAGAGGAGCCCACCGATCCCCACCTCGCCGCGACCCTCGAGTCCATGCGCGCACAGGGCGTAAAGGCCTTGTACGGCCGCTGGCTCATCGAGGGCGCGCCCCATGTCCTCCTCTTCGACACGGGCTCCATGTACAGCCGTCTCGACGAGTGGAAGGGCGATCTCTGGAACCTCGCCGGGATCCCGTCCCCGCCAAACGACCACGAGACAAACGAGACCATCGTCTTCGGCTACCTCGTCGCCTGGTTCCTCGGCGACTACGTTGCTCGCCAGCTCACAACCGCCGTCGTTGCACACTTTCACGAGTGGCAGGCCGGTCTCGCCATCCCTCTCTGTCGCAAGCGCCACATCGACGTCACCACCGTCTTCACCACTCACGCCACCCTTCTCGGCCGCTATCTCTGCGCCGGGAGCGTCGATTTCTACAACAACCTCCAGTACTTTGACGTCGACCACGAGGCCGGCAAGCGCGGCATCTACCACCGCTACTGCATCGAGCGTTCCGCCACACACTGCGCCGACGTCTTCACAACCGTCTCCCACATCACCGCCTACGAGGCAGAGCACCTTCTCAAGCGCAAGCCAGACGGCGTCGTCCCAAACGGTCTCAATGTCGTCAAGTTCCAGGCCATGCACGAGTTCCAGAACAGGCACGCTACCTCCAAGGCAAAAATCGACGAGTTTGTCAGAGGTCACTTTTATGGCCATTATGATTTCGATTTGGATAATACGCTTTATGTGGGTTCGCGATTCTTCATATGCGCTCGACGTTTATTTCCACACATGCTAACATACACCCTCAGATGTTCACCGCCGGCCGGTACGAATACCGCAACAAGGGCGTCGACATGTTCATCGAGGCCCTCGCACGGCTCAACTACCAACTGCAAAAGAGGTACGGATCTTTCCTCGGCGCTCCTCCAACTGACCCGTCTCCAGCGCCTCCGCCGTCACGGTCGTCGCGTTCATCATCATGCCCGCAGCGACGCACAGCTACACGATCGAGGCTCTCAAAGGCCAGGCTGTCACCAAGCAGCTGCGCGACACGGTCACCGAGATCCAGAACCGCATCGGTGCGCGCCTATTCGAGAGCGCGGCGAGGTTCCACGGGTGCGTTGCGTTCGTTTCTCCCTCTTTACACGCACGCTAACACCCCTCCCCGCAGCGACTCCACTACGCCACTCCCCACGCCGTCCGCGCTGCTGTCTGACGAGGACCTCGTGCTGCTCAAGCGGCGCATCTTTGCCCTCAAGCGCAACAGCCTCCCGCCGATCACGACGCACAACATGGCCGACGACGCAAACGACCCGATTCTGAACCAGGTGCGAGTCTCGGTGAAAAACAAAACTCTTTCCTGACGACGCCGCTCCCAGATTCGCCGCGTGCGCCTCTTCAACGACTCATCGGACCGCGTCAAGATCGTCTTCCACCCCGACTTCCTCAACAGCTCGAACCCGATCCTCGGGCTCGACTACGAGGAGTTTGTGCGCGGGACGCACCTCGGTGTGTTCCCGAGCTACTACGAGCCGTGGGGGTACACGCCCGCGGAGTGCACGGTGGTCAGTCCCTTCCCTCATTGCGTCTGGTAGGCGCTAACGGACCCTCGCGCAGATGGGCATCCCGTCGATCACGACGAACCTCTCCGGTTTCGGGTGCTTCATGGCAGACCTCATCGAGCGGCCGCAGGACGAGGGGTGCTACATCGTCGACCGGCGCTCGCAGTCCGTCGAGGACGCCGTGCAGCAGCTCGCGGACCACATGCACGCGTTCACCAGCAAGACGCGGCGGCAGCGGATCAACCAGGTTTGTCGCTTTCTTCCTCTCATGGCTGATACTTACTTGTCCACAGCGCAACCGCGTCGAACGCCTCTCGCCGCTGCTCGACTGGAAGAACCTCGGGATCGAGTACAGCAAGTCGCGGCAGCTCGCGCTCCGGCGGGCGTACCCCGATGCGTTCGCGAACGGCGCCGACGACGACGAGGGCGAGGACTACTTTGGTGCCGGGGAGAGGCAGGGGTGGATGGCGCCGAGCGTGCCCGCGAGCCCGCGCTTCCGCGGGTCCGCGACGCCCGGAGATATGGGGACGCTTACGGAGGAAGTGCGTCGCCTCTCATCTTTCTTATTTATTCTTTTGTTAACACTCTGCGCAGATGCAGCGGCTGGAAACGAGCGACTACCGAGGGCAGACGTGGCCCGGGGCGCACGAGGAGGAGGACTCGTATCCTTTGTAAGCCGTACGCTCTTTCTTTGTGTGCAACTAATTAACCGGCCCCAGCCCCTTGGTGATGAAGGTCCGCAGCCGCGCGGGGAGCGTCATGAGTGGCGCGAGCACGCCCGGCGGGGGGACGTTCCGCAGCCTGAGCGAGCGCGACCTCGCGCAAGCCGACGCGGCGCTCAGCCAGGTCGGGGAAGGCGTCAAGGTGAACGGGCATTAATTAGCTCGCGGATGCGGGCTCGAACGGCTCGGTAGAAAAGACGTAGAAGGAAGACGGGAAAGACCGTTGGATGGACAACAATACTCATGCTTTTATGTTGTTGCTTCATTAAGAATCAATCAAGTTATAAGCGAATGAACGCGGTCGTGTGCGCGTCTAAAAACGAGAGCGTGCTCGATTCGCCCACCGCACACCAAGGAAAGCAAATGGATAACAGGAAACACGCAATTCTACAGCGGGACCCTCTCCCGCACAGTCTCGTTTATCTTATCTGTACAATCGGCATTTGGCATCGCGTCCATCGGGGCCGCAGACGGGGGACGGGCGAGTCAGAGGTAGTCACTGGGCACCGCCACGCAGGGCGAGGACGAGATGCAGGACAGCGCCGGCGTTGATGTTAAAGTCCTTGGCGGTCTTGTCGTCCGGCCTAAGGCGAGGTTAGATCTACAACAAAACCAGAGAAGCCAAAACGCACAGTTGCCGCCCGGAAAAGATGAGCCGCTGCTGGGGAGGGGGCACGCCGGACTGCTCTTCTACTTTCTCCTTGATGCGGGTGATCTGTGCGATGGGGCGCGCGTCTCAGACAGAGCACGGAACGGGCACCGCGGCACAAGCGTACCTTGTCATCTGGGTCGATGTCCAACTCGATCTGCACAAAGAAAAAGGTGTAAGGAGTCCGCAAAGAGGCGCTCAAGACAGGAGGCGTGGCACCTCTTTCCCTGTGAGTGTCTGAGGATGGGTTAGCTGTCGAACCCGAGAAGAATTGAGGGAACGACTACCTTTACTTTGATTAGCATGGTGGTTAATAAGGAAAGAGAATGAATGTTTGGCCGAGTTTTGACTCATCGTGATTCCCTGCTGCAAAATTGGCGCTTAAATTGGCGCCCATAGTCGATTCACACAGCAGGTCCCTTTTATACCCTCGATGAGGAAATGGACTGGTCAGAGAGCGACCGCTGAAAATCTTGGCTCTGGTCAAGGGGCTACCGATTCCCGAAAAATATATACCTTACGTCGAAATTCTTTGCTCAGAGAGGCGAAGGGCAGTGTTCTACCTAAGGGTTAAGGCTTAACTTAATTTAAGGGTTAAAAAGCCCTTAAAATTAGGGCTTAAGATGGCCAAGAAACTTTCCTAAGGCTTAATTATGGGTAATGATGGCATCAAAGATCACCCATCAGTAAATTTTGGTCTTCGCAGCGTCGACTTCCTCGACCTCGACCGTCCAAAATGCCTTCCAGAGAGGGTCCTTTGAAGATCGCACAACTCTTCCAACGACCACCACATAAGCCTTTCACTCTTGAGCAGTTGCTAATGGAGTTGAGGCAACGGAGGAGTCTGATGAGGAGCTGGACGATGGAGAACTCGAAGGTTGGGGAGTAGGCTGCTTAAATATCCTGTCCTGACTGTCTGGGTGCCTAAAAGGGCGGAGAAAAAATTGGTTTTAAGCCCTTAATTTACGACCCTTAATTAAGGGTTATTAAGTTTTAAGGCCTTAACTTCAAGAAATGCCCTTAATAAGGCCTTAAGGGAGAACACTGGCGAAGGGGGACCCTCCCTCCCCACGTGATGGGAAAGTGTCCTTATATGGGAATTTCCATCAGATGGCGCTGGTCGGGTAATATTTGCCGAGGTCCCGGAACATTTGCCGAGTTCCCCCGCAGCTACGCGGCCACGCTGCACCTCTTCATCTGAGAGCATAATCACACTGAGACTAAGTTGAATAGTCTTGCTGCATCTTACAACATGCAAGTTACAACCCTTTGAAGTTCTGCACACACTATTGCCTATCAAACTTGTCTTCAACCCATTTTCTGGTGCAAAGTTCAGCTTGAAAAGGCCTGTCCTGTAACTTATCCTGTTCGACAAGATTCAGGAATACATGATTAGCCCAAGGTTATAAGCCTTTAGGAAATCTTGTAAATGTTCCCTCGAAAATCAATATAATAGTCATATTAGCCACACGCGACACGTTCTGGGTCCGCCAAGAAGCTTGAGACTTCCATGTACACCTTTTGTATGGCATGTCTGTCCTCACAGCCATGGGCAAGACATGATTTACCTCCAGGATACATAAAATACACCCATATGCACTGCTACCTACAATGTATATAATTTTTTTTTTGCGGCCGAGGGACCCCCCCCTCCCCCCCCCAAATAAGGAAATTTCTTATCTTGGTAGCCCCTTGGCTCTGGTGTCATATATGGAACTGATCCAGGCCTAATCGGGCCTGGCCAGGCCGCATTTGGCCTGCCAGGCCGAATTGGGCCTGGCTCATTCCCAGGCTCCTATTCCGCCTTGTTTCTCAAGTGTTGCATTGGTCTGCCACGCCAGGGGACTTTGAAGGGTCCAACTTGAGATTATATTTGAACCATTGCACCGCAGGCCCAAAAAATGGCCAAAATAGCGCCCGGAACCGCAGGAATTAAATCAACATAAACAGGTATTTTGCCCTGACTCTGGCTCATAAGGGCATCAGTAAAATTAATTAGATC
The DNA here is from genome assembly GCA_029289565.1 of Mycena galericulata. Taxonomy (NCBI): domain Eukaryota; kingdom Fungi; phylum Basidiomycota; class Agaricomycetes; order Agaricales; family Mycenaceae; genus Mycena; species Mycena galericulata. The sequence continues at coordinate 9,951 of JARKIA010000312.1, forward strand.
CTCGAATGAGTTTGGGAGCGCCGCAGGCTGGAAAATGAGCCAAATTGAGCAAAACAGAAGCCGAATTCATGGGAGGATGTGCAGAACACTGTGAGCACAACATAATCTGATCCACATCTTGCGTTGAGGGAAGAATGTATGAGGAATTAATTTGATTTTTTTGTCTAGCTTCAGATAAAGTGCGCATGGGAAGGGGTGTCTGCAGAAATACCAGTCTAAGGTCCAGGAATTGTGCAAGAGAAAATTTACATGTTTAGGTACTGTGAGAGGAGTACAGGGTTAAATCCAGGAAGAAAAATGTGTGTACATGGCAAAACAAAGATGAAGACAAAATGTGGAATGCTGAGGTCTACTGAGACGTGAGAGAGCGAGAAACAAAATTGCAACATGAAAAAGGATATAGGGACGCTGGCCGGGTTCGAACGTACGCGAGGAAAAATAGGTCACGCGATCGACAAAAGACAACCAACGAACTTTCCAAATAGACTACGCAGAGTTAGAAAACAGTCTTCCGCTGCACACTCCAACCAGCCTAGGGACTTTTTGAATAATTCTATCTATATAATAAAATGGGGGAGATAACGAACATCAAAGAATGTTCGAAAATCTCACGCCCACGGCATCTGACCGGGACTCATGCCGAGCCTAAGTCGAGAACGCGCCGAGCCGAGAAGAGCCTCGGCAGTTGAAGCATGCCGCGGCGGGGCTGAGCCGGGCCCAAAGAAGCTGCAAACTTACTGAGCCGTATACTGTGCAATGCTGATGCTTGAAGTTGCCGAGCTCAAGCGAAAATGGTGGGGAGTAATTGTGAGGGTCGGGACCAGAGACAAGGTCAATGTCAAGCAAGGTTGAAACTTGAGAGCCGCCGGGTAAAAAGGGCCCAGGCAGTGGGATCATGCCGTAACCAAGCTGGAGGTTGTCTCGCAGATGCCGAGGAGAGTTGGAAGCTTCAGAGGGAGGCAGCACAAATTTTATGGCAAGTCCTTAGTACAAAATAGGGTGTGATAGCTCTATGATTTTTTCTCAATGCGGCAGGCTCAGGGCTCAAAGAGGAGTTGGAAAGGGGGAAAGGGTCCAGGGTGAATAAAGGGGGGAAAAGTGGTCTGAGAGAATGGGATGACTGAAAACCAACTCAATATATTTCTTTCTCAACTCACCAACGCCCGTGAATTTATTCACGGGGTTGAGCTAGTTTTGAATAATTTTTTTTGGTTCCACATATGACACCAGAGCCAAAATCTTCGCTAGAAAGATATCAAAAAATAACTCGGCCAAACACAACAACGCCAGATTACCGTTTTGGAAATTCCAGATATGGCCTCAGCCAGATTACGACGTGGGATTCGACTTCTCTTGGTTCTATCAACACCTTTGGATAGACATCATCAAACCGCTCGTCTGCCGTGGCGTTGAAGCGTAGGTCCACCTCCGGGGCTGAGACCTGTATTCGCTCAGGTTACAGGATACTCGTTCCCGCAAAATATTTAGTTATTCACTCAGCCGAATTGAGTGTTCCAGCGATGTCAACGCACGTCAAACTATTTCGGACTACTCCGAAATCGACCTCAGGTACCATAGTGCTGACTCCAGAGGACGTCGAACGTCGACTTTTTCGAGTTGATAGCAGGAGGCGTTTCCCTTGCCCTTTCTCTTCGAACCTTTCACGAACTCGGGTAGAGCTCGGGTATTTACCTCCCGTATATAAGCCGGTACGCTACTACTTCTGGCATCCGAGGAGCAATTGTTGATTTCCGCCAGACACTGGAGCCTAGCGCATTCCAATTTTACAGCAGGTCGAGGCTCTTTCGCTCGCAGGCCAAGCTGATTTTGAATTCGGGATCGCAACGAATGTAGAAAAGGGCTATTGAAATACCATGTCAATGCTGTTATGGGGCGCCAAATCATTCTTAAACTTCAACTGAACATCCAAAAAAAAACCTCCCTTCTGGCATAGCTCAGCTGACCACCTGAAACAACGGCATTCCGGGCGCGAACGGTCTCAGTTGGCAGGCCTCCCCGGTCACTACCTTATATGATTGTCCGCTTTCTGTCCAAGCATTCTGTTGTTTTACTCTAAACAATTTCGCCTCAGCCCTCTGTTTTACTTTATTCTGCACCAAGTGTTTAGCCAAAATCACCATTTTTTCTCCCCTTGACTTATTTTGTTTCCCCACTGCTGCAGGGAATTTCCAGTCAGCCTGTGTTCTACTTCGCGTTATTTGAATGTGGTCTCGGGCTTGGGGTGATTTCGAGGACAAGTTCAGGGTATAATATACTTCAAAAAAAAATCTGGCATTCGCACAACTTACTCTATTAGGCCCGTTCTGAGGCTATTTCACTCTATAGAACGACCCAGGATAGGGGTCATTTTGGCCTGTCGATTTACTCTATTCCAGATAAGCTAGTGTCCGGGGGCCTCCGTTGGCAATGTGACTTCTAAATCTAAACGGCGGTTTGTTCACTTAAATACAGCTGATACATTGCGGCGTTTGAGAATCCAGCTTCGATGACAATCACTCAAAGCCCCTCCGCACCACTTGTCGTTGTCGTCGGCGTCACGGGGAACCAAGGCGGCAGCGTCGTGAAAGCGCTGGCCGAATCCGATAAGGAATATCGCATCCGCGGGCTCACCCGCGATGTGACAAAATCCGCCGCTCGCGAATTCGCCGCTACTGGGGTTGAGATGGTCAGCATCGCGCTTACAGCCGACAATGTCAATGGTGCACGCGAGGTCTTCAAAGGAGCTGATGTCGTTTTCGTGGGTTATCTTGTGTGCTTGCGTTTAACCTGCTTTACTGAGCCGTCAGGTCGTCACCAACTACTGGGAACATCTGGACGTCAATCGAGTGAGCGTGTCTCTTTGATCATAGACACGCCATTAAATGGTTACCGCGCTTATAGGAATTCGCCGAGGCAAAGATGCTTGTCGACGCTGCGAAAGTGGCGGGCGTCGGCTTATTCATCTGGTCTGGCCTCGAGTCCATCATCAATGTATCAAAGGGAAAGTACCCAGATGTGCACCATTTCAACGGAAAGGCCGAAGTTACGGAATACGCACGTCTATCTGGTATCCCGTTCATCAATGTCCAATCTGGGTGGTATGCGACCAACTTTGCGAAGCTCGAAGGAATGAAACCAAAACGAGTCGCGTATGGAACGTACGTGCTTGCCTTGCCCGTCGGCCCACAGACCATCCTGCCCGTCATCGACACCGCGAACGATTACGGTCTGTTCGTCCGTGAGGCGATAGAGTCTCCGGCATTCGGCGCAGGCACTGAAATACTCACATCTGGAGAAGATATAACTGTGGGTGAGATGATTTCTCAGCTCGCACAAAGTAAGTGACGGCTTCTTCGATATGGCATGTGGTCTGAGCTCGATTTTTTCCCAAGTCACCGGAAAGAAAATTGCCTATGCGCGGATTAGCGACGAAAATTTCATGGCGGCTACCGGCTTACCTCCAACCGTCGCGCTGGAGATCCTAGAGAGCCTGAAATACCACGAAGAATGCGGATGTAAGGTCGCAGATAATCTTGATTTGCACGCCACTGATGTCATGGCAGATTATGCCGGGAAGGATTCAGGCCCAAGTCGCGCGCATCTTGCGAGACCGACACGCACTTGGGCCGATTTCGTCAGGTCCACCGACTGGAGTTCCGTGCTAGTCTGAGGCAACGATTTTTTTACTATGAAGGGTTTATAGGGGCAGATATGCCAGGACTTGGGTTTCGGGGCAACGGAAGCAAATGCGCACCTTCTGTTTTCTCATGCCGGCACCGTCGCGCCTACTGAGCCTGAGAAAGTGTGGAAGCATTAAGAAAAGGTCGTGCATTGAGCAACTTGACAAATTGCTGGTTGCGGTGGTCAGATGGATGCACCGGCTGCCAGGTAAAACTCAAAATGCCACGTTGTAGCGGATCACTGCCGCAAGAACGAACGCTTTGACCGACTGCCTGACCGGGCCGCAAGTTGCCGGCCGCCATGTGATGGGTTCCTGAAACGAAACTTGGTGATTGTCAGTGATGGGTGGGATTTCGTCCGTGGCAGCAAATTTGCCATGCCGGGTGTTCTTCTTGGTCTCTCTCTCATGCCCAGGAGTCGTACTGACTCCCTTACCCTCTTTCTTCATTTCTCTCCACATCGATGGGGTCCATGAGTGGGGTAGGTAGCGGAACTCGATGCTGAAATTTGCGCTGACAAGCTCTTCGTTTTTGGCTGTTACCCGAACAGGACTTTGAGGGCCGTCTGGTTCCGGCCACACTGTGTGCTTGCGCAACGATCCTGGTTTGAACGCGTATGCCGCCATCCTGCCCCTTGCTTATGGGCGTTGTTGTAGGTGTACGACCTGATGTGCACACTGGACCAGGAGGCGCGCATGTTTTTAATTGATTTTTTGGTTTGTCCTGATTCGCACGAAGATACTATACGTCTGGCCACGGCCCTGGTCTATAAGCACCGTGCTCTATGTCTTAAATCGCTACCTGCCGTTCATTGATACCTTTATCGGTCTCTCTGGTACGCCACAAAATTTAATGTGTCTCCATGGCCCCAACAACGTTCACCAGCCAAATTCACGCGAATATCGCCGGAGGTGGGCCCATATTAGCCATTGTTTCCTCGCCTCTGATCTTCTCGACTGAAGCAATGTCTGATACGGAATGTGACCGTTGGATGTACGTCAAATTTTTGAAAATAGAGGACGCTGCCCAGCGGTCGTAAGGATTTAAACTCAACGACGTCTACAGGGCTCTCCGTAGGCGGAATCATGCTATCTGAAGGTCCGCAGCCGGGTCTCTTAGACGTAAAGCAAAAATCAACAACTTAGAATTTGCGCAGGGATCCTGATGCTTCGCACCTACGCGATCTGGGAACGTAAACCCATTATTCTCATTTTGCTCTGCTCCCTTGCTATCGTACGCTATCTCCCTCTCGACCCCGCCCTCACACTGACCCTGCAATATCAGGCAATCTTCGTCCCGATGGTCATGTTCGTGCGTCTTGAGACCAAATCCCTGATTTGTGTGTTTGTTTCAATATCAGGTCCCCGTTTTTTTTTGCTGACCTCGGTAGACATCCCAACCGAAGACGGCGTGGGCTGCCTCCTTTCCTCCGCCTCGAACATTCTCATTTTTGGATATCTTTTGATCATGGTCTCTGAGACAGGTATTTATCTCATACAGTGCCGTGCGTGAAACTCGGCCCTGACGCACTTATCAGTGATTGCGGTTTTGACAGCCGTGAAGGCGTACCGAGACTGTACGCTTTTCCATTCTCACTGCCGCGAACGATCAATCGTGATTAATTGTTATCAAGTGCGGCGCTCGCGGGTGCCATGGATCCTGAAGCTCTACCAAGATGGTAAGCACATATGTATGATAATGCGCCCTGACTGATCGCTTCACGCAGGAATGCTTTTCTATGTATATCTTCTTAGTACGTGGGATCGAGCCATTCTGCACACTTCCCACCAATAAGTCTGAACAGTGATATCCATTGCAAACGTGCTGGTGCCTATTCTGGGACCTGTAAGTGCTGCACCCTACTCATCGACCTGCTCCTGACTTGGTTCGAAGTCGATGTTTGCAAACTGGCTAGCGACGTAGGTCTCACCTTTCTGGTGAATTACGAGTCAACTGACTTGGGCAGACCCCAACGGGTCCTTCACTCCGTATTGTGCACCCGGGTTCTTTTACTGATTCTTCGGCAACGGCGAGTTGCAACGTCGGGAGGAGCCCGAACGACGGCTTCGACGACGGAAACGGCCGGGAGTGGGATGATATTTTCCTCCGTGATTGATGGCAACGGGGAGGAGTCAGACCTCGGGCTTGCGACTCTTGAATCTGGATCTTCGCGGAGAGTATACGCGTATCCGGTGTCACCTGAAGCGGACAATGAGGAGGGAAGGACACAATTTGATTGGCCATTATAGCGGAGACATTATTAACTATAATTTGTATCATTACCGGATTTTGAACTTTGAATGTTTGCTTTGTGCCGGCGAAGTCTATCGCCCGTTTTTTTGCTCCGTCGTCATGCGCTGGCTCTCCTCGTTTTCGTCGGCGGCAGTAACGGACTACTAGAAGCCCAACTTTGAACCCTCATGGTATTTTTTGTTTCTTGAATTCTCCCACCTAATTTTCAAATCACATCTTGGCTGAGCGAACTATCCTTTGGAATTCACCCTTTCCTCTGACGTCTTAAATAGAGCTCGGGCTTAAGGGCGTTCCCAGGTTCTTTCAGCCAAGAAGGAAGCTCATGATCAAGCTTGAGGGCAGCCACTCGGTGTCCTAGCCTTTTACATGACCAAAATCTAACCTCCTGCCAAGTACAGCAAGGCAGATCAAGCTAGAGAATATATAACATTAGTGGTGTAATTTTGAGTCGACGTCAGTATACATCGATATATCGGCACGTTGGCCTCACGCATCTACATCCTTCCTTTCCACCTCGCGACGATCTCTCCACTCTGGGAAAAACTCGATTTTTTTGGGACTCCAACCCAACGCGCGAGTCGAAGGACGCCTCAGGTACTCGTCTGCAACGTCCCCAACAGCCCGCCCCACACAAACGCCCGCGCATTCCCACCGCTCTCCGCATACTTGCCCAAGAATAGCTCGTCCGCGCCCGACTCGGGCTCAACGCGCGGCTCGCCGAGCAGTGGGTCGCGCATCAGCCCAGAGAGCTCACCCGGGTTCTCGAGCGCCGCGCGCACCCCGCGCGAGAGCGTCGCGGCGAGCTCTGCGTCGTCGCCGAGATGCAGCTCGTCGTCGTCCACTTCCGCTTCCGATTCCGCTTCCTCGCCCTCGCCGTCGGAGTAGAATTCTTCAGATTCTTCAGCGTCGGAGGACTCGGTTTCGGCAACGGGATCCGAGTCCTCGGAGTCGGTCAGAGCGGTGTCCTCTTCGGCGTACTCGCCCGGCACCGGAAGCAGGTCGTCCTCCGCCACCACCTCCGCCTCCTCTCCCTCCATTTCCTCGATCTCCACGTCCTCCGCACCTTCTGCCCCCTCCCACCCGTCCATCTCCGCAGCCACGTCCAACCCCTCCTCAAGCCTTCTCTCCCTCGCCATCTCCACATCCAAGCTCTCCACCTCTGCATCCGCCTGCTCCCTCTCTTCCCACCACGCCTCCGCCTTCAGCGCATTCTCCACCGCGCGCACCTCGTCGTACTCCTCGCTCCGCAGCTCGCGCTGCCTATCGCGCCACCGCTGCAGCCTTTCCGCCTCCGACAGCAGCGCGCCATCCTCCTCCTCCTCCGACGCGTCTGATGCATCAGCACCCTTTGCAGAGGCCGACGGCGTCTTCCACGATCCCGGCACCTCCCCGGCGGCAGACGTCCGCTTCCACGCGAGACCCTGCCACGCCGCGCGGGCACCCGTAGTCGAGCTGGTGCCGGAAGTGGAGGTGGAAGCAGAAGTGGAAGTTGAAGTAGAGCCGGAGGGGGAGGGGAGGGACGCGAGGAGGTCGTCTGAGGTCGTGGAAGTGGAAGTCAAGTCGGAGGGGGAGGGGAGGGACGCGAGGAGGTCGTCTGCGGCCGTTGAGGCCGTGTCCATGTCCACGTTGTCGAAGGCGGCGGACTCCTCGAGGTCGATCTCAGAGTCGGAGTCGGAGACGTACCCGCTCTCGGCGTCCGTCTCGGCTTTGATGACCTTGTACTCCTCGAGTGTGGAGAGCTCTGCGCGGCGCGCGGCGCGGCGCTCGTTGCCTGGCGGAGCGACGTCAGTGGGGGAGCGGGCGACAATGGAAAACGCGGAGGAACAAAAGGTGGGTGCACGGAAAGTCAGGCGTACGTCCAGCAAGATTCGCAACTAACAAGCCCCTTCCTCCCAGGAAAAGTAAAAGAAAAAAAACCACTCACCAGTCCTCAACACCCCCGTATCGAGCCACACCTCAAACAGCGCGGCCGCCTCGCGTACGCTCAGCGCGTCCGGCACCCGGATCGCGCGCAGCGCCCTCACCTTCTTGACGGCCGGTCCCGACCCTCGTCCTTGTTGTCCACCCGTTCCCATCGTCTTGCCCCCGGCCCCCGCTTCACCACCATCCTCGCCCTCGCCCTCCTCGCCCTCCACCGCTTGGTTCGAACTCCCCACTGGAAGCGCCTCCACCTCCTCCGACAACACCATCCCCTTCCATAGACCCGCGCCCTCGGGTGGGTGCGCCGGTTCGGGCTGCGCAGGCGTGCTGACGAGCGCGTCCTCGAAAAGCGGGGGGTCGTACACGCGCCAGCCGGTCCAGGTCGCGTCCTCTTCCCCTTCTACCTCCGCCTCTTCCTCTATCTCCTCTTCTACCTCTTCCGCTACCGCTACCTCCGACTCTGCCGCTGATTTCGAATCGAGCTCTGCCGCCGCCTTCGAGTCGAGTTCTACACCCGCGTCTTCCACGGCGGAGGCAGAGGAGGAATCGGCGCCAGCGTTCGCCACATAGGCGTCGGCGCCGGACGCATCCTCCGCCACATCCGTTTCGTTGTTGGCGTCCTCTTCACTTTCCTCCGCGGCGAGTGCCTCGGGATTCGTTTCGTCGTATTCGTCCTCGATGAAGGCGGGGTCTGCGGGGGAAAGTCAGTGCCGGGAACGCAACAATGACAAGGGTGAACGAAGGGGGTAAATAGAATGCAGGAAAGAATGAATATAATAATGCACGACGCTTTATCCAAACGAAAGAATAGAAACCAAAGGAAGGCAAGTGATGAAATGTAAAAAAGACAAGAGAGACACGAGTGAAAAAGAAAGACGCACTCTCGATCTCAACCTCGTGCTCCAGATACGCGGCGAGTTGGGAACTGTAGCGGCCACTGCCGCCCATCTTGCCGCTCATGCCCACGCGCGAGGCGGGGGACGCGTCAAAGTCGGCGGGGAGGTGGAGCGCCGCGGCGAGCTGGGGCGGGACGGGAAACTCGGGGTCGGTGCGCGAGAGGGCGGTGAGGACGCAGCCTCGTGCCTGCGCCGAAATTAGTTAAATTTCGAGTGCGCGCAGAAAGGACCCACCACCGGCTTTCTCCCACTCGCGTACTCCAACAACAGACGCGGGATGCCCAGGTGGTGCGGGCGGATGAAGCGGCCCTGGGGGTCACGGTACATGGATCGACCTGTGAGGGCCTGGAAGTCGTCGATGGCGATGAGGAGCGGGAACACGGTCTGGGTTGCCATCTCGCGGATGATGCCCTCGAGGCACGCGTGCGCGGCGGGCTCGCCCTCCTCGCCCTGGCCGGCCTGGACGACGTCGAGCAGCGGTGTCCCCTCGGGCAGGGCGTCGCCGTTTTCGAGCTGGATGGGGGCTGTGGTGTTGAGGAAGCGGAGGATGTGGGCGTTTGCGGTGCCGATGCGACGGAGGGTCTCGCGGGCGGCGCGGGGCTGGAGGTAGGTGCGGGTGCGGAGGGAGTAGGTGTACGGGGTGCTGGCGTCGACGAGGCGGCGGGCGCGGGGGATGTAGAGGACGAGCCAGGCGGAGGCGGCGGCGGCGTACTCGGCGGCCTGCAACAGTAGGAACGACTTGCCGCAGCCGGCCCGCCCGTTCAGCACTAGTCGCGACGGCGAAGACACAGACTCTTCCAACACCCGCACCAGCGAGAGCGTCGTCGACGTCGTCACCGAGCAGGGCACCCCGAGAATGCGGAACTGAAATAAGATAAAATAAGAATATATAGATGAAGAAAAAAAAAGCAAACCTCGAGCAGCATCTTCTTGGGGACACCATAGACCCTCAGCGGAGACGTGGGTTCCGTGTCGTGGAAGCGGGTGACCACGCCAGGACTCAGCAGTCGCGGTCGCATCGACGGGACATCGAGCTCGACGCGTCCCGGGCCCTCGCTCGCGGGCTCAAACAGCTCGTGCATCAGCCCCCCCACGGGCAGCGGCTTGAACGCCCCAAGACTACGTTCCCGCGCCTTGACAATAGGGCGCCCCATCGCGTCCCGCTCGACGCTCTTCACCTCTTTTGTCCGGTCCTTGGGCTTCATCTTGACCACTCTGGCCTTGAAGCGTGTCGGCGTCGACGAGAAGCATCTTGGGTGCCCGGCGCGCAGAGGGCGCAGGGCGCGGAGCATTAAACCAAAAGTAGGCGTCAGTCCTGGACCTAACCCTAGCCTCATTCCCAAAAAAGCTTTCATTCTGCAGCGATGTTCGCTTTGCGCCGGCGGAGTCTCTCGCGCGTCTTCTTCATCGCCGCCTGCGCCTTCGTCGTCCGCTGGCTCTTCTTCTCGTCCCCGTCGTCGTCGGCAGCAGCGGGCTACTCGTCCCACCAGATACAGGAGCACAACTTTATTGAACGCGCGACTCGCCCGGACAAGTCTCTCAATGTCCAGAAGCACCAGTTCTTGCAGGCGCGCATGGGACGCGACGAGCGCGACGAGCTCATGGGCGATGTCATCCGGAACGGCGTCGAAGACTATTGGGAGCGCTTCCAAATGCCGTAGTAAGTCCGTGCACGCACGAATTCATTCCAGGTATTGAGTTGCTTCTCTAGCATGCTGAGCAAGGATACTTCATCCATGGACGCCCAGCATGTCGTTGGCGCGATTGACCAGTTGCTGTCGCTCAATGGCTGGGTCGCCGCTCTGTGTCCGACGCTCACCCGCCCATTTGGCCAAAACAAGTACGAAAACGCGTACGATGACCTCGTCCGTCAAGACCACCTGTACTACATTGCCATCGTCATCCACTCGGCCGACCATTTTCTAGTCGACCAGCTCGCCGTCATCGTCCAGATGGCAAAGCGCCTCGGCACCAACAACCTCTTCGTCTCCATGCTCGACTACGACTCCACCGACTCCACCGAGACGCTCACAGATCTCTGCGAGGCAGTCCTCACCCTCCTGGGCGTGCCATTCCGCATCCGCCGCGTCCCAGGCATGACAGAGGACCCCTCGGCAGCGTACTACCCACTCGAGGAGGCCCATATGCGCAACCTCGCACTCGAGCCTTTGCACGAATTGCAGCAGAAGCGAGGAATTCGCTTCCACCGCGTTATTTGGCTCAAGGGTTTTACGTGTCCAAACGACATCCTCGAGACGATCAAGGTCAGCTTTGTGAACGAGGCCGCGATGGTATGCGGTATGGACTGGGCTGAGCACAACGGCTTTTTTATATTTTCCGACCGGTGAGTAGTCGTTTCTATTCGTTTATTTCGGTACCTCACCCGATCTTAGATGGCGGACACGCGACATCGACGGCGACCAATTCCGGCAGTCCAAATCCTCATCAAAGGCTGAAGCTGTCCCGCCGCGCGACCGCCTCGGGGCCTCCCGCTACGCACAGCACCTCCCCTTCCAAGTTTTCTGCTGCGAATCGGGCACACACGTCGTCGACCCCGAGCAATCCTACTACAAAGGCCTCGAATACCGCGCGGGCTCCGACTTCCACAACGTCAGCCGCGCGGAGAGCGTGCCGACGCGCGAACCCGACGCGCCGTGCCTCGACAGCAGCCAGGCATGGTTCTGCCGCGATCTCTGGGTCCGGAGCGCGCGCGACTCGATGAACGAGGTCGACCAGGTGAACAAAGACGGCGCGGGCCCCCTCATGCGCCGTGCCGCCGCCCCCGCGCCGCCCGTGGTCGAAGTCGCCGCGCGCGATCCCGCGGAGCAGCTCGACCCAGCGGCCGGGCAGGCACAGGCCGCCGCGGGGCGCCGCAAACCCGCGGGCCCCGCCATCGACGCGGATGCCAACGCGGGCTCGGACTTTGACGCGATGCCCGAAGAGGAGGGGGACGGCGCGGAGCCGCTCCCTGACGCCCCCGACTATGCGGCGGACACGGACCCGGTCCACCTCTCGATGCCCAACTCGGTCTTCCCCCCGGCGCGCATCCTCGTGAACCCGCGCTGTCCGACGACGTACGCGGGCGTGAGCCACACGCAGCTTGCACTCGATTTGTTCGGGAGCGGGCAGGATGACGCGCTGCAGGCCGGCGTGGGCAAGTACGTGCTGGAGGATTGGGACGGCGCGCCGGAGAGTTTTGTGTGTCAGGAGCAGCGGTACGCACGCGCTATTCGATATGCGCTTCTTTGTACTGATGATTTCTCTGAACAGGCAAACTGGAGGACGACAAGCGGCCAAAACGCAACGGAGGCTGGGTTTCTCGATCCACGACGAGCTGCATCGCCAGTGAGCGATCGAGCCTTCTCTTGGTGTACATCTACTAGACTACCTGTATATATAATCGATAATTTCCTGCTTTCTTCTTGGGGTGTGAAAGAAACTTGTCCAAGTTGAAAGCAGGACCAACCCGGAATGCGGTTCCGAGCAGACCCGCTCGGCGAATCGGCCGATACGGAACTGTATAGTCACGTGGCTGTACTGTCCCACACAAATCGTATCCTTCACCACCACTCTTCTCGGTGAGTACAGGGCTCTCGGCGTGTGTTTGTGCGTCTGACTCTCCCTCGCAGGCCATGCAGATATTCGTCAAGACCCTTACGGGCAAGACGATCACCCTCGAGGTCGAGTCTTCCGACACCATCGACAATGTCAAGGCAAAGATCCAGGACAAGGAGGGGTCCGTCCTCCTTTTCCTCATTTATTTTTTTGTTTCTTACCGCCGTGCAGCATCCCCCCGGACCAGCAGCGCCTCATCTTCGCGGGCAAGCAGCTCGAGGACGGCCGTACCCTGAGCGACTACAACATCCAGAAGGAGTCGACGCTGCACCTCGTCCTCCGGCTGCGCGGCGGCATCATTGAGCCCTCCCTCAAGGTTCTCGCCTCAAAATACAACTGCGACAAGCAGATCTGCCGCAAGTGCTACGCGCGCCTGCCCCCCCGCGCCACCAACTGCCGCAAGCGCAGCTGCGGCCACTCCTCCCAGCTCCGTCCGTGCGTCTTGTGCTCTTTTTTTTTGTCGTGAAAACTGATGTGATATTGTTCTACAGCAAGAAGAAGCTCAAGTAGTCCGTGGATCGAGGCAGCTGGATATGCTACTATGCTATTACAGAGTCGTATGCGCATGTACCCCGTCGTATTCATTCTAGTTCCGTCCATGCGTGATTATTGAGGTTCTATACCTTCATGCCTCCACTGGTACCTTCCGAGCTTGGCCTCGGTGGTAAAAAGAACGACGAGTTTCTGGCAATTGGCCAGTGAAATATGGCGCATGAAGACCGGTACGGACCTCCCAGTACCAACGATAGGCCAAATTATGGCCTATGCTGCGATAAAAAAAAAGGACGCTGGCTAACGCGATTCTACAGAATCATGTCCACTCACCTCATATGGAAATTGAGATGTGAGAGGGTTATACAGGAAAAGCCGCCAGCATCTATACCAGAAATTCAGAACCGCTGGCTTATTTAAAGCGATAAACAGCCGACTGTGCCTTGACAAATGTGCAGAAATACGGTAAAAAGGCTAGAAAAAAGTCAGATTTGGCGCTCCACCAATGGAGCCGCAATGAGAGAAGGGGAAGAGCCAACTGGTTTGGACGCCGTTGACGAAGGATTTTGGGCAGGCGGGCGGCGGATGGGTGTTCGAGAGAGGACCGGCGCCATCCGCGAGTACTAGTGATGTCATTGACTTATTAATAGATTTCCAGCGGCTCTGCAGATCGAGAGCACTGAGTCCGCTGGGATCAATTCCACCATAGAATTCCACAGAGAATTTTTTGATGCTTCGGGTAGAAATGATTAGCGGAAATTCTCTGTAGAGAAAAGTGATCGAAAGCGTAGAATTTGATGGAGGAATATCGGCAACTGGTTAGGTAAAGACGCGTCGCGTACCCCGCGTTCTCCGCCAACTCCTCCTCATGTTACCACGACTCCGAGCGTACAGGAGATTGCTGCCTCTTCGCTTCTTTTTCCCCAGCTTCAAGCTCTGAATTTCCACCGTCCAACTCAGCTCTTGCGGTATGCTTGCTTGGCTCGGCATAGCATCACATTCCAGCAAGTCAACTTCAACAAGAGCCCCCTTGCTGTACTTCCTCCCAAGTTTCCTCCTGCAGTCCCAGAAACCATCACTGTGTCTCAGATTCCGATTTGGTGCTGCTGAACCGCATGAAAAGAAATCGTAATGGGATCATCCGGACGCCTGTACAGCTGTGCGAGCGAAGAGGAGATTACTGTATACGATAACACCTGAGGCATACGAGAGGAGAGTGCACAGTGACTAAATAGTAAGTATAGGAAAACCTACTCTTAGACATTGATCCCGGCTCGAGTTCGGCGACAATATTTGAACCCACTGTATTCGACGCAAAAGAACTTGGATGCCATTCTGGGAAGCCGGCGGTAGTGGCCTAAAGTAGAACTGAACCACTGTCGGAGCATTTGGTCATCGATTCATGCGAACACGGAGAATTTCGCCTACTCGCTTGTCGTCTCTGCGGAGCTCGCTGGAGCTTGTCGGATTGTTTCCGTGGAATTTGATGGTAGAATATTTTCAACAAATTCTCTGTAGAATTCTATGGTAGAATTTGATCCCAGCACATTCAGTCTTCTGTGCAGATCGTTCCTTTCAACCTCCTTTTACTTCCTCATGTCGTACATGCCCGCCGCCCCCACCACCACCGCCACCGCCTTCGTCGCGGTGCAGGAGAATCTTCGGGCGGCGGAATCCGAAGCTTCATACGCCAGCAGTCGTCTGAGATCCTCGCCAGGCGACGTCGATCTCATCCACGCAGACGCAGCCGCCATTGTCCAGGGGATTCTCTCACATCACCTATTTTCCGTCGGTCCAACCGTCCTCGCCGCTCTAGAAGACACTCTGCTCCGGCCGTCCTTTCGCGGTCTGGCCCAGGAACTCGAAGACGCGGCTGCCCCCAACAACATCATACTTGCCTTCCGTCGACAGTGGCGGCGCTACCACCAGATGCCAGAAGTCCCGCATGAGCGCGCCATGTTCCGCGCAGCTCTCGAAGAACACACATTTGGGGCGGCGGCGGCCCTCTTCGTAGACGAGCTGCATGTCAGCGATCGCAATTTAGATATGCTCATCTCAATGTGGAGAGAAGAGCATGGGGAGGATGTCTCGCAGCCAGGTAAGCTTGCTAATACTTTATTTCTCTTACCACCCCACTGACTCTGTCCAGGGGACAGCAGTATGTCTTTAACTTTTGAAGCAATGCGTCGTTTGGCCCTTTTCTAACAAACCTATTGTGCGTCATTTGTTTCTACAGTGCGCACCTCTTGGATGACGTGTGTATGGTACAGTCCCCCCGTACGACCCTCTGGCGCCGCCGCTTGTCGTTATACGCAACAGCAGTGGCAACGGCAGCAGTGGGAGTGAGACGGGAGCGCAATAGAGACCACCTCGAGAGCACCAGTCGCGGCCGCCCGCGCGCTCACCCCGACGCCCGCGCCCGACCGCTCCGTCCATTCAACGCCTACGCCCGCTGAGCCGTTCTAAACCACAACGAATAGAAAATGTTCTCGACGCACATCACACAGTAAATAGAAGATTTTCTTTAAGCACTTGTACATTCCAACCGCAATCTGTATTACTTTCGCATTGTACTTGATTAAGCAAGCATGAAAACAAGCATCGGTGGCACACGACACGAACAAAGAAACCATACTCGACGCCGTTTGTACCGCCAATAATTAATCTTCCTTTCTTCTTCTCGGGCAAGAAGTTAAGCTAGTTTCTCAAGACGTTCTGGGGTGTACGGCACAAATGAACCAGAAAGACGAACCCCAAACTTCATAGTTCCAGGTGATCGAAGAGTAGTAAGTATTTGCTACGTACTAGAATACAATGCAGATGATATGAAGACACAGTGAGCCTGAGAGGCAGAAATACATACAAAAAACAAGGAAGAGTGCAGCATAATAATTCCTTTTCGCCATCTCCGGCTCCGTGCAGGTCAACGGCCAACCAAGTTATCCCTCCACCCGTCGCTCGCTCTTCGCTCTTCGCTCTCCCCGCTTCCGCCTCCCGCCTCCGACTGTCTCGCCTGCTCTACGGGGCACCACCCAGCGGAAACGCCGTCAGCGTATCCCTGTACTTCAAATGCGGCAACGAGGACATCGATGTGGCAGACGCGCGCTCATCGCCTCCTCCTACTCGCGCCGCGGCGGCAGCAACATCAATGCGCAGGGCCTGGGACGCGCCTTCCGCTTTCCCCGCGAGCACTTTCTGTTGTTGATATGCCCTGCTCGTGATCATTGGAGGCTTGCGCGGTGTAGAAATTGACTCCGAAGCGGGCGCTGCGTAGTTTCGCAGGTGTAGCCGGGTGAGCGCGTGCACGTACGCGTGCGGGGGGGAGTGGGCGGGCTCGCGGGCTGTGTGCTTGCAAGGAAGGACGACGCCGATGTAGGGTGGGCTTGGGCCGTACTCGACGCGGGGTATGATGGGGAGGGAACGGAGAGAGGGGGCGAGCATGGGCATGGGGCGACTCCGAATCCGAATGTACGCGGGCGAGTATGTCCGTCGTTGGGCAGTGTTTTCGTGTCTGCGGATTGAAAAGGTATGTACATCAGCATCGGGTCGACAAAAAGCTGAATAGGCTCACCAGACGCGCGCACGACGCGAAACCCGACGCGATAACCCTTGTTGATGAACTTGCGGAAGGGTCTGAGGTCGAAAGGGCAGCCCTGGCCGCTGACAGCGCAGTTGCAACCTGAGGAGTCAGAGGAGTCAGCGTCGAGCGGGCGACTTCACGGGCAGGAGGAGCTTATGAGGAGGCGCGCGTGGTGGCGTCAAGCGCGCTTAAGTGATTTATCATGTCATTTGGGTACGGGAGAAGACTCGGCGTCAACTAAGGTTCGATTGCCGCTGCTGTATTACGGCTTTCAACCCCCCTCAAGTGGACCTGAGTTCCGAGATCGGCAGCAAAATGCTTCGCTTTCACGCTGGGCAGCGGCTTCGTGAGTGTGTCGGCGACCAGGGGCAATAGATGAGGTGAATACAGAATAGATCCCTTAAGCTTCTCGATGATGTATCGGACGAAGTGATAGCGGTTTTTTTTTTTTTTTTTTTTTTGGTGTGTGTGTGTGGAACGTTTGGAGTAGTCGGAGACAACAGCATTTCTGCTCCCCTTCCGCGTCGTTGGCTCGCAGGCAGCGCAACGGCGTTTCCGGGCCCACATGATGATATCGATGTGTTGCGTGGTACTGGTGTTCTTTGGCGAGAGTGGTTGTCCGAGAAGAGTGTCGCGGGTGACGAGTCGACAGGAGGGGTGAGATCCAAAGATTTCAGAAATAAAGGAGCGGAGCCAAAGACCCTCCTCCTTAGTGGTGTGGGAGGCGGCGACGTACTTGGCCTCGGTGGTGGAAAGAACGACGAGTTTCTGGCCATTGGCCAGTGAAATATGGTGCATGAAGACCGGTACGGACCTCCCAGTATTAAGGATAAGCCAAATTATGGTCTATGCTGGGACAAAAAAAGGGGACGCTGCTCTAACCCGATTCTACAGAATCTTGGTGTCCGAATCCACTCAGCTATCCACTCACCTCGTATGGAAATTGAGATGTGAGAGGGAGGGTCATACAGGAAAAGCCGCCAGCATCCATACCAGAAATTCAGAGCCGCTGGCTTAAAGCGATAAACAGCCGACTGTGCCTTGACAAACGTGCAGAAATACGGTAAAAAGGCCAGAAAAAAGTCAGAGTTTGGCCCTCCAGAAATGGAGCCCTAAGATGAGTGATCGCCGCGCATCGCCACCGGCCCGACCGGGCTCCGCTCCCACGGCTTCAATTACCCCTATCCCTAGCTCTTGCTTCACTCCCACTCGACATGCAGCTCCAGTCCCCGCTCCCCCAGGACGCCTCCCACGACGGGAAGACCTTCGCCTCGACCCTCCTCCTCTCCTTTGGCTGCACGCCCCTGCTCAAGCAGCATCTCCTCAGAGACCTCAAGATGACCACCGAGGAGCTCGCCTCTCTCGAGCCCGTAATCGCCGAGGCCTGGGACCGCTGGGACCAGGGGGTAAGCTCTCATCTTTCATGAATTAACGCTGATGGTCGCGCTGCAGCGCCGCATGAGCGACGAGCACCCCAACCCGCCCGCGGTGCCGCGCCCGTCGCCCCAAGCCCTCGCGACCCCCCCGTCGTCGACCCCGCCCATCCGCTCGATTAGCCCCCTCCCCTCAAAGGCGAGCTTCCAGTCTCATATTCCCCACCCCAGAAATTTGGCCAACCCTGTCTCCACCGGCGTCGACACCGTCGACCCTGCCCATGCCGCCGATAGATACCTCCCCGTCAAAGGCGACCTTCCGGTGTCGCTGCGCCGCATGCCAAAAACTGGGCTGCCCTCCCGGTCCTGTCCCGGGTGCCACATACCAACGCTGCTGGGCACAAGGGCCTTCTTTGCAACTATTGAGAGCTCTCACGGAAGGGGGCTCACGACCCTTCTCCATAAATTTGGAGTTGCAGACGACGAAGATCTTCGTCTCTTGCTCAATATGCATAGCAGCAGGAATGCCCGCCTTACCGGTATGTTCGATGAGAACGGTATTAGCAGAAGAGATCAAAAAAGTTTCTGGGCTCGATTGCAGGACATCCGGGACCTTACCCGTCCCCTTGCGGTTGGTTTTCCCCTGTGATCGAGTGTTCTTCGGCTGACCTCTCTCTGCAGTCCACCTGTTTAACCCCCTGCTGTATCAAACTAAGTGAGCGCAATGATCTGGGGGTTGATCCACGGTTCTATTTTCTAATGAAGAAGCTGGATTTGGAGGAAGGAGGGGTGCTACAGGATGTTCTCCAGGACGGGTATCCCGACATTGCGACCCCCTTCGAAAAAGTTGTACTGAACTACCTCCTGCGCATGCGTGATCTGGGGTATGCATACGCCTCGTGATGTTTCGTACTCGCAGTATGTTTCGTTAAAAACATGTACAATAGAATCTTGAGCCTTTGCTTTCCCACCAGACTTTGGATTGGAACATCCACGACATGGCATCGCATTGTACACAACTAACCGATTTTGACAGTTTTTGCGTACAGACTCTCTACGACTTTGCCCACCTGCTGCAGCGTCTCGATTGCGGTTGCGTACGTCGTCTGCCCAAGAGCACGTCAGTACGAGAAGCGCGCGAGGAAGGAAACATGTACGCACATCCGCCTCCGTGTCGTCAAAGACGAGCAGGCACCCGCGCCCCTGGTCGAGCACGCCGTGGAACACCTTGTCGAGGATCATCTGCGAGAGCCTGGCCATCCATCCTTCAGCATATGCCAGGGGCAAACGTGAGGAAACCCGAAACGTACTTAGCCTCGACCGCCTGGCGCCCCTGGCCGACACACTCGCTGACGTACTCGAGTTCGACGACCGAGTACGGCTCGACGATGCGTAGCAGGTTCTGCTCGAGGAGCGTGTCGTAGAGGGCGGCGAGGTGCGAGCGGATCGTCGGGTCAGAGGAGAGCTCTGCGCGCCGCCTGTTAGTACGAGAACCAAGCGCAAGAAAGAGGAAGGGAGGCGCACCGTCCTTGTAGTCCCGCAGCGCCTTCTCAAAGTCCGCGAGGTTGCGGTCCTGGTGCGCGCGTGCAATGGCGCGCATGCTCTCTACGTCCCGCAGCTGCGCGTACTTGAGCGCGAGCTTGATGCTCAGCAGCGAGTGCACGTCTTCCGGCTGAAAACGACCATCAGTGAACGTACGTATACGGGTGGAAAGGCGGACGGCACGCACAAGGTTGAGCATGACCTTGCAGAGGAGCATGTACTTGAGCGCCTCGAGCGCCCCCTTGCCCTCCGTGTCGATCTGCTCGCCGGTGGTGGGCGTGGGCACCGCGCCGTCGGCCCCCCCGCCCTCGCGCGGCTTGACCGGCGGCGCAAACGAAGCGGCGGACGCCTGCGCCTCGAACGCCTCGAAAAAGTAGCTGTACGCGGTCTTGTAGTCCTTCTCTTCAGCGTGGAGGATGCCGGACTGGATGTCGAGGGCAGACTGCAGCGGCGGCGGCGTGTAGATGGACGCGGCGGACGTGCGCGCGGAGGTGAGTGCGGCCTGCAGCGCGTAAGTAGGCTATAACAGGAAGTAAGGGGGAAAGGCGCACCTTGGCCTTTGTTACATTGCCTACCCCGCGGTAGACTTTGCTCTCGAGGAGATGGACCTCTGTCAGTATAAGCTTGTCGTCGAGGCGCTTGAGCTCTGTTAACAGGCCCTCGATGATAGTGAGTGCCGGGCGGTAGTGATGGAGGTCGAGGTGGCTTGACGAAGTTCAGTATGCTAAAAACTGGGACAACAAAAGGGCGCACATGGCAGCGAGACGCGTTTCGAGACTGTGCTTTAAGAATATGCGCTTCTCGGCTTTCGCCCACGCGATGTTATCTTCAAGGACGCGGATCTGCGTCGCCGTGCTGTTCGGGATGGAGCCAAAGTGGTTGAGGAGTGTGCGGACTGGCACGCGGTCAGATTTATAAGATAGAAGCGCAGGTTGGACGCACTGAGTTTGGCGGTCTTTGCTTTTGCAGTGCTGGACATGAAGAATCCGCGGGAGAGAGTGATGACCTGGGCTAGTCCTTCAGCGTTTCTGTCCGAGAATCGATGTGAATATTATTTCTTCGAGGATAGGAAGAGCACGGACTGTTGATCGCGATAGAGACTTCCTAGTCGTAACAGCGCCGCCTCCTGCTCGCGCAGCACCTGTGCGTGGGCTTCGGGGGTGAGGTTTGGGGGCGTGGCTAGACATATAACCGTTGAAATTAGACGCAGAAAAGACGAGAAAATAAGCGCACGGCGGGCGAGAATATCATGGTAAATTTGCTCTGCCTTTTGCGGGTTTGTTTCCGGGGCATCTGCGAGGGCCAGCAGATCTGCTGGTGTCTGTGAAACGGAGGCCATGGTACGCGTCAGTCTTGTTGTCGCTTGTTTCCTTTCCAGCACCTCGCTTCCCCGATCGGGAAATCCAATTTTTGCTCTGCTCCCGCCATGGGCAAGTCCCAGAAAAAAAAGGCCATGCGCCGACACAACCCAATGCGCGTCCCCGACTCTCATCTCCCAAAAGGTCTCGCGTCCGCCTCCGAGACTTCCTCGAAAACAGAGGCCATTCTGCCGATAATCCAGAAGGTTGTGAACTATCCGTTGTGTTCGTTCCCATATTCATTGGGTAGATGGAAGGCACGGACGCCGCGGAACGCAAGTGGGCTTGCGTTGCCGTATCTAATCTCATACAAAACGACCCTTCGACGCGCCGCCTCCTTCAAGGGAAGAACATCGTCGGCGCGCTCATCACCCGCCTCACTGACAGCGAGGAGGAGGTCGTAATAGAGGCTGTGGGGGCCCTCCGGTATGTAAGCCGCAAATTTCTTTTGCGGGACCATGGCCTCATTTTTTCCTTTAAGCAATCTATGCATCGACGGCGGGTACGACATCTGTGCAGAAATGTACAATAAAAGCATCCTGGTGCCTCTTCGAACATTTGTGCCCAAGGTCCGAACTCTATACCCCCATCCCTCCGGTAAAATCTAATCGAAACCCCAGCTATCCACGACCCTCTCCCAGTACTTGGACGGACCGAAAAGTGCGCCAGAAAATGCCCAGAAGCTGGTCTATGAATTCGCGGACAACGTCATCACCGTCCTCTGGTGTCTCTCGTGAGCATCCCGCGTCTGGTATCATGCTCGGCCTAACGAATCCAAGAGAGACTTCAAATAAAGCACTGACCGCCATCAACGAGATGAAACTAATCCCATTCCTCATGTCCTTCCTTGCTGCGCGCGAAAAAATCCCACTCGCACCGGTCACCGCCGCAGGTACGCGTCTTTACCTCCACTTTTTTCAAATATTGATCCGGCCTCAGCACAATGCCTCTACGTGCTGACCGACGACAACTACCCCGCGATCGCAGACGTACGGTCGGACGGCGGCTACATCGCGTGTCTTATGTCCCTCATCAACCCCGACGAAAGCGTACCCAACGGAAAGGCTCCCGAGGCCGATCCGCGTGCGGTCACCCTGCGCGTGCTAGCATCGGGTATCCTCCGGAACATCTCCCCAATACCACCGCCGTCCGCCGCCTCGGCGATCGACATCGACAAGGACATCGTCCTCCCGCAACTGCAGCCCGTCCTCGCGTCCGTATCCCTCGCAGATGCCTCGGCGTCCGTTCTCGAGCTGATAGCGCAGCAGGTGCGGGCAGGATGCACACCGTTGTTGATTATTTACTCACACGAGCCCAGTCGGCTGCGCCGGACATCGAGAAGCTCTCGCTGAAAAACACGCCCAAGAGCGACCACAAGTCGACGGCCGAAATTGAGCTGGAGCGGCTGGAGGCGCGGCTGCGGACGGTGCAGCTCGCGCTGGAGATCCTCACGGGTGCGTGCGCGACGCTCCCCGATCCCGACCCCGATATGCCGCCGGGGCAAGCCGACGACGACGAAGATGGTGACGAAGGTAGGACTATTTCCGCGCTCCAACTGTCCAGCTAGCTAACCAATCCAGACATCGAGGGCGCCGAGGACGAGACACCCGACGTCGACATGGCCATCGACGACGCCACCCCAGACGCCAACGCGCCGGCCCAAGCGCTCCCCGCGCTCGTCGGCCCGCTGCTCGCGCTCATCCAGCCGACGACACTCTCCTTCCCGCCGCTCGCCGCGCCGTCACCGCACCCGCCCACGACGTCCGCCCTGAGCGCGATCCACCTCGCGGCGCTCGAGTGCCTGAACAACATCTTCCTCGCCCTCGCGCGCGGCGGGCCCGCTGACGTCGCCGGCGCGCGCACGACGTGGGACGCCGTGTGGGCTGCGCTAAGTGCGGTTGGCACGCAGACGGGGCTCGGACAGGAGCGGCGGCGCGCAGTATGGGAGGTCGCCGCGGGCGTCCTCTGGGGCGTCGCGAGCGTCTGCCGGGGCGCTTTGGTAAGCTGCTCTTCACTTCCAAAGGCCTAATTTAATCTCCACGCACAGGAGCCGAATCCGGAGCAGGTGCAGGCGCTGATGGCGCTGTGCGATGGCGCGGGCGCGGACGCGGCGCTGCGGGTCAAGTGCATCGGGGCGCTTGAGTGCCTCGCGCAGCATGCCGCGTCTGTCGATGCGAACGCGAGCATCGCCGCGTACTTGGTGTCCATGCTGCCCAGTGGGGGCGCGGCGTCGCCTGCAGGCACGGAGCCGATGCTGCAGGCGGCGGCGTCGCTGATTGACATCTACTCGGACGAGGACGCGCCGTGGGACGGGAACTTTCGCGCGGGAGGGTTCCTCGAGCGGCTTGCAGGGAGCGTGGACGGTGTAAAGAAGGCGGTGCGGGCGATTGACCGAAGGAAGGAGGGAGGGAGGGAGCTGCGGCGGCGGGGGGAGGAGGTGCGGGATAATTTGGTGGCGTTTGTGGAGTACCGGCGGGGACTTGGGTTGTAGGGTAGACGCGCTATACTTACTTCCTGTTTGTTCATGTCTAATGATCGCTGCGTCGGAGCTTAAACTGCTGGTTGTCCTCTACTGTCACCACTTCGTGACCCCCGCGCTGGTCACTTCACTGGGAACGCGACGGTCACACTCTAATCAGACGCGTGAATAGATGGACAAGGACAGTCCTACGCCCAACAGAAAACGGCCCCGCGAGAACGAAACACCCAGCCAGCGTCTCAAGCGCGAAAAAGCAGCAGAGCGCCAGCGGAGAAAGCGGGAGCGCGACAGACAGGCTTCCGGTCTCCCCCCCTCCATGCCCTTTCCCCAGGACAACCACTATCCTCCCCACCACCACCCCCAGGCCGACTATCTCACCGCACCCCCGCCCCCCAAGCCAGAAGACAATATGTCTCCCGAAGAGCAGGCCCGTCTCGAGCGTCTCCGCGCAAACGCACGCGAGCGCCAGCGCAAGCACCGTCTCCGCGTCAGGCAGGAGAAAGATCGTGCGCTCGGGCTCGCCATGGGGAACGAGATCACCACCGGCATCGACGACGTGCATTACCGCGTCAACCCCGACGGGCATTACCAGCAGGTGCTCGCACACGACATGCAGGCGCAGGCGCAGGCCGCGCATGCGCATGCGCACCACCTCCAGCAGCAGGCGGCGCAGGCCCATGCTCAGGGGCAGCCCCCGCCGGGCGAGCCCCCGTTCCCCCAGGACGCGCCCCACGGCGGCCAGACCTTCGCCTCGACCCTCCTCCTCTCCTTTGCCTGCACGCCCATGCTCAAGCAGCATCTCCTCAGCAACCTCAAGATGACCAACGAAGAGCTCGCCTCGCTCGAGCCCGTCATCGCCGAGGCCTGGGACCGGTGGGACCAGGGGGTGAGCTGCTCTCCTTTGTTTCGGATGAATTGGCGCTGATGATCGCGGTGCAGCGCCGGATGCGCTACGAGCACCCCGAGGGCTTCCCCCCGCCCGCGGTACCGCTCCCGGGGCCCCCAGGCTCCGTCCCCGTCCCGGGCCCCGCCACGGGCGCGCCGCCGTACCCCCCGTACGCCGCTGGCCCCGGCGACGACTTCCGCGGGCGCTTCCAGCGCGTGATGACCGTGCCCGCGCCGTTCCGCAGTGCGTTTGGCGGCGAGGGGTTCGGCGGGGGCGGGGGCGCGGAGTTTGCGCAGAATGGGAATGGGGGCGGGGAGGGCGACGGGGGCGCGGACACGCCGAGCAGCGGGGGCGGTGGGAGCGTCGCGGGGGGCTCGGACGCGATCGACCCGCATCTCGGCGCCAAGGAGGGCGAGGTCAAGAGCGAGGCATAGCGACTCTTCATCTTCTTGCTCTCCGTGTTTCGATTTTTCCCGTTTCCGTTTCTTTAGCGTCAGTGTACTGTACATGCTCGGACTGGCGGGTGTACAGACAGCGTAATGTGTATTGTATCGATACGATTTGCAATGGCAGAGGGTGAGTTGAGCAAGTCACAGACTCGAATGTTGTTCTGAGTCACAGTGCTGCTCGACAACCAAGCCTTCTGTGCATTCAACAAGTCGCCAACTACATGGCTTTAGCGCCCAATCATGATAAATGAACTTGGCGCACTCGACGCCGATTATTTCCAACCATGGACGACGCCGCAGCACCAGAGTACACTGCAAGGTACTTGTACAGTCCTTGTCTGCAAGCTATATCTCACCCGTCCGCACAGGCTCGGGCTTGACAATTTCGCGGGCCTGATGGAACAGCAGCTCGAGATCCTTCGCCGCATCGACCAGCGACAGGCCGCAGCTGGTATATTGCGAGCCTTGTAACTCGAATACCATCCTAATAACGACTATTAGACCTGTCGACGCAGCCGATCCCGCAGGTGCCTGCGACGAGCAGCAGCACGTGGGGCGCGTTGCTGCAGTCGCGTGTCGCGGATGCCATCCAGCCCAAGGTCGACCGCTGGCGCAGCGGATTAGACGCACTCCTCGTCTTTGTGCGGTTCATTCATTGTCATATTATTATTGCGTTGACGAGCACTCCCAGCTTGGTCTCTTCTCCGGGATCGTGACCGCGTTCCTCGTCAACTCTCTCGCCGGGCTGCAGCCGGACGAGGTGGCGCGCACAAATGAGCTGCTTGCGAACCTTACCGAAATTATCATCCAGCTGAGCGGCAGTCCAACGCTGAAGATCGCCGACCCCGCGCCATTTGAGCCCGAAGCCGTGAGCGTCCGCCTCAACTCGTACTGGTCTATCTCCCTCATTCTCAGCGTGAGCCATTCCATTAAATAATTAACATTCCATTAACCGATGCCGCAGCTTTCGGTCGCCGCGCTGGCCGTCGCGTGCCGCGGCTTCCTGAATATGGTCGTCCTATCCAACCACAAGAGGGCCGTCGACCGCCTCATAGATATAAACCGCCGCTGGAAAGGCGCCGAGAAGATGCTCGGCCCCGCAGTCGAGGCGATCCCCCAGCTGCTCGTCATCCCCGTCATCCTCTTCGTCGTTGGCCTGCTCGACAGCATATTCTCCGCCATCCTCGCCTTGCACCCGCTCCCAGTCCCTATCGCCGCCGCCTCGGCCCTCTCGCTGCTCTTCGTCATCGGAATCGTCGCCTTCCTGGCCGCCGCGCTCCTGCACGCCGCCCTCTGGCCCGCCAGCTCCCCCTTCCAGTCTAGCCTCGCGCGCTTCGTCCGCCGGTCATTCACAGCCGCCACCACGCCTCGGGAGAAGACCGACTTTGCGCCGACGTACCATGAGATGGTGCAGGCGACGCACGACGACGACACGCTCGACAAAGCCGCCGCCGCGCTCTTCGGCGTGCTCGAGTCGCGCGCACACTGGGACCCCTCGGGCCAACACTACGCGCTCGTGCACGGCTCTGGCGCCACCCTCGCGCACCTCCTCTCCCCGGAAGCGAGCCCACGCTGCAACCACACCGCCGCGCAGGTTATCGTCTTCCTCGCGCCCCTCTTCGACCAGTTCAACCTGAGCAAGTCGCTCGCCCTCACGCAGCTCCCGGACCACCTCGCCAGCGCCGCACGCCGCTCCGCGAACTACCGCTCCCTCGCCGTGCTCTGGTCCTCCAACTACATCCACGCGCTCGCCATCGTCGCCGGCGTCTCGCACCCGGCGCACCCGCCCGTCGTATCCCTCCTTGGCTCCAAATTCACGTCGCGCGGCACCACGGACCTCCTCCTCGGCATATTCTTCGCCTACTACGACGAACACGTCGCGTCATCCGACGGGCCGCCCCCGCGCGCTATGATCCAGCTCTTCGAACCGCCCTCCATCGACGCGCTCCAGGTCCTGACATTCGCCCCGTACCTCGCGCACACGGGCCGCACCCCCCGCGCACTCCTCCTCATCGCGCTCCTCCTGCGCGCGAAGTCGCGCGCGAGGATCCTCGAGCTGGCGTGCGACCTCTTCCTCCCCGACACCGACGCCGCCCGCCGCGAGGATCCCCAGGATGCGTCGGCCGTGCTGATTGCGCAGCTGGTGATCGACGCGTACCTCGGCCTCGCCGCGGACTCGGATGTGGATGTGGGCGCGGACGCGCGGCTCGCGGACCTCTGCACAGCGTGTACAGCGCACATCAAGGCCAGGGTCGAGTCGGAGGGCCGCACGAGCCGCTTCATGGGGGCGCTCTGCGCGATTGAAGCCGCTGTAGCGAGGTTCCCTTCTATCGAGAGGGAGGGAGAGAACGGTCGTTGGATGACGGGGGCGCTGGCGCAGTTGTTACCGTTAGCGGGCGTAGGCGACGCGGAGGAACCGTGGGGGCGGATGGACTTCGAGGGCGGGCATGTGTAACCCGAAACAAGTGCAGCATTTTTTTCGAGACGGGAGAGGGGGGGGTCCTCACGATTTGCCGCGATGTCGTGTTGCGAGCACACGGACCCGCGTCGCAGAGGCGGATGCGAGCGAGTGAGTGAGGATTTGCACATGACACTCACTCCATTTAAAGCGCGCGTCCACCTGGAAGCCAGTGTATGAGGCTTGCGAGTGCACGCGACGCACTTACAGTACTTAGCATAATGCAATTGTATGTATGCTATCTACGCCCCACGTCATTTATTTAATGTTCACTTCTACCGCGTGTCTTGCGGGGCATCGACTGATTTCCGTGTTCCTCAACTTGGCTGTGTTACGAGTCTTTCGCGACGTCAAACATAGCTGCCCCCACATCAGCCGCCCAGCCCAGACCTCCTCAACTTCTGCATATACTTCTGCACGCGGTTGGAGACCTGCTTCGGCGTGCGCCGGCCGTCCATCGCGCGCGAGATCTTAACGTATCTGATGCGGTGGGTTAGCGTGTGTCGGTGAGGCGGGGACATTTGAGACAAACGAGTCGGGGAGAGCAGGAAGAAGGAAAAGAGAGCCGGGAGAGGGGAGGGGAGGAGTAGCTGCACAAAAAACTCACCTCCTGGTATCCCCCACGGGAATCTCCTCCAACAGTCTCTCAAGCAAGCTTTGCTCGCTCCCGCTCCACATGACCTTGTGCGTGTCGGGCTTCAACTTATTAGACTTGGCCTCTCGCCGGCGCTGGCGCTTGCCAAGGACGGACGGGGGCGGCGGGGAAGGGGAGGGAACTTCGTCGGGTTCGGGTTCGGGTTCGGGGGTGGCGTCTTGGTCAGAATCGGTAGCCTCGGCGTCGAAGGGTGAGGGGGGCTCCGAATCGCGCTCGGCTTTGGGTTCGGTTTTTGAGATGGGCGTCTTGGGTTTACGCAGGAGTCGTTTCGGCTCAGGTGCCGCACCGTTGGCGTTCGCAGGCACGGGCCCAGTTCGGGTACCGGGTATGGTGAGGGCTAGTAGTTTCGATTTCGATATCCGTGGCTGGGGTTGCGGCTGCGGCTGTGACGGCTGCGTCTTTTGCGTCTGTACCAGCACTTGCGTCGGTGTCTTCCTGCGCGTCCGCGTCGCGATTGGCGCGACGCTGCGCTCCTGGTTCTGGAACTGGAGTTTGGTGGAAATGCGGCGCACGCGCACGGGCTTGGCGAGCGCCAACGGGAGCTCCGCTTCTCCCTCTGCCGCATCGTCGGGCGTAGGCGAGGGTGGGCTGCGGCAGCGCGTCCAGGAGGGCGCGGATCCCGATCCGACCGCGGTGGTGTTCGCGTCGTCGGCATGGTCCACGAACGCAGGGGCCACCGTCGCGGCGGTGCGGCGGCGCGTCTTGCGCTGGGCCTTGTCGTCGTCGCGGAAGGCACGAGGACAGGGTCGAGGATCTTCTTGCGGGCCTCACGGACGAAGATCTGGAGGTCGGAGAGGCCAGAGCAGGGGATCAAATTGGGCTTATTGCGCTTCCCCACATCCGCCACAGCGCTCGTCCCCACGTCCGCTACCGTCTCGCTCTTGAGCCGGGGGAGTATCTCGAGGTCAGTCTGCGTGCGGGCGAGCAGAGCATTTTGTTGCGCGATAGAGGTCCCAAGCGTCTCGAGGCTGGAGAAACCATTGGCCATGGTCATCGCTGGGCAGAAGAGTGGTGGGACATACGTTTGGGCCCGTCGAGAATCCACAACGAGTGGCGAGCATTCAAGTGCATTTGTAGGAAATTTAGGCGCCCAAGTCGCGTAAATATTTGCGATTGTACCCAAAGGAGATTCGCAATCGTTCTTTCGACTTTCAATCATCTTTCTCTGGTACAAACGTCTTTGCGATTCAAAGCAGCTTTAGGCCTCCCCCCTTTCAATTTGAAAGCAGGGCTGAAAATCCGATGGCACTGCACGGAACGATTTTATGGCCCGAAGGCATACGCGCCTCGCGCATCTGACATGGATGACGGCGCCTGCCGCCCTCTGCATCGTAGGTCTCCTACCGTAACACTCAGTAGGTACGGGACTAATGCTTTTGAGCGCGCGAGCCGGAACCCGACGCTCCAATTGCATTTCGGGATCGAGTGAATATTTTTCTTTAGGAATAAATGTGTCATAGCTGAAGTATCTCTTGCAGGGAAAATATACGGTTATCTGGGCCTCCTTACAGTCATTGTGAGTGAGTAGTCATCATATCTTCAAATGCACGACCTTCCCGCTAATTTGTTCCTTGTTTAGCTTGATTCCTACCGGCGGCGGCGGCGGTGGACTGTTGAGCTCGCTCGGTTTGGGCAGTGTTTAGATTTCAACTGACTTTACAATCATGATTATTCTGCCTGAGCGCGATATCTGTATTTCCAACTGGCGCCCGCATGATTTCATGGCCCCTCAAGGATCAAATACAAGTTCTCGCAGATACATAATAGAGTTGATTTGTGTCAAAAAAAAAAATGCTATGGAACGAAGACGAATTGAATAATGTAGATGACGCTGCCCATGGCGCGTAAATGATGCTGCTGCTCTCCTATGTACCCCGAAATCCCGAAAATGTTGTCTTCGTGTCTGAAATCGAAAGTAAGCACCAAAGAAAAAAAAAACATAGAGTTGAGAAGACACGCACCAATGTCAACTCAAGCAATGACACAACTGCCGCTGGAGCCAGTGCCGTTGTCCTCGTTCACGGGCGGCAGGTCAGTATCCTCTTTGCAGACGACACAGCTCCCACTGGAGCCTGAGCCACTGTCCTCGTTGACGGGCGGGAGGACGACTTCCTCAACCTTGGAAGGTACGGTGCAGGTGAAAGCGTCCATTGATCGGGAGGATGAGTGATAAAAGGGACGAGAGATCTGACGATGGGAGCAGGTAGGCTGGCCTGAAGATACTTGATGCTCTGCACCGCTCTTTTATAGACCGCTGGGTGGATGGGCGGGACGACTGGGCCGATAGGCTCGCATTGTGCGCGCCCGATTCGGTCTGTACAAAGTGCAAGCCGAGTCAAGGTTCCGCCTTGAGGCTGCTCGATCGCTGTCCGAAAAGTGACATTTATGACAGGACAATAAGCTGCTCTCCGTGGGGCCTGCAGAGAAGTTGCGTTGACCAGAGAGCATAACAATAAGAGTCCAGGCACTACGCGGCAAGGGTCCGGTCAAACTTGATACGGCAAGCATGGCCCAGAGCAAGACAAAAGAGTTGCGATCGGAGAGTGACGGGAGTTGTGTATATCCCGTTCCGCTGACGACGGAGGGAAAAAAAGCGCGACGTTGTGCAAGACGTTCAGCGGTTCGGACCGCGGGCCATGGCACGGTGAAGGGACATTATTCAATATTATCGCAGGGCTCGCCTGATCATAGAACCAGAACGCGGTAGCGGGGTCTTTTATGCTTCAGTACACGGGATATAGCGCTGGAAGTAACCTCGAGAAAAACACAATGAGGATGATGACATCAGATTTCACCTTCATCGCGATCGATCGTTTTCGCACGTACAAGTCACAGGACCGCGTCGACTCCGACAAAGGGTTCAATTTCAAGAAAAAATATGTGCACTCCTGCAAAACCAGTAGAACAATAAACAGCGAGACAAAAAATCAACAATTGATCGGTTTGGACTACTTACCATGAACTTGTTACTAGCAGCACAAAAGTCGCTGAACTTGCGGTATTGACTTCATTCTTAACAGTTGAATGCCTCCGACGTAGAAGGATGCTTGGGAAAAATTGAAAGAAGAGATACGCCGACTCCGTGGGAACCCTCCTGTTGGTGTCTTCTCCCTTATCCGCAAATGTTTTAAGAACGAGGTACGCCGCACGTAAAATTTGAGGTTGCTTGATGTATGCTTCTTTTGTATTGGGAGGGGAAAGAGTTAGCTACAATAAAGCATAAAATGTCTGTCAAGAGACAAGTAGCTTATCACTCGGCAGGATTATTTCCTGCCGCCATTAATCCCCCAAGCATCACTGCCGCAGCTCCCGGCGGGACCTCCGCCAACACAGCGCGCAGCGCCTCCACCACCGGCGAAAAGTGCTCAACCAAAAAGCCGACCGTGTGCGCATGGTCCCTGAGCCCAAGGACGCAGCGCGTAGCGAGGTCCGCAAGCGCCGGAGGGGCGACGCCCGCGGCGAGACACGCCTGGACGACGAGCGCTGCAGTGGTGCACGCGAAGACGGCCTCCGCGCGCGGCGGGGCGGTGAGAAAGAGGTCGCGTGCGGCATCGAGAATAGATTCGGGCGGCTGTGCAGCGACGAGAAGCGCGACGACCGCCGCGCGCTTGTCGAGTTGTAGTGGGTGGAGGTGGTGCAGCGCCTCGAGCACGCGGAGCGGCGCGATGAAGGGCGGCTGGAAGAGCGCGACCAGGTGCGGAGGGGGCGGGTGGGGCGTCGGTGCGGGGCATACGGCACCGTAGATATCGAAGAGGAGGTCGAGGATCTCAGGGTCTAAATGACTCACGTGCTCCGAGCCGAGGATGCAGACCACGGGTGGGTGGGGCGTGTGCGCAGCTCCGGAAAGGACCGCCATCGCGCCGAGGAACGGAGACGTCCAGAGCACTTCGAGCGGGAGGCGGTGGGCCCTGCGCCGTGCGGCCCGAGCGAGCGCGGTCAGGATGGGTTCGAAGGGCGAGGTCCGCGGGTCTGGTGCCACTCCGAAGATGTGCTCCAAGCGGATGATGACCTCCGCTGCGGTGAGGTTGCATCGCGCGCTCGCTTCAGTTGAGAGGAGGTGCACGAGCGTCGCGCACTCCTGGGACTGGTGAGCACCGGGGAGCGTTAGGGATTCTATCATCCCTGAGAGCGCGGCAGCCGCACTGTCAAGCGTCTCATCGTCGTGGGTCGTCTGCACAATCTCATGGTACGTGCGCGCTACCCGTCCAGGAATCCTGTGCTTCCTGGGCCAAGGGCTGGTAGATGGGGCGAGTGCGAAAATCTTGCGGACGGCGCGAGAGAGGGTAGACTGGAACGGCGAGCTATCCGGACGGACGCTTGCGTCCAGGAAGGTGAGAGCGAAAAACAAGACCACACCTACGATGAAAATCAAAGACATACACAACGCGACTACAATGGGAACCGGGAATGACGACAGGGAGAGTACGTCGGACAAAATGTTGTCGAGCAGGCCCACGACGAAGAGAAGGACCGGGATGACGAGCAGGTGTGGAATGACCTCGATGATAGGGCCGAGGGTCTTCTCAGCTGCGTTCCAACGATGCTTGATGTCCACGATCTTGTCCAACGCCTTTGTGTGAGGCGACAGCGCAAGCATGTTGAGAGACCCGCGCAATGTCACCGCCAAGGCGGCGACCGAGAGCTGTAGGGTACTTGTCCATCATAATAGCTGAAATGGGGGAATTGGGACGAACGCTCAGGATAAGCGACACGGACCAATAAGAGTTCAGCCGGATTTCTGCAGCGGCAGGTTCGAAAGTCGCGGGTGGTGTAATATTCACCGCAGTACCGCTAAGTTGGATAACTATTTCGGTGAGATTGGCCAACAACTCATTCGTGCGCGCAATCTCATCTTGCTGCAGCCCGGGCAACGAATCCACCAAAAAGGCAGTTACGATGGCAGAAAATAAGCCGAGCTGCAGACGATTTAAGTCACAGACTTTAGCATTGTTTTCGAGCGACCTCACAAAAACAAGAAGGGCATCCAGCCCGCTGCGCCATCGATCGACATTGGGCTGGATTGTTTCAGACACGGTAGATCTCAGCAAGGCGCCCCATGTGCTGCTGCTAGTAGCCGGAATCTGAGGGATGGGCTGCTTCGACACATCTAGAGACGATCGGTGTTACCGACTCAGGTGCATGAAGGTGGTATGGAGATACCGGCTGCCGCCTGCCGCTGGTCAATTTGGCGGAGAATAGTTATCTGGTCCTCCAAGAGACTGACTAGCTTTGCAAGGCTGGAAGTGCAGGTTAGTCTGCAGACTGGATCCAATAGAAGCGTAGTACCTCTCAGGCTCGGAGCGCAAACGTTCACGCCGTGCAGATTCAGATAGTGGCGGCTCAGTGCCGTAGGCCCCGATATCCATACGCTTGGCAAGAAACAAGGAAAGGCCGCCCGCGGTCGACACTGCATGATAAGCGCCCGGCCCGCTTCATCGAGGTCAAGTTTGAAGTGAACACCTGCGAGGTTCATGATCCCAATCATGCAGATTTCGGGTAGGTAAGAAGCACCGAGTACATGTCTGAAGGACGTTTAACTCGGCGTCCGAGTCGGTCGACGTGAAGTGTTCGGCGGCTTTCGGCCGACTCGGAACGGGAATCAAGCCTTCATGCAACCAAGCCACTTATCCCACCTTGCTTTCTTCAAACTCTTCAAGAAAGGGCTCGCTTCGAAACCCGATCGATTTTATATCCTTCAGAGTCCACACAGTGCAAATCCGTCTCCGGAGAAGCCCTAGAAGCCCTGCAATTGTTGTTTTCGCGGCTGTGAAGTAGGTGCGAACAGGTCCCACAGCTCACGAATGGACCACTGGAATGTACTATCATCCACCCGAACGACGCTAGCGAAGCACTAGACCACAGATAATCCCAACATACTACAGGTTCGTTTCCTCGCTGGTATTCTGAGTCTCTGTGCTGAAGATTCGGTGCGTTCTTAAAACCAGTTGAGAGAGTCTTCGTACCCCCTGGGAAAGCCCCGCAAACTCGCTACGTGAGCTCCATGGATGCCTTCTTTCAAATTCCCAAAGTTCCGCCAATGGATGACATCACAATCGTGCCGCAATTCCTAAGATCATAAACTCCGCTTTCGAGGTAACTGACAGTGCAGCTTCCTCCAACAGAAGTGTCGTTGGGACTTCGATCAACCAAGAACTGGCCAAGTACCACGGCAGTGCTGATGATGCGCGAGCTAGTACTTGCCATCTTCCTTCCAAGCTCTTCAGAATCCCCTAAACCCTCAAGCCCCGGTTTTGAAGGATCCCACCCTCGTTCCAATGCTCCTTCTGTGGCCCTTGCGAACTAGGCTCATATTCCCGCTTGTAGGACTCGCCGAATTCGAGCATCTCGTCCCAACCGATATGGCTGCCTTCGGCGGCTTTCGGGGCCCAGGCGTTGTAAGAATGGTCGGTGCCCTTTCCATTCAGTGAGCGATGTCCTGCACGGGCTTAACCGTCGACTCACCCATGTTCTCGGCGCGTTAGTTGCACCACTCCCGAACGTCTGTGACTGTTTAAATCGGCAGCCAAAACGATGTTCGTTCGGCGACTTACATCGTATCCCGGATACCAGTCGGCAGATGTCGTCGACGAAGTTGCAAGTTCAGAGCCATGGTGAGCAAAACTCACATTCATGTCGGACCGACTCATCGAGCCCTCGCCGTCCAGCTCCCTCACACCGTACCACGACTAGGTCCATGAAAGATTCAGCATCTTTGCGCGAAAATGCAAACCCCTGCATATTGCCGACCTGGATATGATACGGGCTGTGGTAATGAGCGTTCGGGGCACCGGCTTGTTCGATCCAAGATACGGATGGCGTCTATTGCTTGGCGGTAAGTATGTCCCCAAGATCTCGAAGCCGACAACACTCACCGCGTATGCGGTTAAGTCTCCTCCTGCCATTGTTTCTGCCCGAAAATACGGAGTGTTCTAGTCTCATGTCAACCAAAACGCAGCGGATAACTTAAAACAGAACTCACAATATGTGGGCCTGCCTTGTACAGATCCTCGTCAGCGAACACATTTTAACGGAAGAGATTGTGGCTCACCCACTCCATTCCCGCAGCCTTGATCGTGTTCAGCTCATCTTCGGAGGTAATGTCTGTGAATCTTTACTTACCCCAAACTCGCCACAGGGGTGCTTCCCGATGTCGTGCGAGGGTTTTAATTCGGGCATGGAGCTCTCACGGTTCGCGATCGGCATCCCCTTCAATCTCAGTCAGCTTTATACTCTCTCGCTCTCTCTCAAGTGGCTGCTCAGCCGACTCACCAGGTAGCTGGGCTGGTTTATCTGTGGTCCATCATATAATCCACTGGGTCCATAGCTCTCGAGAGGTTGCAAATACACGTCGGCCGGGATCCGCCCGCGCTCCTACATAGGGTGTGTGAGATGGGTATTCTCAACACATATACCTGACTTTCTACCGCAGCTGGACTTGCACCCCGATGGGCCAGCTGTGAACTAGTAATCCCC
The DNA here is from genome assembly GCA_029289565.1 of Mycena galericulata. Taxonomy (NCBI): domain Eukaryota; kingdom Fungi; phylum Basidiomycota; class Agaricomycetes; order Agaricales; family Mycenaceae; genus Mycena; species Mycena galericulata. Next base: position 45,060 of record JARKIA010000312.1, read on the forward strand.
CGACAGCCTGTTGCGCTTGCCAGACTCGCAGCAGTGAACATATATTGGGAATGCGACGTATCGTCTTGTCTATGGGACCGCAACTTCAGAATTGGGCGTATGATTCTCACTGCCTCCATACCTTGGCTGTAGCTGACCATTCTTGTCCCTGACAAACCAACTCGGGTGCCTCTCCGCAATTTGTTCCAGAACCTTATGGGTTGGCAGTCCCACGATGTCTGCCCATTCAGATGGACGCTACAGCGGACAAACAAAGGTGAACCGGTCCCGCCGCAAGGAAGGAAAACAACTTACCTTTGCGGGACCAAACGGAGAGGAATATGCTATGACCCAGTAGATCTTATTCTCGTGGCCGTCAAGTTTAATGCTCTAGGATAGCATCAGCTCAACAATTCTGCCGATTTAAGTCATAATTTACTCGCCTTCTTCGTCAGCAGCCCATTGTTTCTCGTTCTTTCCATTCGTCCATCTTCGATTGCAGCGTTATAATAAGCCCTGTCTTGGTCCTGTACGAACTAGATGGAGCGTGAACTGCGTGCTTTCACAAATTGAACCGTAGATTCGAACAAGACAGTTGCGTTTTCCTAATGTCAGCCACCGAATGTGGTCTGTTTCTACCTCTGAATCAGAAGAATCAGATATCCTGGATGTACACACCTTGTGGTCTACGATCCGATTGAATGACCTTTATGTCGCCGTCCCGTATCGCCATTTGCCGAATAGTTGGATCATGTTCTCTAACCCCGTTATGCCAGAGTGCTGCATTGAAAATATGAAGAAAATCAGCTCTAGAGGGTAGGTCCCCAAAAAAATCCATAGTATGTGCGGTAAGGGAAAGGATTACTCGACAGTACACTGAGGGCGGCGGGTTGAGTTTTACCTTTACGGTTACTTCCGATACCAAGGAGTTAGCCGCTGATGGGAAGGACCTTGACGCACAAAATTTCCTTCGACCGCGGACATTGTCTAGACTGGGGGGCCGAATCGGATTGGTGGCGAGAAATGCCGAAATTGATACCCTCGCAATGAGTTTCAAGTAAACTTGCATTGACAAATTCGATGTTCAACACAACTTATTGAAAGTTCCATGGATGCTGTCCAGATAGGTATGTATCGCTACTGATTGTACAAAACTGTGCCTTCACATTCCTGTCCCAGAAAATGAAAAAGGCATTCCTGTATTCCACCATGCCTTATCTGCCCCACTCCTGCAGAATCAGAGTATACACATGTTCCCACTGTTTGGCACAAGTGAGCACAGTGGCACGTTCTCGAACTAATTACCTGTATGTAAAGTATGCACGAGGCAAAACACATTTATTTTCAGAACAACTGGCTTGCAGGGATTGATGGCTAGAAGGGGGTGAGAAGTGCCACTTCATATTTTTGGAGCACTCACAGTAAGTGGCGCCAGAAATCTGGTGTTCCGAAGTGCAACAAAAAATTGTTCGGATTTGCTGAAGCCGCAGCACATCGGCCTTCTTACACTTTACTTGCCGGTGCTTGTACAAGCTTGTACGGGCTCAAAAAGCTGACAAGCTGACAAGCTCGCAAGCTATGTCAAAAAAACGACAAGTTCGGAAAATAATAATTTTTTTCAGTGCGTGCATTGACACTCAAGCATCATTTCTGTGCTTTTATTTTTTTGCAACAAGTGAAAAAAGCCGACAAGCCGACAAGTAAAATGTGGTCTTACTGATGCAGATTGTCGGATGTCCATGCAAGAGTACGAGTATGGAGAAAATAACTCTCGTTGGATTATTGGAGGCACGTTGCGGGCGCGCGTGGAGAGGCAGCCTGCGATGAGAACAGTCGGAAAAGAATCAGCACTCAACGCGAGAAGGAAGTAAAGAACGGGTCAATGCGGACTTTGAGCGTGTGTTTAGGATTGCAGAATCGATGTCTGTATGGTGACAGATCCATCTAAACCGGGTAGCCCGGAAAACCCAGGGAGTAGTTTGCGGACACAGTTTTGAGTCCATGTGGAGGGTGCAGGAGAACATGGCTTGTCCGAAATAGTATTTTTCGCCCTTTACATACGTTGAAGAAGCTTTTCAGGGCCGGCGGCGTTGGCACCATGATGGCAACGCGGCGATGGCAAAATAGCGAGCAAGCGAGAAAGACGCACCTATCGATTGGCACCTTACCTTCAAATGCACGCGGCGGCAAGATCAAAAAATTTGATTTGATGTGTTACAGGACTGAAGCGAGGAAACAAGATATCTGAACACCATAAACCGCCGCGGACAATTTCAGGCAGCCTATGCCTCTGAATCGGGTGCGTACACGCACATTCCGCCCTCGAAGAGTGCCTGTAACCGTCGGAAAACGTCGGGAGAACCCACAAGACCATCTGTAGTGCAGAGTGAAAACCTCTCCAATCGAGGATTTTCCTCGGAATTTCTCCTACTCTCGAGCATTTCAATCACCAATCGACAAAGCTCACGCCCGTGTTTGAGAGAGGGCGTGTTACGAAAGCTAGGGCTCTCCTCGAAAACTTTAAGATTCACGAGAAGATGGGGGTGATCGTGGAGGAGTCGAAAGAGGCGATATGCGCTTTGGCCGGGGCGAAAAAGCTCGAGCTCAATCAGAGAGCGAAGATTCTCCAAGCCCTGTGTAAACATGGCCGAAGTCCAGCCGGTTGTCTCGATGCTGAGGTGCTTGAGGGCGCACTCAGATCTAGCGAGAAACGCACACCAAGCATCAAGTTCCACACTCTGGACTTCAAGATGAATAAGAGAAGGTGTCGTCAGATGCGCAAGGAGATCGGTCGAGGGACCCATTCCCCGTAGTATCAATGATTCGAGATGCAGAAGTGGCGGTAAAGAGGTGAGAGGTGTGTCATCTTCCCAGACGTCGAAGCGGCAGTTGATGAGGGCGGATGCTACTGATAAAACATAGTGACAATTGGAGACACGCAGCGTGTCCGCTCTGAACGTCGTAAGTTGTCCCCAGGGAAGTGTTACATTTCTCGGCGAGAAGCCAGTCAAAAAGTAGACGTCTCGGAGTTCTGGTGCAAGCTTGAAGGCGGAAAGTTTTTGCCCGTCAAACGGCAACCTCCTGCAGGTTATGACCAATTTTCTGAGGGCGGGAAGAGGGCCAACGATCTCCGGGAACCGATACAAATCCTCCGAAGGGATTGTGAGGGTAAGGTTCTGAAGTTGCTCAGAGTGTCGATGCATTAGGTGAAGAATGCTGTCTGAGGATGTATCTGGGTGGACCTGATATCGAATATCGATGGAGAGTGGAAGGGAACAGGCTCTCACAAGCCAGCGATCGAGGGCCGGAACCACGTATAAGGACAATCGATTTGGATGGCAACCCAAAGTTCTGGGGTTGAAAGCGCCACGTTTCTCCATTGACGACAGACTCTTGCCAGAAGCGACGGAGGCTCATGCGGCCAGAGCCCCGGTAGCGAGTCTTCGGGCCCATAGCGTTCCCGAAACTGAACACAATACGCGAAAATGACGGATGTGATTTCAGGAGGTATATCGAGGATTGTGAGGGTCGAGGCCATCGTACGATAGATTCTATCCGAAAATATGTTAATCCCCACGCACCTAAGGAGCCGCCGGTTTCGTTACGTCGGACCTTCTTAGCTACCTTTTCATGTAAAGTAAAAGGTAGCTAAGAAGGTCCGAGTAGCCGCCGGAGCCAGAGGGTAGTGCTTCTATTACGGCACTGGGGCTTCTTTCCCAATTAGTACCTGACTCGTACTTTCACCACTACTCGCTGCTTGTAACTCGTCCACCAGCGCGACAATGCCGGCCGGGTTCAAGCGCAGCTCGCGGTCCCGTCAAATAGCATCCAAGACGGGCCCTGGAGTCCACTACACAAGCCCCTTGAAGCCCAGGGATAAACGCAAGAAGCGCGTAATTGAGCCAATTGGGCGCCCTGAAAAAATCGAAAATCTTCGCGCCCGCCTCGATGCCCTTCGAAACCGACCAGCAGATAACAGTAAGGATGACAATACGGATGACATCGAGATGTCGGAGCCCGGACCAGCCCCCGATTCGGAATGGGTCGATGAACCGGCGCCGGCGCCGCCTCCTATTTTCATCCCTGGCCCTTCTACGCCCGCTGCAGAGGCCAACAACAGACGGCGGGTCTCTTGGGACGTCTTGCTCCCCCACCTAGAAGATCCCTTGGCGGAGTTTCGAATGGCCAGCCACGGCCAGAGGCCTACCGTTATTCCATCTTTGGTTCGTTATGAATGTATCAAGTCCTGCGGTCAACCCCTCAACATCAAGGTTCAGTGCCTGTACCTGACTCGTGAGTACCATTTCTATTTGTATCTTCTCTCCCTTATCATTTGGTACAGATCTCGAGGAGGTGCAGGTGGCCACCTGCGCCTGCATGCCATTCCCCGCGCTGTTGGTTAAGCACGGTGTCTTCCCGGCCTCACCTACAAAACCTCGGACCTTCGTCTCCATCGATCTCCTGGAGGTCTACCGCGCGCTTTTTGAGCGTTCTTGCGACGCCATCACGGCTTTGGCAGCGGCTCTGCACAAAATCTACGAACGACGCGGGTTTCGGGTTCTTTCTCTGAGGGTGCGTGCATAATTTGGATACATAACAAACGGGGTTACTTATATATTGCACAGTATGCAGGGCAACCTGTGAAGGAGCCGTTTCGCGCCGCTCTTGGTCAAGCTGTCCAGTGGTACAGCAACCTGCGAGATCGGGTACAGGCTAAATTGAATGCGGCTCTGCGGCGTGCGGATGCAGCTCTTTTCCCATCTGCACCCATCGGTGGGGAGATGCCTATGGACCCGCAGGAGGCCTCCGACCCAGCAATTCCCCTAGTACCCCCCCCTGCCGAAGAACTTACCCCCTCCTCTTCTGGCCCCATCCCCCCATCTACACCCACCGATGAGCCCGTCGCAGAGGAGCGAGCCGAGCACGAGCGACCATCCCTTACGCCTGGACGCGCCGACCGTATCTTACGTGAACGTTGCCCAGCCTGTTTCGGACTGGAAACATGGGGGCGGCCCCTGGAAGAGTACACCTTCTCCCCTCCTCCCTGTCTGAATCTGACATTTACTTAGGGGTGGGGATGTTCAACTCGGCGCGGACGGCTGCTTCAGCTATCGACACCTTCGGTCGGCTGGAGACGGACCCATATCCTACGATCCCACGTATTTCATTTCCAAGGAGAAGGTGGACAAGGTTCGGGAACGCATAGCGACTGCAAAAAAACGCAAACCCTCCAAGCATACGCCTCCGATACCACAGGAGGCCATCGACGCCTGTGCGGACTCCTGGGATGCCGCAAATGAGAAGAAGCGCAAGGTGGATACGAAGCGATATGATGCCAGCGGCGTCTTCGTCATGACTTGCCGACACTCGCAAGTCCTTTTCCTCTGCGATATTGACACTCCCGGAGAACGGCAGGAGTATATTGTCGCCCTTGCAGAGGAGGTCGCAGACCTCCTCCCTCCACAGGCGACGATGCTCCAGGCCTACGATGTCGGCTGTGTAACGGACAATACACTTAACCTGGTAGGCCATATTCCGGTATTTTTTTCAGCATCCGATTCTTATTTTACCTAGTTTCCGATCCTCAGCGGAGACTTGCGTGAGCGAATCTCATTTATCATCAACGCCATGCACGCCTTCGGTCACCAGTGGGTATGCCAACTAGTTTATAGCCCTCGTCATCGTCGCGGCGTTGGCTTAACCGACGCCGAAGGGGTGGAGCGCTTTTGGTCTCGCATCCGCAAATTAATACCAATCACACGGAGTCAATGGGTGAGCAAGCTCTTGTTCCATGATATTCTAACATGCTAACACATTATAGAATTCACGACGAATATGGATGATTGATCAACACGCTGCCTTCGTCAATGACGAAGGTCGTGATCGCCTCGGCGACTGGATCGAACGGCAGCAAACTAAAAACCTCGCTCAGAAGCAGCGGGCGGCCAACAAGGTGCTGGCTGAGTGTCGTATCGCTCAATCTGAGCTCCGCCAACAGTGGGAAGAGCAGAAGGCCGCACAGAGCTCGGTCAGAGCACGTAAGTCCATCCGCCGAAGGCCTTCGGTCATCTCATTTTTGCCCTATGTTCAACAATACTTTCCAGATGCACCTGCGCGTTTGCGGCGTGATTTGGACAAGGTTTTGGCGCTTCAAGAACAGATTGACACTGTCGAAAGGTCTATCGCCGAGGCCAAGCAGTCTATCACCGGTGGCAATGCCTCACCCGACTCCCTCGCCCTTCTTCGAGGCCTTCAGCAAACCAACGAAACACTTCACCGGCAGGCCAACGCCCTGTACGCGTCGCTCAACATCCATGAGGCATTTCCAGAGCTCAAGGACCTCCCTCTTGAATTTGTGCGGACTTTGCTCATGATGCGCGACCTCAAGATCAACATCCGCCAACGGGCTATTGGGTCGTTTTACGAGTGGGAAGACCTTGACCGTGCTGTCGCAGGGCGACGTGAACCTCTTGGTGCGTAGTTGTAGCCATTACCGCTGCATTTACAATCTCAATCTCACCTCCTCTGCCTTCTATAGGGACCAAGCTAAATCAATCCACGCGGAAGGCCATTTCGAAGCGTCGGCCCGCCCTCCTCCGCTCCATCAACAAATTTAATGGATACTGCGCTGACCTCGAGCGGCTCGCGCCCCCCGGATGTACCATACCGATACCCGCGCCATTATCTACCCAACTACAGGGGCTGCGAGACGACCCAACACTTCATCAAGACGTCTGGATTACCCCCTCGGTGGGCCAGATTCCACGTTGGCTCGACGACGCCGATGTCCGTGACGGCATCCGTGCACTTCACAAGGCCGACCGATGTGGCGAGGAGGGCCAGCGACTAATCACTGAACGAGAGAACCTTTCTCGTTGGCTTACACAAGAGGACCAAGTCATACGGCGGTGCATGCAGGAGTCAACTGGTATGTTGTCCCTTACATTCTCTGCCTTTGCTCAAGCTCAAGTTTCAAGATTTATTCCTCTTGTTCCTACTCCAGCTTCGGCTCGACCACCTGCAAACACTGAAAGTCTCCTGGTTGCGGGCCTTGACAAGACACCATGCCATCGCACCTATCTCGACAGCGCCGGCGGCCTCCGTTCGCTCCAGCCCACCTCCTGCAAACACTGACACTGTCGCTTCAGACGGTCGCATTGGCATCAATACACCTCTCGCCCCCCGCCCGTCCACGGTATCCATCGAAATGGAACCCGAAGAAGATATCTTCGAAGATGCTCAAGTGCTAGCAGCCTCCGACATGATTATCACCTCCGACGAAATCGATCCTGGGACCATATCTGATCCGGATGAGTCGCTCCTGGTGCAGGAGATGCTCTCTGGAGCAGATGCCGATGAGGAATCCTCCACTGTGGAGGGCGCCACTATGAATTTTACGATTCAGTGGGATTTGGTTCGTTCATCTTACATTGCCCCTCTGTGAACTCACTGCTTTCCATAGATGAATCTCCAGGTTGACTCCACCTCGCTCAAAGCGATCGAGGAGCGCAATATGGCGGTAGGCGTCGATAGGCGCCCTGGTCGACGCGTTGTCGTAGGGCTCGATGGACGACCCAAGATCGTAATCGAGGCTGTCGATCTGGAGCGCCTGCTTTCGCCTACCTCGCGCCTGAATGGTTTCATTCTCAATGGTGCTGCGGGTGCCCTCCTCAGCTTCTTCGGCCATCCGACACATCCCAATGCACAGGTTGCGAACCAATGTGCCGTGTTCAGCACATACGACCTGACGCGTGCTCGCTACCGGGCGTCCGACAAGGAGCTATGGCAACACATCCACCCCACCAGGTATTGGGAGAGGCCTTTCTGGCTGATCCCAGTCCACCGGCCTGTTCAGGAGCATTGGGTGCTCATTGTTGTCGTTGTCTCACAACAAAGTATTTTCTTTTTTGATAGTCTGGGTCAGAGAGAAGGCTGGCGACGAGATCTCCGAGTGCGTCCCAGTCCCTGTCTCCCCGATTCACAAACTAATTTTTGCACAGGATGCGATGGTCTTGATCACACGGATGGTCGTCTTAGCAAACCGGAACAATCATCCTTTGCACGTATCAACGGAGGAGGGGGGCTGGGTTGCACGCCCTCTGTTTCGAGTTGTGAGTTGCTCATTAAACGGTGTGCATGCAGTGCTTCACTCATCGACGCTAGGGGGCCGCAAGACAGTCGAACGGCCACGACTGCGGTGTTTGGGTATTGTGCATGATTGCCGCTATTCTGCAAGGCTACGGTACGACGGGAGTCTCTGAGGCAGACATGATACGGGTTCGCACAATACTAGGTGACCATATCCTTAGTTTGCCTCGGAATTGATTTTTTGAGGTATGGCGAAGGCCTTCGGTGCTGTCATGTAAACATAATTATGCGGTTCTCCTGCCGCCAACGATCACCATATCTACATCTATATTTCTGACTTGGTCCTGCTAATATAATACCTTTTTATGAATGTTCTTTACATGGTGTGAAAATGAACTGTGGGCCAGAGGCCACCGGCGCAGGCAACAACTCTTTTAATTCAAGAACTTCAAGTAATACAAGTGGTATATGGTACGGGCCTGCCACTGCAGATAGTGCTGGTACATTTCATATTGCCTCGAAGCGTGGTAAGGATGATATGAGCATGTCAATCTCACCGAGTCCCATCCGGCGAGCAGACCCACCACCTCCTCTCGGAGGGCATCCATCCCCGCAGCCCTTCCAAGCCGCTTGAACTCCTCTCGCCGCACAGAGTCCCTCTCGAGTTGTTCCCGCATCTTGATGCCATGCAGAACAGTTGCAATTTGGCTTGTGAAGCGGACATATTCGCGCGAGTACGGGTCGGTGTCGTCGCCGTCGTCGCCAAAAGGGGGGGGCATCTTCCAGCAGTGGATAGAAGCTTCGTCGAGGGCCGTAGCACTGGAAAGAGCCTGTTGGTACAAGGGCTCCTCCGTGGGGAGGGGGATGCGGTGCAGGCGCTGGAGCTCGCTTGGAAGTGGCGGGAGGTGGGGGATACAACGAGGGGGATTGTTGGAAACCTTCCGATGGCCGTGAGCCAGCTTTCGAGCACGGTTAGAGCATGCGCGAACAGCTTTTCCGCTAAATGGGAGGTGAGCTTTATCGTGTTCCTGCAGCGGATATAGACCACGAAAGACTCACTTTTCGCTCTGGGCATATCTGCATGACCACTGGTAAGCTGCTGCAGCCTGGTCTGTAGTGGTATGGTGCTTTGCGCGACGGCCCATGAAGATGGTAGTGGTGAAAGCGAGAGTCGTAAATGAAACCTTGTACGACTTTTGGGTGGTTTCGGGCACGACATTTCAAAGCCCCTGCTAAAATATGCATTAAATCTTAGCAGCATGGGGCACTATCCAGGACAGAGTTGCGCACTTGGAACCTAGTAAAAGACCCAGAAACGAAGCAAAACGGAAAATATTGCAGGGGAGACGAGGTTTATTCGGCCGCTGATTGGCTGATGGTTTGAGGTAAAAGAGTAAGTGATTACGTCCGAGGGCGCCCCAGGCGGCAGGCGGCAGGCGGCGGAGGCGGAGGCAGGAGGCGGAGGCGGAGGCAGGAGGCAGGAGGCGGTGTTGATTGAGTCAGCAGCCAAATATTTGGCCTCCAGTCTCTTTCCGTTTTTATTTTCACCTCTTCTTTTGCACCCTCTGTAAGTCTTCTAAACGCGTTCAAAACCCCATCTGTATTCTGATATCATGCAACAGAGAGTTTCTCGCTACCCTCTGACGCAAAAAACACGCGCCTCCCGCTTCCTTGCACGTCGTCCTTCCACTCTTTTTTTTTTCATCCTAACCTGTTTTCTCGCCAGATTCTAATCTAATACAACTCAAAAAGAGAGCCGCTCACCGCACTCTTTGAAAAAACACGCGCCTCCCGCTTCTTTCCGACGTTCGGTGCGTCGGCCTTTTTTCCATTCTTTTTTTTCATCCCAACCTGACTTCTCACCAGTTTCCCACAAAAACTATGGCGGGTGGACCAAAAGGTGGCTACCAGCCACGCCCGTCGACCCCACCCCAAAGCACCGGCCTCCTGCCAGGGACTCAGGCCGGCGAGGACCCTCGTCTCCTTTTCAGCACCCCCAATGCGCCCAAAATCATTCACTCTCTAGCCGCCACTCCCGCCTCCGACACGGAATATGACCTGGCAGACCAGGACTTCTCCAGAGTTGAATTTGGTGCGGACCTCATCGCCGCCATGGACGATGTCACCCTCCCCACGATGCACACGCCCGGCCCCGACGGCGCTCTCCGCGGTGTTCCCATTGGGAACCAGTTCTTCACCCCTGAGCACGACGATTTCGACGCGGAACAGTTAGAAATGGCAGCTGATCCGGATGCCGACATGGACATATCAGAGGAGGGTGAAGTTGATGAGTTGGACTCGTCCCAGGCCCCAACACCCAACTCCCATCCGGATGATATCCCCCGTCGCCCACGTATTGTACCCCTTCAATTGGAACCCCTCCAGTTCGGCTCCCCTGGAAAAGCTCTCGGAGCTCTCGCCGGCTACGCGTCGGAATCCGACTTCGAAGATGACCAAGTTGGCGGGGGCGGACCGCGGCAGGAGGCCACCCCCCCCAAGGTGGTGCCGGCCTCTCGCTTGCGAAGCAGGCTTACGCCGACGGCGCACGCCAGTGCCCAGTCCTTCGGCGCGGTCGAGCGCCGGCGCCAGCTTGACCCCACGCCCTCCGCACCGCCCATCGTGACGCTCCCGCTAGCGACGTATAGCCGCGCCCCCCCCCGCCTGGAAGATATGGCGGGCGTGAAGCCTCGGCGGGCGCCCCCGCCGGCAAATCTCCCGCCGGGGCCAATACCGCCGCCGCCTGCGAATCTGCAGCAGGGCGCAATGCCGCCGCCTCCAGTCCCATCCTCGTTGTCGCACGGGCATCAGATATTCGAGCAATTTGCAGACCTTGCTGGCTTCAAGACGATGGATATCCCGCCTCCCCCCCCAGGTTATAAGCCCCCCCGCCCCCGCCGATGATGCCCCCCCCCCCTTCCCTTACTGCCATCGACGCCGACAACGACGGCATGGTTCCCTTCGACGACGATGACGCCCCGATGAGCTTCAACAGCGACGACGACGACGATCCCCCCTCCCTCCACCACCTTCCTCCGAGTGAGGAAACCTCTGACGCCGAGGATGATTCTGAGCCAGAGGACGGCACCTCCGCATCTCCCTCCACCTCCGGCACTCCCAACGCCGGACGCGCTACCACCAAACAGCGTAAATTGCTGGAGACTGCCTACGGACAGTTCGTACAACTTGTCGGCAACACTGCTGCAGAGACCGGGCTATCAGAAGCCCGGGTCGTCAAATCGTTCATCAAAGACATTGGCACGCAGGATCGGCAGGCTGAAAATCGCTGGAACGCGTACCTGAAGTACGCGCATGCACCCAGCAACGTCGTCAAGGAACGCCAGCGCCTCAACCCCGCCTTCACCCTCAACGAAGGCGAGGAGGTGCCACCGTGGTTGATGGCGGATCTGGCGGTAGCCTTCCAGGGATTTAAGGCTGAGTACGGCGACACCGCAGGCGAAGTGCTCGACGTGTACAGGTCGTTGGCGCGGGAGCAGGAGGAAGAGACGATGGAGACGCGACACCGCCTGTTTGCGGCGACTGTCCGCAAAATTCAACGCACCGTGAGTATCTCCCAACTTGCCCATCGACCTTGATTAATGACCTACTAGTTCGATACTATGGAGAAGCTGTACGACTTCCACGGCCTTTTCCTCCTCGTAGGCACTCGTGTCAACGAAGACTCCGAATTCGCAGAGTTCAGAACTACCGGCGTCCTCGACCAGGTACGTCGTCGTCTAATTCATACATCCCAAGACTGATGAAAATTTCTTGAAGCTGCTGGCCCGCCTTAAATTAAAGCCGAACGAATTCCTGGGTGTCGCGAAGGTGCTTGCCTTGTAAGTCCAATTTATCCTCCTATTTTCAACGGGCTTTCACTGACGGGGTCTTCAGCAATGACAAGGTTTCGCACGTCGAAGCCAAGGTCGACAACACCGCCCCGTCTACGTCTGCCCCGCCGAAGGCCTCTCGCCCCCGCAGAACGAAGGCCTCCACCAAAAGAGACACGGCGCACCTGACGCAGCAGCAGAAGGGCGAGGTTGCCAAGGCCGCCAAGCAAGCACGCCATCACGAGGCGCAGATTCGCATCAACAACATCCGCGAAGAGCTCTCCCGCATCAGTGCGGAGGACATCGATGTCGACCTCTGGCGCGAGCTCCCCCCCAGAAACGGCTTCTCTTGGAAGCTCGTTCCGCAACTCCTCGCCAACAACCACCTCCGGCTTGTCGGGTTCCCCCAATCTGTCCGGCCTCCACCACACTTCCTGTCGTTGAAGGGAATTGGAGGCCTCCATTTGGGAGAGATCGATGCGCTCGAAGGTGCAATCGCTGCGCGGGGGGACAGCCCGGTGCATGGAGGCCTGCGGGTGGAACGGTATGAGTATAAGCCGAGTGCGTTATTTATTTCTCTTTACAAAGCGCGTTCTCACCTACTGTGCAGATGGTATCGTGATATTTATGCACGACTACGGCCGCGCCTTGCCGCCTGGGGACCCGGCGTCGGACGCCGTCAAGCAATACTGGCGCACGTCTGGCGAGTCGCGCGAGACTGTCATTGACGGACTGGGCCAGGGGTGGTCTGCCCCCTACAACATCGACCGTGACCCCGAGGTCAGCAGCTCCCAGCGGCGGCGGTTGGGGTTGCAGGTCGAGACCAAGAAGAAGGCCAAGCCGGCCACGGGGAAGGGGAAGGCAAAGGCAAAGGAGGAGCTTGTCAGCAGTGACAGCGACGAGGACGCCGAAAGTGGCGCCAACGAGGACGAGTACGAAGAGGAGGAGCCGACACTGCCCGCGCCCCGTGTTACACGCGCTATGGCAGCAGCGCAAGAGGGTGGAGGCCCTGCTCCCAAGAAGGCCACCGCATCTGCCAAGCCCGCCACCGCCTCCGCCAACCCCGCTGCTCCCCCCAAGGCTGCCGCCCCAAAGGCGCCCTCGAAGCCGGCCCTCAAGGCCCCCAATGCCTCCCTCGCTCCGGCCAAGAAGCGCGTCGGGTTCGTTCCCGATGCCGACAACGACGATGCCCCTCCCCCCCCCATGAGAAGGAACAAGCCCGTCCGCGCCTACGATGATGACGACGACGACGACGCCCCTCCCCCCCCCGCGAGGCGGAACAAGAAGCCCATCCGCGCCTACGACGATGACGACGACGATGCCCCTCCCCCCCCCGCGAGGAGGAACAAGAAGCCCGTCCGTGCCTACGCCGACGACGACGACGACGCCCCTCCCCCCCCCGCGAAGAGGAAGAGGCCCTCGCCCACCGTCATCCCCGAAACCGAGGACGAGGATGATGACGACGTCCCTTTGGGAAACCGCTCGAAGGCACGGTCGAGGGCCACGATGTATGTCGCCGCCCCACCGCAGAAGTTCGTGCAGGGCTCCTCCAGGGTTGCCCAGGGCGGTTCCACTCGGCGTCCTGCCCCGCGTCCTGCCCCCGCCTTGCAGGAGTTCGTGCAGGGCTCCTCCAGGGGTGCCCAGGGCGGTTCCACTCGGCCTCCTACCCCGCCTCCTGCCCCCACCTCCTCTGCCGCGCCGCCGCCTGATGTCGCAACAGCTCTCTCCGCCGCCTTCGCCACTCTTCCGCCTGAGGCTCTGGCGTCTGTGGTCAACAGCCTCATGACGAGCTTGGCCCCGAAGTAACGGGAGGTGCGCCCACCGGAGGCCTGTCGTATTTTTTTTTTCCTGCTGCGTGTTTTGTTGATCCTTCCATCCATCAAATGTATTGTATCCTCCGCTATCCCTCTTGGTTTCTTGTTGTATATCTGTATTCCTTTCTTGTTGTATCTAACTTTCTTGTTGTATACTCTTTCTTGTTGTATTTGCTATCTTGACAGACTCACATGTACATATTGTAGAATACTTGTAGCATACTTTCTGTATTGCAACAGGCCAGTATAGAATACAGCTTTTTTGTGGCCTATGTCTAGTTTGTTAAGTCTTCATGCCGTAGGCCTTCGGCTTCTGTTTTTTTTGCCAGTATTACGGTCAGTCAACTCGTGATTGTTAGTCGTCGTTTATCCTTCTAATCTACTTCGCATTGGACCACCCTGGGCCCAATTTCCCAATTTCCTGCGATGCTCACAGCCGTAGGCCTCCGGCCCCAGTCGCCCTTTCTTACCAGTGTCACCGGGAACATCGCATAACAGGTGCGTCTTAAGAAAGATCACGCATGCCTCACCGGAAGTATTGTGATCTAGCAATTGGATACGGACAGAAGGCTGCTAGAATATTTTATGATGTGGAATATTGTATCCGGCTCTGCTGGAAAATATCTCGCAGAATAAGCAGTACATTTGCCATAAACAAGTAATGCTCCAGTGCTCAGGCCAGCCTGGGGCCAATTAAGCCTGCGTACGACCGAGGCCTCCTGCAGAGGAAACGCGTGGGGATCTGTGGGATATGCCGTGCATTCGGCATGAATGCCTGATCAGCACTTTACCTTAATTGGGAAGCCTTACGTGGTCCCCTCCGGCTCCGGCGGCTACTCGGACCTTCTTAGCTACCTTTTACTTTACATGAAAAGGTAGCTAAGAAGGTCCGACGTAACGAAACCGGCGGCTCCTTAGGTGTCCCCACGACTGATGCTGACTTGACCGGCCTTTCCGCAGCATCTTGATGCAATCATAGTTTCACCAGTCAACCTCTTGATTCCCCGCTTTCCCGATGTTGACTTACACATCTGCGGTGTTGACTTCGCTCCGCCGTAGATGTTGACCTTTCCCTATTTTTTTAAAACCCCAATTTCCGGTGTTGATCTAACTTTTTCGCTCAAATGATGTGCCCAATAAACCTGTTGACCACACTGCTGATTCGACCAAACCGTTTTTGTTGAGTCGACCTTACTTTACAAACCTTCTCCTTGTTGATCCAACTCAGGTTTGTCCAACGGTATTTCTTGAGCTGACCTTTCTTTTGGCCATTCCACCGTGTTGATGTAACTCCCACAACAATCTAACTTGTTGATTTGACTCCAGTTTTGCTGCTGAATCGATGTTGAACTAACCCTACTTTCTATGAACTCATTTGTTGATTCAACTCGACTTTTCCCAAATGGGAAATTTTGCAAAATCAGTCCTGTCAGCCATCCCTTATCTACCGCACCCCCATGGTCAAGGAAGATGAGAAAAAGGGAAAACACAAGACCAATTCAAGCCCTGACAATCCAGAGGGCCTCACGAAGTACCGTATAGTCATTCGAGAGCCTGATGGTGCTTTTGCGTGCAATTGTCGTGACTACAGAGCTAGCGGGACTGTGCAGATATTGACGCAGCCCATACTATGATAGATTAGGACCACCCTCTGATTATCTCGGTGCATTTTCCCCTCAATTTCTATGTTTTAATCACTGACCACTGTTCAGACTCGGAAGGGCCAAAAAAATGGACCACGAGCCAAAGGGATCAAGACAGTCCCCCCGCGCAAGTCCACGGGTCAAAAAGGCATTAAAACCAACCTACCTACCTACGAAGATGTCAACAATATTTATTCTTCGTTCTTAAGAAAAGTTTTGGGACTTGTGGCAGTTTTCAGCTGTTTAGATTTACGTTTCTTCCGAGGGGTTTGAGGGAGATTGAGCCTGCTAAGTTTAGCTGGAGGGGTGCTGTCAGTGCATGTACCGCGATCTTTGTGCCTAGGCCTTCCACCCTTTGGGCGGCTGGGCTAAGGAATGTTAATACACAGTGTTGTTAATAGTCCAAGAGATTCACCGCCAATGGGGGTGCTTTTTTTTTTTTACAGGGTGGTGGAGTTTCTGAGTCAGATTCAGAGCCAGATGGCGTTGTCTGGTTACAATGAGGGAGTTCGTGGTAATGTTCAATGTTGGGTCTTACCTGCTGCTTGTGCTTGTACATTGTGATCTGACTAGAGAAAAATGAGAAGAAGAAGATGGAAGGTGTGGTGCAGAAAACCTACAATTTTGTCAACTCCTTCGTGCGCACTCGTTTGATAACCTTGCCCAAGGCTTCTTCTTCGGCGATCTAGCAATTGTGAGGACAGAAAAAGAACAGTATGTTTTCCTGTAGTACTTCAGCACCAGGACAGCCATGTTTTCTGCTCATAATGAGAGGGGAGAAAGTGAGAGGTCACACTACAAATCTGATGTTTGGGAAATTTCAAAATCATAATGCGGTGTGATGCCTATGTATATAATGTAAGCTACTTACACGGCCCCTGGCCATTTATTCCTTACAACCTAGTACGCCTTCTTCGCGGTGATACGGGGCTACGGCCCGTATTACATGTACATACATTACATAATGCATCTATTGCTTAACCATCTACATCGACGATGGCCTGAGCGACCCCCACGGGAGCCCCCCGACCGACCCAACAGATGCCTGAGCAAGCGTATAAAGGCTCCCCGAGCCTCTGGGTCACGGAAGCCCCCGGTTGGGGTCAAGAACCCCCTCGCCGATGGATTACAACGGCGGCGGTGTCTTCAATAAGACACCGTCTTTCTCTTTCTTTCCTCAACGCGATGCTTAGCGCCTTTAGGCTGCTCGCATCGCGTTCTCTATCCCTTCAACACGGTGAAGCTCCGAAATCGACTTGCATCACAATGGAGCCCACCGCGAGGGCTTCGCCGGAGTTGAAGGTTCGAGGCTAGGCGCCATATCAAGGCGACGCCTCTTCCTTGTTGATTTTTCTGTGGGTGCCTACACTGCGTCTAGGGCAGAAGAAATCTTGAATATCTCACTTGACGCCTGGGGGGCGGCGCTATCGCTACTACAACTTAAATCAAACTTACTCGGCTCGTTTATGAAGTGATGATGCGACGTCTGGACGTACGAGTCGGAGCCGTTAACTAATATTGCGCAAGCCAGTCTACTGGAAGCGCATGGGAACGGTTCTACTCCTCGCACGGAGAAGGGAGATCCTACTGGGGAAAAAGGCTGGAGTTTTTGACGGGATATCCAGACGACCCTGGCTTTGATGAGCGCAACGCCGCGCTTATCTATCCCTGGATTGGAGACTCAAAACACGTATATTCCGTCCATTCCCTTCTACCAGACACCCCCATGTCGAACCCCCGACAACAGGGTGGTCCTCCAATACCAACTCCAGCTGGTCGAGCCGCGTCTCTACGCTCGGCTTCTTCGCAACCTAAGGCCGTCAACAACGGCCATACTACCGCGGCTCCTGTCGCAGGATCCTCTACTCGAACCGCGGGGAATCCTCGATCGGGAAAATCGGCCACTTCATCCAACTCGGGACCCACAACCCCTACGGCTGCTTCACAAGCTCGCCACGTAGATGCTGCTAACCCGGCTCATCCGCCCTTCGGGAGCAACGCCCCTAGGCTGCCTTCGCATATGCAGCCGGCGCCGGGGCGTAGCTGTCGGGCGACGGTCGAAGAAGTGCCGGACGAAGGGGAGTCCCACCAGCAGAGCGCTATACATGTATCAGCGACCTCTGGCGCTCCCCTTCCTAGGTCCCCTGCAGCCCCGCAGAGCGCAGTACGTCGTACCGCAAACTCGGGGAATTCCTCTCCCTTAACCACCCCGCCCTTGAGCATTTCGCTACCTATATCCTCTCGTACCATTTCCGACGAGTCGGACGTGTCCTCCCTCAAGTCGGGAGAAGGCGAAGCGTCCCTATCATTAACGAGCGCTACACCAGCAGCGAACGTGTATAATGTTGGGGACAATGAAAGCGCTACTGCGGCGCTGGGAGGGAAATCCTCTTATCGATTGCCGAAGACTTTCTTTCAGGGATACGGGCGCGTCATAGATTTATACGACGAACCCCTAGCTACGGCGGTCGAACGCTACCATCTCCCTTATAATCCTTACTCTTCGAGCGACGAGGACCCTTTACTGTCCTTTGGCGCTATCTACGGAGAGATCCCTGGATGGAGTCCTGCTGACTCCCTGATGCTTAGGGACACAGTCGTGCGATACCAGAGGGCGCATCGAAATTTCGACTGGGAACACATCCCCGAGCTTGTTCAAAGAGTAGTTGAATACGATGCATCGTCAGTTCAACTCGTCCCGGCGAAGGATCCGACAGATGATCCCTCCCAACATCGACTCTCTCTGAACCTTCAATGCCTTTCCGAGACAGCGCACGCGACCGTCGCCCTACAGCAGATATTGGACGCCCTTACTAGCCTCTTAGGGAAGAGCTCTACGACGAGCTTCTCCGTTGATCCCGACTACGCGTTCACCAAACGACTAGAGAGTTGCCCCGACGAGGGTGAACTTCGTTTCTTCTTCACCACCATGCAACTCCGCTTGTCACGAGCGGAACACCATGTCCGCGCCAGTCTTCGGGGTATTCGCGAGACGCTAACGGGTAAACCGTCGAGCGATCGTATGAGCTCCGTCGACTCGACCATCTCAGAAGTTCGTGAAGCTTTCGGCTCGTCGCACCCCACCAAGGAATTGTACAAACTGATCGCGCACCCTGACTATGGGCGACGGGCGGCCTTGATAAATGCGGGGGAACACCGTCGCGCAGTCGAATCGTTAGGAGAGAATGTTTGGGAGTCGTATTATAAACCGAGGCCGCGTACGGAAATTCCTACTTTACGAGAGGAGGACCGTCCTTCTCCTCCTCCTTCGTCGAGCACTGTACCTCCAGCGAACGTGAAGGCTTCGGGGCAGATGCCGCCTTCGACATTCGGTGTCCGCTTCGCTCAGCCCTCTTTGTCGAGCATACGTCGCTCCGCCGTGACTTCGCTGCCTGGAGCGGGCCTAATCCGAGATACCACGAGTCAGCCTTCACAGCTCTCACCGAGTGGGGGGCCATCGATGATGCAAGGATCGGCACCCAGGGGTGGAGTTCTGTCCACAGCGGCATTACGAGGAGCGGAGTCCAGCAGCGAAGCTCCTCCTCCAAATCAGAATTGGACCTCGTACGCTTACCGTTCACAACCTGCCGCTAGTACGGGTACAAATACTATGCTGCAAGCCCCAGTCCAGCAGACTCAGACGGATAACCATGGCGACGCAATCCCTCCTGCCTGGCAGGGACGGATGCCGGGCGCCGACCGAGGTGGTGGCGGAGCGGGTAATGGGAATGGCGACGGCCTGGGGGGCGGAGGTTACCCTGGAGCTGGAGGCGCCGGAGGCGGAGGTAACGGAGGTGGCGGTGGTGGCGGCGGAGGCGGCAACGGTGGAGGCGGCGGAGGCGGCAACGGTGGAGATGGCGGTGGAGGCGGAGGCGGGGATGGTGGACCTCCCGTACAAGGGATTCCCCCTGTCGCGTACAACAACTGGCAACTCAACCCAAAACTCAATATCTCCGTCATGCCTGAATGGAATGGGTTCGGAAACACGGTTATTCCATACGTGGTGAAAATGTCCTACTTGGCAAGGTTGAGTGATCGTATGGCGATCGGGATAGCGCAGATGGCTCCGTCAAAATTTTCGGACCGAGCTGAGCGCTGGTGGAATTCACTCACCATAACCCGATGCGCCGATTACTCACAAGATTGGGCTCACCTCTTGGACGCTGAAACGCTGCACTTGCTCATGGGCGTGGAATGAAGACTTGCTAAGAATGATGCTCGAAAACACCAAACTAAACAACCCAACTCACACACACACACACTACACAAGTGCGTCACACAGTTTTCGAGTTCGGGTCACCCTGAAGTATACAGGTAAGATTGGACCGCTCTCTCTTGGTGATTTGGAGACAAGCCAGATTCGAAGAGGTCGAACTTCTTGACAAGGGGGACTAGGTGGGAGGCAACCACTGCAGCCCTCCGAGCTCGCTTCAAGGAACATTCCACTTCGAAATACTCCGAAGCAAACAAGGGGTTTCAAGAAGGATATTGAGTCCTAGGACTGGAACTTCAGACCTTCGGACTCTTGCCTGAGACCAAAACAGATTGGGAAACAGGACTTCAACAGGCGAGCACTCGGGCTCTCTCCAAACACCAGGGCACTGCAACTGGACTTCTCGGGAACAGTATCAACAGTGGACCTGCCGCAACAACCAGCAGGTGCCTTTTTCACACACAAGGGAACTGTCACCGGACACTCGGGAACGATGCTAACAGCTTGACCTGAGGTAACAACCACCAGGGACCTTTTAAACACACTGACTTACAACTTCGACTCAGAAGTGGAACTTCACACTAATAGCCAACAATTGCAACTGAATTATGAACTAACACACTAGGACAGTATTTAAACAGTCTTTTGTGTGGAGCCCAGACAGCACCTAGGCCTTCCAGAGACTTCGACCTTTTCAGGCCTAGGCCTCCATGGGGCCCCAGGGTCAGTACTGAACTACACAATTTACAGGCCTTTTATACTAAACAGAGAAAATATAATAGTAATAGTACATGAGTAATTGAGTGGGGATTTTGGAGTATCTAGCGGGTCTGCCATCCTGATTCATCACCCTAGGCCGAGATTAGTTATCTAGAATGACTGGCTCTGGCCTATCTTTAGTCCTAGGACTGGTGCCAACTTCCTCTTTGGTCGCTCTGCTGACTTATTCAGCAAGTATTGAATATACCCCACACCCTATTGGATGCTACAGAATCACATGTGTCCCTCAGAACGCGAATCATCTCGGCTTGGGGGTCCTAGGACTGCCTCGGCATGTCCTAGGATGACTGATTGACACCTTGTCATGCCTTTGGGACATGTAACCCTCGGCATCAAGGTCTAGATCATCTTCCATGATGCTCCGAGACCAGGATCAATCCTCCCATCAACTGGATCAAGGTCCTCGGAAGGTCCGAGATCTCTTTGGTGAGTCCTAGGACTCAACTCCCTGACTCCTAGGAGTCAAATGCTCTGTCCGATTGAACCAATTCCAGTCCTAGGACTCAATTCTGAGTCCTAGGAGTGCCATTCTCTTGTCCGATTGAGCCATTGCCAGTCCTAGGAGTGCAATCCTCCGTCCAATTGGGCTGATACAAGTCCTAGGACTGCTCATGTGTGGTTCTCAAGCAAGAATACAATGTGTTGGCCGTCCAGGCTTTAGTGTTTATCTCCTTGGTACTGTATCTAGTCTTTAGAAGTCCAAGGACCCAATGGATTGTTATACCGATCCTCAATGGTAGAAGAACCAAGCCATAACACATCCTAGGACCAAGTCCATCTTAATACATCATTGATACTCCGTCAGCAGCTCGGAGCTCACTCTGACTCTAATTGTATATCACCGGATGGAGGCACTAGTAAGCGTACTAGAAGTGCTGTTTTGCACGATTTCACGGCTGCGCAAATTCCAGTCGTATCAACGCGATCCGTCGCCAATTCCTTACGGCGAAGTGGCTACTCGATCGAACTCAAGAATTCGAGGAGATGAAATTCAGGCAGAAGGGTCATGAGGATGAGGACCCGCTCGATTTCTATCAGCGGCGTCTCGAATCTCATTCATTCATCTACGCGGACGCAGAGGACGGACCTCAGGTGGTAGCGCGCATCTTGCGCACGCAACCGTCTGAATGGGCCAAAGACGTTAGTGAGATGCAGTGTCCGGACGTCGAAGCGCTGTTGAACTACGCTGAGCACAATCGCGCTGCCTTGATATCGAGCTGGACAGTCTCCCGTAAAATCGACTCCTTAATGGCAAACCCCAGCCAACCATCTTCGGCCCCATACCGTCGCCGTCGCCGTGTCAATGCGGCTGACAAGATCGCGAGCGAAGCCTCTTCGGAAGAGGAGAGCAGCGCTAGCGAATCCCCTTCAGCAGACAAGAACGCGAATGTTGCTGGGGCGCGACGAGATGGTGGGACGCGAGGGAAAGCATCCGCGGAAGCAAAGCCGCCATGGCCGAAGGGGAAGACTATCAACGGGTACGAGTTCAAGCGTGACGACTCGGTAGTTAGCGTGCGCCCTCCTAATGGCGAATGCTACATCTGCACTAGTCCGAAACATGTCGCGGTAGACTGCCCGCATAGAGGGCGATGGGCCCTTCTACGACGCGTCAATCTTATACAAGTAGATATGGACGCGGCGGATGAGGCTGAAGAGGATCGCGAGTACCTAGCCATAATTGCCGAATCCAAGAAGACTTCCTCGTATCCCAGCGTGAATAATGAGAACCCCGAGATCCCGCAGCGCGAAGCTTTCGTTATCGACGCGCTGGACACCGGCGCCCGTGCAGCTCATCTCCCAGAGCGAGGTTACCATCGGAATAGGAGGCGGAGAGAGTTCTTCGAGGCGAAGAAGGCGAGCAAGGACAAAGGGAAAGCGGTGAAAAGCGATGACCCCGCCGTCCTTCCTCGCCGTCTACTCCGACAGAGCAAATCTGCCGCCGCCGTGGAGCTGGAGCAGAAGGTAGCCGAGGATGGAACGGTCGTACATAAGGCTAGGCGAGCTAGGCAACTCCCTGACGGGCTAGGTTCCTTGGGCGCCAGAGCTTTACATGTCAAGGCCAGGATAGGGTCGTTAACCGCGGAAGAGATCCGAGCCAGGCTGGATTCGGGCGCGGACATCACTCTAATGTCGGAGGAGTTCTGGGAGTCCATCCCGGGCATTATGAAGCCGAGGGAAGGGATACGCATGAAGCTATACCACCTGATGGGACAAGCCAAGGTTCTAGGATATGTCAAGACTATCCTCTACCTGACCTCCAAGGAAGGAGAGGTGGTAAGCTTCGAGCTGGAGGCATACGTTGTGCGCAACATGTGTGTACCGCTCCTGCTCGGAGAGGACTTCCAGACCGCCTACGAGTTGGGAGTTCAGCGTTGGTCGACCGGACACTGCGATGTCCAGGTTGGGAGATCGCGCCATATCGTGGCTGCATCTTCCGCGCACTCCGTCGACCTGGGCTTTGAAATACGGCAAGCGAGCATGGCTAAAACCATGAAGCGCTTATTACCAGGAGTTTGGAGGAAAACGTACCAGCGCTCGAAAGCGCGCATTCGGAAGGAGGGCAAGACGGACTCCCCGCCTGTACTAGCCGCACAGGACACCCTTATAGCTGCCGGCTCGGTACATAATGTCAAAGTGACGGGACCGTTCGAAGGACGAGACGAATGGTTAGTGGAGAAAGTCATTATATCCACTGAGGATGAGAGCGTTCTCGCGGCTCCTTCCACATTCATCTCCTCGTCCTCCCCCTACCTCCCTATCGCGAATCCGAGCACGAGGCCATGGTACATCCGCGCCGGAGATATAGTGGGTAAACTACACGACCCATCTACCTATGCGGACACGCCGAAGAATGAGGAGGAGAGGGAGAAGTACGCTGAGTCCGCTGAGGCGCTCGTGCACGTAATAGAGGAAACTCTACGCGCGCAGGATCCAGACAGCTTGCCCGCGGAACCAGTAGACTCGGACGACAAGTTGGAAGAAGATGAAAATTGGGGCCCCAAGACGACTGCTCTCCCAGGAGAATACGAGACCGAAGGATTGGCGGAGGATGTAGCGAAGATGGTGAATTTGGGCGCCGACGTGCCAGAGGAAATGAAATCGCGCCTCGACGAAGTTCTGCGCCGTAATAGTGCTGCGTTCGGTGTTGGGGGGCGATTGGGGCACGTCAAGGAGAAGGCACCGATTCCAGTGAAGCCGGGGACTCAACCGGTGTCCATACCCATGTACTCCGCCTCCCCTGCAAAGAGGGAAGTGATCGACAAACAGATGGACCTCTGGTACGAACGAGGTGTCATCGAACCTTCGACCAGTCCCTGGGGAGCTCCATGTGTTGTGGTCTTCCGCAATGGCAAGCCTCGCTTAGCTGTCGATTATCGAAAGCTGAATGCGAACACCGTTGCGGACGAATTCCCCATTCCACGTCAATCCGAGATTATCCAGGCTCTATCGGGCGCTCAGGTTTTATCATCCTTCGACGCGCTAGCTGGATTTAATCAGGTCGAGATGGACGACGACGCTAAGGAGAAGACTGCCTTCCGCTCCCATAGAGGGCTATGGCAGTTTCGGAGGATGCCCTTTGGACTGCGGAACGGACCATCTATATTCCAAAGGATCATGCAAGGCGTTCTGGCGCCGTACCTCTGGATTTTCACCCTGGTGTACATAGATGACATAGTGGTCTACTCGAAATCCTGGGAGGAGCACCTCATACATCTTGACCAAGTCCTAAGCGCAATAGCGGCGGCCGGGATCACTTTGGAACCTAAGAAGTGCTTCATCGGCTATTCTTCTATCTTGCTGCTGGGACAAAAGGTCTCGAGGTTGGGACTTTCTACGCATAAGGAAAAGGTAGCGGCGATCCAGGAGCTGGCGCGCCCGACCTCTATTCCGGACTTGCAGAAGTTCCTGGGCATGGTGAACTACTTCTCATCCTACATTCCCTATTACGCGTTCATCGTGAAGCCGCTCTTCACGTTGCTAGGGAAGGGAGTCAAATGGGAATGGCGCGCTGAGCACGAAATCGCCTTTCAACAGGCGAAGGATGCGTTGTCCGAGGCCCCCATCCTGGGGCACCCGATACAGGGATGTCCGTACCGGCTGTACACGGACGCCTCCGACTACGCCATAGGATCGAGCCTTCAACAGGTTCAACCTATCCGGATTGCGGATCTAGCCGGAACCGCTACCTACGACCGGCTGAAAGCGGCGTGGAATGCCAATTTACCGGTTCCGAGACTGTTCGTGAACCTGGCGAAGGAAGTAAAAGAAATGGGATCAGAGGATGCTTGGGGGGCCACCTTCGACGAGACGATCGTGCACGTCGAGCGAGTAATCGCGTATTGGAGCCGCAGCTTGAAATCCGCAGAACGGAACTATAGCGCGACCGAACGTGAGGCGCTAGGCGCGAAGGAGGCACTAGTACGTTTCCAACCGTTTATCGAGGGAGAGAAAGTGATCCTCGTTACGGACCATGCTGCACTGCAATGGGTGCGCGTATATGAAAACGCGAACCGGCGGTTAGCGGCGTGGGGGGCAGTGTTTGCAGCATACCCCGGCTTGAAAATAGTGCATAGGCCGGGAAGGGTGCACTCGAACGTCGACCCACTATCGAGATTACCTAGAGTGCCGCCGCACGCTTCGCCGGTGCGCGACGATAGTCCCTCGATAGTACAAGACGCCGACAAGCAGGAGGAAGCGCAGAGAGCGGAGAACAGGAGCGCGTTCGCGCCGGCACAGAAGGCCGCATTTTTTGCGCCAGTGCAGAAGGCAGCCTACGCCATTTGCTGGTGGGAGGACGCCATCGATAAATACGCGCTTCCGATACAAATGAGGAGACAGAAAAGGGAGGAAGAAGCTAGGTTGGCGCAGACTCCTTTAACGGAAGCCGTTGAGGAGGAGCGCCGCGAAGAAACAGAAGAGGAAGGACTGGCGCAAGCCCCTCAGTCGGAGAAGGCTAAAGGGAAGCGCCGTGAAGCGGAGAGTAGGAAGGACGGAATGGCG
This sequence comes from Mycena galericulata, assembly GCA_029289565.1. NCBI lineage: Eukaryota > Fungi > Basidiomycota > Agaricomycetes > Agaricales > Mycenaceae > Mycena > Mycena galericulata. The sequence continues at coordinate 70,405 of JARKIA010000312.1, forward strand.
CAAGCCCCTCAGTCTGAAACGACGGACGGGAAGCGCCGCGGAGAAGAAAAGGATAATCCGGAACTGCCGTTCCCGGATGGCGACGCGTGGACCTACCCAGTGGGAGTGAAACCCCCGAAGGAGGAGGAGGACTGGAACAAAAAGCCTCACCTCCTTATTTCCGTAGCGCTGGAAGTAGCATCGAGTTTCGCGGAAGGATACGTGACCGACTCGTACTTCAAAAATCATTATGTGGAGGAAGCAGCTAGCCCGGAAAGGGTTCTCACTCCGTCGCGTTTCCAAAAGGGACGTGACGGGCTGTTATACTTCCTCGACGCGGACTGGAACGCGCGCCTGTGCGTCCCTCGGAGCAAGGTGCCCTTCGTGCTCCGATGGATACACGAATCTCCGCATGAGAGCGCGCACGCTAGTCCCCTCAAGTTCATCTCCCGCCTTCGAGAGTTGTTCTTCTGGCCGTCCATGCGCAAGGATGCGACCTCATTTGCGGAGTTGTGCGATGTATGTCAGAAGATTAAGACTGACCATCGCCGCAAGATGGGTGGCCTTCGCCCATCGCACATTCCTTCCCGCCCGTTTGCGACAGTGTCGCTGGATTTGATAACGGGCCTCCCTCCTTCGGGAAAGGAGAAGTATACCGCTATACTGGTTATAGTGGATAAACTTACGCGATACGGTATCATGATACCTACGCATACGGGGCTTTCACAGGAAGGCTTCGCTAAATTCTTTGTCGACCGAGTGGTCAACGTGTATGGGATGCCCGAGCACATTATATACAACCGGGACAAGCGATGGGCTACAGCGTTCTGGCGCTCCGTCGTCCTCCAATACGGCAGTGTCATGGCGCTATCCTCAGCGCATCATCCTCAAACGGACGGGCAGACGGAGATACTGAATGCGACCATCGAACAGATGCTGCGCGCTTATGTAGCGATGGATCGTTCGAGCTGGGTGCACTGGTTGGGTGAACTTAACTTCGCCTATAACTCCAATGTCCATGCCTCCACCGGGTACTCCCCTAACTTTCTCCTCCTGGGCTATCATCCTCGAGGAGCAGCGGGAATTCTTAACCCATCGGTTGACCCGGTGGCGCGCCCTTTCCTGCCCAGTCAGAAAGGTGAGGACTTTGTTGAGGCCCTAGAAAGTCATCGGCGTGCTGCGCGAGACGCGGTAGTCATGGCTCAGGAGCGACAGGCGCGCGCTTACAATAAGGGCCAGCGCCCTGTGGAAAAGATAGAAGAGGGGGACCTGGTGCTAGTCAACCCACACACCTTAGAGCTGGTTGACGTGCAGGGCACGGGTAGGAAACTCATCCAGCGCACTATCGGGCCGTTCGAAGTCATGGAGAAGATTAATCCAGTCGTGTATCGGCTTCGACTCCCTGATACGTACCCGATGCATCCCGTGTTCAACCTGGAACACCTCCGCAAGTACCACAGCTCGGAGCCAGGACTAGGTGACCGTACTAAACTCCCGGAGACGCGGGATTACCTTAACGCGTCGGAAGAGTATGTGGTGGAAGCTATAATCGGGCACGCTATCAAACCTCGGAAAAACGGCAACCAACGCATGTTCAAAGTACGTTGGGAAGGATACGGTGTAGCGGATGACACTTGGGTTTCTGAGCGCGATCTTCGTAATGCGCCCGCCCTTAAAAGGGAATACCTACGCCTGCATGGATTGAACTAGGTCCGTGGTGTCGGGTTCGGAGCCAACGGCCGAAGCGTGCCGGTGGAGCCATCGCGCAGCAAGTAAAATAGGATCATTTAATTACTTAATCTTTTCACTCTTGACTCCGTTCTTCCACCACGAGATCGCGCCCTTCGGCGTTGACTTGCGAGTGGACTTTCCTAATCTTCTTACTCTCTTGTGGGGAGTTGCGCGCGCTATATAGCGAACCGCTCCCCTTCCGTCCCACCTAAACAACACTATGGCTGATGAAACTCCCTCACACTTGGGCTTCTCGGGCCTGAACGACTGCGGAGCCCGATTCTCACATTCGCGCCAAGCGTGTTTGTCTGGCTACCTCGACGTCCCCCATATCTTTACGGCGATGTCATTCGATCTTATCCATCTCCCTCGTATCACTTCGCGCACGGTCCGGCTCCAAAATCGCGTCCTGGAACTATGGTCGCCCAACTCCCTTCAGCTTCCCTTCCTGCCGGGCTTCCGTCTCCTGAACTATTTACCCAGCATGCCTCTGCAGCCGACGGGGCGCTGATACGATGGGCACGCGGGCAAGCACGATTGCCTGTACGCTCCCCAATACTACCGCGGCGCTACCGCCCATTGGCCATTCATGCGGCAAGTGGCTTCAGTCGCCGAGACCGAGTCGGCGGCTGTAGCTTTCGCGCCTCTTTCAAAATATTGGGTCAGCACCAAACCAGGGACGACGGAAGGACATCTAGATCCCGAGTTCGTGAGTCGACTGAGCGCGTTTAAACGCGAACTCGACGACCGAGCTCGACCCTTTCGGCGGAGTCTGGGCGGGAATTCCGCTACCTGGGACGCCCGCCCCAAGGCCGGCAGCGACGCAGCTATCACGGCGCTACTCGGGCTCAGGTCTTGGGACGGAGCGGTGGATTCGGGGGTCACCGTACAGCGAGGGCTGCGAGAACTTGAAGGGTGGATCACCTGGATGGCCGTGCGCTTTCATCAAGATGGCTGGACCCCCAACCAGTTCAAGTGGATGAGCATGCCGCTAGCCAACGACGATCTCATTGGACTATGGATCAATGGCATGAAGGAGGAGATCGTCATGCGCTATATGGCTGCGGGCGTTCCATGCTTCCTGGTCCACGAGTACCATGTCAACGCTATTCCTCGTCCAGGGCCGGTATTTGGCAGCCTCCTAGAAGGGACGGAGCTGGAATTGTTGCTCTCTGATCTGAACCCGTACCAACGGATCGCCCGCCTACAAGCGGGGCGTCTGGATTCCATGCTGTCGGTCCTGGATGGACGAGGGCTCGCGCCGGTCACGATCGCAGTCGATGAAATGCGCTCGTCTTCACAGTACCTGGAGGCGCTTACTCGCTCCGCGCCCCCACCGGCGGAGTCTCCAGCGACCCAGGCTACTGTGCCGCTTCCGGAACGCGGGCAAAATCGATACGAGCATCGGAAGATCGAGACGCGGACGATCGACCCGGACCGCGTAAACTGGGTCGTCCCTCCTCCTGTCCATAAAGCCCGAGACGACAAGAAGAAGTGGACCAAGTGGGAGCTCGATGACTATGAAGGGGTCACGGCCTTCGTGTATCGAGGAAAGTCGAAGGAAATCGAAGCGGCGAACGAGTGGTACGACCGGGAGAACAAAAGGCGACTCTTCTTCGGACACCTGGAGTTAGATCCCGGCGTTGTAACACATGTGAATAGCCATTTATATGGCTTTTACGCGTCCAAATGGAAATCTCCATTTACGATATATTTACAGATGTTTACGACTTACTTTGGATGTGTCTAGTCATGTGATGTACTTTGTAGTTACATCCGTGACTTACTTACATAATACAATCATCTTTCACCTCAAACCTTCACCTTCGGCCTCTCGCGCCCATACTCTTCTGAGTTGCGCACTAGGCCGGCGGGTGATCGGGGAGTTTACTCACCCGCTATCCATGCGTTGGGCGTATCTGGACCTACCAGATGAGCACCTGCACGCGATAGCCAGCTCCTGCTGAGCTGGCACCTACCGCGGACCACCTGCGGTACCAAGGCCATATTCGGGCCCTTCTGGCACCGGATCCATCCACTCCTACCTCGATTCTACTTGAATTGAGGCCTTAACTCACTCTCAAGACCCGCCAGCTCATTGTGGCAGTAATCCCCTCAAATATTCGTAGGATTCTCAAGCGAAGTCTTACATTGGTGGACACATTGGGAACTCTGTCTCATCCTGGCCGGTCTCACATTCTCTACCATTTTCAATTCACTAATTGATAAATGGTCTCATTTCACATCCCCGGCACATGGCACTTCGTTACAGGATACAACCCACCGTTGGGACGAACCTATCTGGCTTTCCAGTAGCGTTCGTTCCACCGTTGCGACCTTGACCTATTTGGCAGTCCAATAGTGTTTCGGTCGCTTGGGATCTAACCTTTCGCGGCGCGTCGAATTTTTTATTCACTCGCGCCGCCTGGTCTTTATATGGTATGGATTACTCGAATATACCAGGGAGTATCAGCGCTTGCGTGCGATCTCCCCCGAGGCGTGTCACTTCTTCATGCACGCCTGGCTCTCGTTGACACCCCATATACCATCCCAATGCCGACCTTCATCGTATACTCCGAGCTAGCTGCAGAATCATACGCAGACAAGACCTATCTGGCAGTCCAGTAGCGTTAAGTTTGCGTGGTGGAACTGGACTTACTGGCTTTCCAGTCTGTTCTGAGCTACCGTGATTTTGCAGCCGTGACGGGTGCAGCTGCACTGCTGGCTGCATCATGTCCTCGCGGTGTTTGCATTTGGACTCGCAGAGGGAACTTTTTCGATTTTATTTCAATATTCTAAGCACATTCTCCGAGAAGATCATCGACTCACGCGTTCGGTCAACTATTCCTGCGCATCAAGTCACCCACTGGAGGGAAACCCACGAAGGCGAGCGCAAGTCAGCACGGAATGGAATTTGGGTGGAAGAGAAACACCGCAAATCTAAGTAGAAGCGCTTGGTTTTGCGCAGCGGAGAGTCTCAGATGGCAAGTCTCGAGGGGTTCGCGCTGTACGGCCGAAGGGATTCGACTGTGTGACTGCGTTTCTGCGGGTACCCCCACGCGCGCACTCGGACCTCAAAAAAAAAGACGGCCGGCGTGCTTGCGGGGTTCCGAATGGCATTAAAGAGTGTCGTCGAGCATGCGAAGTCGCCGCCTTCGCTCAGGGCATGCACGACGCGGCACGGAGCGTACAGGCGCTCCTTAGTGGCGGCGTGCGTGGTCTGACGCGAGGGGGCTCCTCCATTGTCACCAACGGCAGGGGCCTGTCGTTAGTAACAAAGCCGAGACCCAGGGCGCTCGCATAACCACAAACGAGCGTGCGGGGAAAGCGAAGTGGGAGCTGAGCGGCAAGGCTGGAGCGTAAAAAGTTGCGCAGCGGGCAGCATGCGTTTCCACGCTCGTTGTCGGTTGAACGCGTGGGGCTGCTGAAGAGCGAAGCACTCTTGAATCAGCAAGACAAATGCGCCCTCGTGCCGGACGTACGCACCTCACATGTCGCGTGCGATGACCTGTCTATCTTTTCATAAGCCGGATCCCCTCGGAGGAGCGTCCCCATTTATGCTGCCGTGGTCGATGAGTTCGCGGTCGAGCTTAGGCGACAGGGACGATTTCAGCCTCCGGTCATTTCGAGGTGGAAGTACGTATGTACCTGCGAGAAGCTCGAGCCCGTGCGTGCATACGCCGACGCTCTGTCCACGCACATTGTCTCCGCCGCTGTCCTGTTGTTGTCGAAGCCCATGATGATCGATTCCCCCAGCGAGGGCTGCACGAGTGGCCGAGGATTGTTGCGAGCCGTGTCAAGTACAGCGTCTGCGAGTGCGCAACGTCGCCTCTGGATTCGCGCGAGCTGTACGTCCGCATCAGCGCAAACAATGCTGGCGTTATCGGACGCAGCCGCCGCTCTCGCGCCAGATCCTCCGCCGCCTAAGTCCCCTGCTCCAGCGTTCGCCATTGTGAGCACCGTCGAGTTTGGGGGACTTCACGAACATGGGGCGGAACTGCATGCGAGAGCAGACTGCGGTAGTGCGACCGCATTGCGCTGGGATGACACAAAGCACAAGCGTACAACTCGGCCGTCATCGCCCGTGGCTCCCACTCCCTCTCCCGTGTCAACGACCAGTCGAAGCGCGCACCTGCAAGAAGCTTGCGCGCGCGTAGGCCAATACTTTGCCCTCGCACATGGAATCCCCCCGCCGCAGCTCCTGCCCTCGCCGTCAGCACATGCGCGGTCGAGTTTGGGGGGCTAAAAATGGGTTGTAATGAGCAAGAGATCTGCGCACAGACTCGAGATTCACGCACTTTGGCTTTCGCGTTTGACGGCACGATTGTATGGACACATTCGGCCCTCCTCCTCGCGCGTGTTCTACGCGAGATCGCCGCACCGGTTCTAACATGGGAGCAGGAAGGGATCGGTACTCGAACGGGAAATCGAGCTGCAGGCGCGGGCGCGTGGAAACGCGTCTGAACCTGAAAGATTCAGAAAGTCATCTTCGTGGATTCTCTTGGACTCACCTGGACTATCCACCCGGTCGAAATCCACCCACGGCAACTCGACCCGTGAGACGACGCGATTCGGAGCTATCTTGAGGCCCACATACTGAGACATGGTGACTTGATGGTCTTTTCTGCCGAATCGTCAGATTGGACCTTTCAAATTTCGATATTTCTTGCTTACCTGGACCTGGATTCCAAACCAACACGAGGACACCTTGCTGTCAGATGCTGGATTGTCAAAATTTGGCGCCGAAGTGCTGCTTCCGCGAAGACCTCAAGGTGCTTATACATCCGACTTGATTACGCACGCGTTCATAGTGGCGGCAAGCAGCCAACTCGGGACTGTGCTCAGAGGGAGATCCGTGATGGCGTCGCGCGACGCTGGGTCGACGCGAGAGGTTCCAGTCGAGTACGGCGAGATGTAGAGGAAGAGCAAGGCAGTGATTGTTTGGTTCCGAGCCCAGAACCAAACAACCGCTCTCTTCCTCTTTTGGTCTGCTGCTCGGACGCCAATTCTACTTGGCGGTTCTCATTCCTTCGTCTCATCGGTACCTTCGACATCCAGGGATGCACATATCCCTGCTACTTTTCTTATCAGCCTCGGCCGAGCTTGGGGGCACTGTGCATCCTCGTCTTCGAGCATGCACGGCTGGAAGGAAATTAAGCATCAACCTCGCTATCGGCGGTAGCTTCTCCTGGCAGCATTTCCATCTAGAGTTTTCGCGCTCGTTAGCGTAGTCGTATGGACAGAATGGGTCTCGTACCTCAGATGCGATCAGTCCGAATGTAATAGGGCGTATGATCCGACCGCTAGTCGATTGGGATGAGCCTAGAGGACTACGCACTTCAACACCCAGATCGTACGCGACTGGACACCCAGATCGTATGCGATTGCGAAGGCATCGGTGCAGCGACGCGCTCAACTCGAATCCGCGGTAAGCATAAGTGTCGTCTACTGCGAAAAATCCAAGCCTTCGTGTCGAGCACGCGCGTTGCGGCACAGAGCGTACGGGCACTCCGTAGCGGCAGCGCGCGTGGTCTGGTTCGATGAGGCGAGGTTCACGATCGTCACGGAGAGGCCAGCGCTTGCGGCGCGCACCGGATTACGGTGCCACAGTTTGGTGGTTGACGCAGGAGATGTGCTGTGCTCTGCGCGATGAGATTCGAGAGCGTTGTGGTTGCGCGGCGCAATCCACGTATTGCTCACGCGGGAGCGTCTGCAGCAGCACGCTTCGCTCTCGCGCTCGCGCCGTGCGACGCTCCTGCGCTCTCCGGCGACAACAAAATTGCTGCACGCAGTGCGCGCTCCTCGCCACTCCATTCGCAGCCGTGCACGACGAGGAGCAGGGGGCACGCCTCAGGCACCACAGTCGATCATGGGGGGCTAGTGAGAAGTTTTTGGCCATCAGCTGCATCCAAAAACTCGAAGGACGAAACATTACTCACCTGAGAAATCCCTTCGAAGTCGCGTCGCATCGCTAGTGCTTTTGGAGGTGACGCACAGGACGGACATTCGCTCCAGTTTCTGGTTCCTGCTTCAGCGATCGAGCCTGAGGGGCTGAGAAAAGGCTTGCCACCAGCGGATCAGCAACGCGCGAACTAAATTCAAGCGGAAATACGCACTTCGGAATTCGAATACTTGTGAGGCACGAGTCTCGTTCGTCTACTACGGCGTGCGTTTCGGTTCTGGGGCTTGCATCGCCCTCTCGCTCCTCTCCATCGGTCGTCCATTCGGTCACGGACTTCAAGACTTTCGCGCACATCAGCACGATCGCACGGACATGCCAACTTTCGTACCTCGTGTGCATTCTACGCGGGGAGTTCGCACCATGTCGGCGATGGGCGCGGGGAGGGATCGGTACCAGCTCCAATTGAAAATCCAGGCGCGCGCGCGCGTGAACGTCGCTGAATTTTAATTCGGAGTCAATATCTTCGTGAAGCTCCTTGATGGACACACCTCAGAGCTTCCCCCGGTCTAAACTCCGCTGCGGCAACTCGACCTCCTCGACGGCTCGCCTCGGAGCGTCGTGAGATACGATATATCAGGTTACGGAAATTTTTTCTCGCGTCATTTTCCTATTTTCTGCCAAACAATATTTGGGATGGCGCACCTATCCGGACCTCTGAAACACAGCCGACACATGCGACATGTCTGAGACCTCAATTCGTAGGAATTTATCGCTCGGCAATTGGGCCGTCGCGTCTCCGAATTTGAGTTGGTCTACGTGTCCATCTCCTCGAGGACGCGGATCCAACTTGCTATCCGGAAGTCGGGATTCGTCGAATTTGTGTCGCCGCGTCGTGGGGTTCCGTCTAAAAGCCAAACTCGGACGTCGAAGGCGGAGGCAGGTCGATGTTGTTTGGCTTCGGCCCTCGAGCCAAACAACTGCTCTCGCCCGCATGTCACACGTCACGGGCTCGGGCTCTTCAACAATCTTCCGTACACGCACGCAGTTTCACTTCAGCATCGAGGACGGCTTCGATTCTCTGGGAATTTCGCGCTCTCGTCCGGAAACGTCCGTCGATATCATTTTGTTTTCCATGAAACCTAGCTGGAGAGGTGTCCCTGGTCGTACATCTGAGTGGTCTGTCAAAGTGCTCGAATATTTGACTGTGCGACTCTCCGGTACGGAAACGTTCCCTACCTCTTCTACCCACCTCTGCCCAACCCGATTCGAGTCACCCGCATACATTTATGCTGGGGGGCTTGATTCCTTCTTTGTTTGGGTTCCGAAAGCACCCGCTCTCGCTCGTACACACCAAGCGGCTGCTTTCGTGGGGGGCACAGGGGATAGTATAGGGAGGGAGCCTGCGACCGGCTGTGGAACGGAGTGGACTCGGAGAGGGAATGGAGGCAAGTTGACGAGGACTAGGAGATCATGTGGAGGCTAGCTGCAGTAGGATCAGAGAGGATTCGGAGTCTGGATGGAATGGACTCGGAGTGGACGTGAAACGGACACAGAGAGGAAATAGAAGCCAGATGGAGATGACTCGCAGAGCATGCGGAGGCAAGCACAGCAGGATTGGACAGGGATCGGGACTTAACGGAGTGGACTTGCAGATGGACTCGGAGAGGGAAAATTTTCAACAAAATTTTGAGCATTTTCTTTCTTTCTTCTTTCTTTTCTTTCATGCACCAGGGCTCACTCATATCTCGCAACTGGAGATTGGGGGGCTCTGTAACACATGTGAATAGCCATTTATATGGCTTTTACGCGTCCAAATGGAAATCTCCATTTACGATATATTTACAGATGTTTACGACTTACTTTGGATGTGTCTAGTCATGTGATGTACTTTGTAGTTACATCCATGACTTACTTACATAATACAATCATCTTTCACCTCAAACCTTCACCTTCGGCCTCTCGCGCCCATACTCTTCTGAGTTGCGCACTAGGCCGGCGGGTGATCGGGGAGTTTACTCACCCGCTATCCATGCGTTGGGCGTATCTGGACCTACCAGACGAGCGCCTGCACGCGATAGCCAGCTCCTGCTGAGCTGGCACCTACCGCGGACCACCTGCGGTACCAAGGCCATATTCGGGCCCTTCTGGCACCGGATCCATCCACTCCTACCTCGATTCTACTTGAATTGAGGCCTTAACTCACTCTCAAGACCCGCCAGCTCATTGTGGCAGTAATCCCCTCAAATATTCGTAGGATTCTCAAGCGAAGTCTTACAGGCGTGCTGGATGCGGAAGTATTCGGTGCTCCCGCTCCTCAATTCCCTTTTATCACCGACGAAGGCAACCGAGGAGTGCCCGCGCGCCCTTCCTACTGGATGTATCCGCGAGAAATGCCATCGCGAAGTGACGTGGATCGAAAAGCGCAGCGCCCTGAACCTCTGAGGCTGCCACTCCTTTGGGGTGCGCGCCAGGAGACTCAATCTGAGGCAGCTGAGGAGGAAAGTCGCGACAAGGGAAAGGGGAAGGCGCCAGCTAGGGGTGAAGAAGTAGTAGCGGAACTGACGGAAGGGTTGCCCGAAGACTACGAAGAATTGTACGAGGGCATGGAGGTGGAGCCACAGCGCCTCGAGGAAACGCCCTCGAACGTCGTAGTCATAAGGGGTCTAGACTCCAACATCAGCGCTACGATGTTCCGCGCCATGAGCAGGGATGCGCTTTATAGCAGCAATGCCCAGCCCGAGGCGATCTTCCAAGGACAGGGAATGATGTGGATGCGCTTTACTTCGCAGGATGACGGGTTGAGATCGTTCAGCGCCTTGTCGCAGCTGGGACGAAGATCGTCGGGGGAGCAGATATCAGCCTTCTTCTCCACTGACGCAGAGTTCGAGGAGGCCATACGGTATACGACCGATCGGTGGACGAGGGAGAGTGAGCGCGACGAAGAGACCGGAATCAGGGAGGGCGAAGAGACAATGCTCGTGGACGATCCGTCTTCCACAACTTCCTCGACTACCGGTGAGCGCTCTTCGGCGACCACCGTAGGAGACAAGCGTCCTTCGGCGGCACCTGATATGGACGAGGAGATGGCTCCGGTGGAAAACGAAAGGACCGTCGCCGAGGAAACGGGGAACGTCACGATGGACGAAGATGAACCCATTATTATTCGCGGACGTTCATTGTCATTACCCTCCCCGCCTCGTCCCATGCTCGTTCAAGTAATACCCCCGGTAGTTTCTACCGCAGAGATCGCGACTCCCGCAACGACTTTAGTATCACCCATTCCCCCGCCGAATCCTCTGTCGAACACTCTTCAACCAGTGGCCGCCGCACCTCGTGCTCCTACGGAACCCAGAGCTATGCGCGAACGACGCGCAGAGCTCGCACGTCGTCCTTTGTTGGACCGACTATCCGCAGGACCTAACCACCGCCCCTGGGCATCACAGGGAGGCAGCGCCGGCACCTCGTACGCTAAAAAGGCGAAGCCTTCCCTGTCGAGCCCAGCACGAGGTAGTAATCCAGCGCTTGCGAAGCGACTATCCTCGACAGCTCAGTCCTCGACGCCCGCTCTGGCCCAAAGGCTTTCATCCCCCACTCCTCCATCCCTAGCACGGCGATTAGCCTCGGCCCCTTACCCGTCGCTCCGGCCACAACTGTCTGCTCCCCCGTCGCCCTCTCCGCCGCCTTCCTCTGCACTAGAGGAGGATGCCGAAGACACGGAGAAGCCCAAGAAAAAGGCGAGACGAGGGAAGCGCAGTGGACGGATTGTGAAAGAAATCCAAGCCAGAAAGGAGCAGCGTGCAGCAGCGCGGACGGAGGAGAGCGCGGTAACGGAGGAGACAGGCATGGTGAAGGAAGCGACGGACGCGAATGTAGAAGAGGCAGTTGAGAGCGAGGACGACGAAGAAAAACCGGCTCCTAAATGGGCGGACGACGAAAATGATGACCCCCCGGTGGCGGGCCCATCCCACCTCTAGAAAACGATAAAAGGCCATGCTCCGTGTGGGGGGCTCTGTGACGCCTATGTATATAATGTAAGCTACTTACACGGCCCCTGGCCATTTATTCCTTACAACCTAGTACGCCTTCTTCGCGGTGATACGGGGCTACGGCCCGTATTACATGTACATACATTACATAATGCATCTATTGCTTAACCATCTACATCGACGATGGCCTGAGCGACCCCCACGGGAGCCCCCCGACCGACCCAACAGATGCCTGAGCAAGCGTATAAAGGCTCCCCGAGCCTCTGGGTCACGGAAGCCCCCGGTTGGGGTCAAGAACCCCCTCGCCGATGGATTACAACGGCGGCGGTGTCTTCAATAAGACACCGTCTTTCTCTTTCTTTCCTCAACGCGATGCTTAGCGCCTTTAGGCTGCTCGCATCGCGTTCTCTATCCCTTCAACACGGTGAAGCTCCGAAATCGACTTGCATCACATGCGGTGGTCTCATCAGAAAAGGCACATGGCATCAGAAAACGAGATGGCACTGTGCCAACATGAAAGAATGTGTGATCCTGAGGAGAGAATATAATAAACAGTGGGTCACAGCACCTATAACAGAACACACCTTGATTAATATCAGGTTGGATTTTGCTGTGGACAAGACAAATTCAGAAACTGCAGATAGATCAACAAGTGGAGCCTCCAGAAACAGTGGTCAAGTCAACAAGTCGGGACAAGTCAGATTCAGAAACTGGGGATAGATCAACAAGTGGAGCTACAGTTGTGGACAAGCAAAGTCCACCAAAAAAAAAGATGACTTTTGTAGGTGAGATGAGTATGCCAATCGATAGATCTCGTTGAGAGCTTCCTAGCCATATATAATTTAAGTCAATCTGTCGAGCCGTTCCTCGGCAAATCGCGATTTAGTACATCAGACCATCAAAAATTTTGGCGTCGCTTAAAATTGATGGGAAAAACTTCGGAGGGAGTGAAATCGAAAGCTCTCGTCGATACGGTTCTGAATCTGGAACAATCTCGAAGATCCATCGTGCCGTTCTCGTGCAATTCAATGATTTTTATTGATCACCTGATCAGTTTCCTGACCAAAATTTGAAGGAAACAGAATGTTACAATTATTCCTGAGACCAACCCTAGCCCTGCACAGCAGGGCAAGGTTCAGAAGATTACGACGGCCAATGGTGAGGCCAAGGGACTTTATGATGTCTTGGTGAACGGGCGGCTTTAATGTTTCAAAACTCCAAGCAAAATGTTCACAGGCTGTCCCCTCGAAAACACTGGGTGTTACATGGCTTGGCTTCTGAGCCAGCAGGATGATTCCTTGAACCAGTCATCAATGCTTGAAACAATAATAACCGAGGCAAGCCATGAATGCATTTTCTTGCCCAAATTTCATTGGGAGCTCAAAAGTTATTTTATTTTTGCTACATCATAAACAGGTTGCTGATTTTTTAGTAGGGACAGTGCAAGTATTCCTATTGGCAAGTTCCCAAGAAAGAGCTTCCAAGAGTCAAAGGACCTGGCTCTGCCAGAGAACCTTGATGCCAGCCCCACAGAGGTAATTCAGCCGTTTGTTAACAGATCATGGAGGTTTATGACTGCTTATCGTTCAGGACTGACCTGGAGAGCAGCACAGTGGGCAGTAAGGCCACAGAAGCAGCATTGATCAGCTTCAAACAGTGCCTGGGCGGCGATCGAGGTGGTTGTGGGTTGATTACATAAGATGATGTGGCTGTGTTCTAAAAATCGATTTTTCCCAATCGTCTCCGATTACAGATCGAGGTTTTTGGTCTGGCCCAAATTTTTGGCGCCGCTAATTTGTCGCAGGAAAAACTTCGGAACATGTTTTTTGAGCTCTTTGGGCCAGTCTGGTCCCAGAAAAAATTAAATTGGGACCTAAATAAGTCTAGTTAAGGCTACAGGCAATTTGTGGACTTTGCTTGTCCACAACTGTACCAGAAACAGGGGTCAAGTCAACAAGTCAGCTCGCTCGAAACATAGGTCACATTCATTTGTGTTGCATAAAAAATGGGTAAGGTTAAACATAGCAGGCCGGGAAATCTGGTGTTCAATCAACAGTGTTCAGGGAATGAAGTTGACACAGAATTTACAAAAGTCGAGTTGGATCAACAAACCTACGTAGTCAAATCAACAACTTGAATCAGTTGAGTCAAGATGAAAGTCGGTCAGATCAAGACAGAAAAATGAGGGTTGAATTGGGACGCAAAAATTAGAGGGTAACTTCAACATCAGGAGCGAGGGATATCAACAAGTGGTTGTAGTCAAGTCAACATTCGAATTCTTCGGTTACATCAACAAACCGAATGCCGAGCTACGTCAACATAGCCACGAGGGCAAAACATACTTTGCGATTCTATCTTTTCCGATGAACTACGGACCGGCATCCGCAAAAATTATTGCACGTACAAAGACAAGAAACTCGGGACTGAGGCGGGGCGGATTCAGGGATCAAGTATTGCACGCTCTGGAGCGTTCGACGAGGAGGACGACGTTCGTGCAGTTGGCAGACTGGGAAAGTTTAGTAAAACAAACGCAAAAACTGCCACAGCATTTGATCGGACGAGTTGAGGCTGTTGAGCAGGACTTTGGCAGAACTTGGGTAATCTCGGCCAGCACCACTATAGTAGCGTCCGTGCGGCGCAAGTCGACAAACTGCTGTTGCGGTGCCACCGTAGGAAGAATACCGGCCTAATACAAGCCTAATACACCCAAACACAGGTTACATTTACATTGCTGATTCTGGAGATCTGAAAGCCTTCAAAGCACTTCAATATCAGTAATGGTCTCAATTTCGACGGCAAATCTGGAGAGAAACGAAATAATAGTAATAGCAATGCTAGTCATACATGAGTTGTGTTTGCAGAGCGAAATGAGAACGGATAAAAATGGTAACATAAACACGTCAACGGAGCGCGATAACATAGCATATCATAATCATTACTCGGGCTTAACCCGCCAAATAACGGCTGCTGCCGCAACGCTGAGTACAAGCACGCCTATGGCCGTTTGTATGTGCATAGTCGTATTCGTATGTTCATTGTACACATTCAGCGCACGAACTGGTCCATGGAGAGATTTCTACAGCAAGACCCGATCAACATCGCAAAAAACAGAGACACGAGGAGGGGCGAGAAAGCGTTGCGTACCTCAGCCGTGGGACTGGTAGGGGCATTTTCCGCAAAGTCCGGTCCCAGCGACCTGGAGTCGGAAGAAGACAAAGACGACGCGTGGACGGAGGATTCTGGCGTGGCCAGAACCCCCCGCCCGGTGCGCGTCGCAAGCTCCGTGATGGCATCGTCCGACACAGGGCTCCCTGGGACGTTCATGTTGCCCTTTGGCGAGCCCGAGCGTCCCCGGCTCGAGCTCCGTTTTCTCCTCCGCCGCCCGCTCGACCCATGGCCGGAATCCGCAGAAAGACTGCGCGGACTCGGGGGCGTAGCGAGGCCACCGTTGCCGTGCGGGTAAGACAGGGAGGAGGTAGGCGCGAAGGCGGAATGGGAGAACTTCGCCTTGATACGCTCGTCGACCATCCCCCGCATCTGATTCTCCCAGTCATCCCGCGTCCGTTTAAGACGCTCCCGCTCTTCGGCCCATTCCTGCTGAACAGACGACCACTGGCCTTGCAGAGAGGTTTTGAAGGATAAGAGAGCGGCGGTGACAGACTCGGAAATAGATGAATCCTCTCCGGGCGCAGCTGGTTTTTTACTCTCGACCTCCTTGTTGATATACGGGGGCGAGTTAACGACAGCGCTGACGAGGCCCTCGAGCCGCTTCACTTTATCCTCCAAAGCGACGATCGTGCTCTGGGCAGCGGCATGCTGGGCCTGGAGTGTGGAGGACATCGCCAATGCTGACTCGAGTTGGGTGGAAAGAACGGTGAGACGGGTGGTAAGATCACCAATAGAGGGATTCGGGGGGGAGGAGGGTGATGCGGCGGGGGGAGAGTCCACAGAGGACGCGCCGAGAGGGCTGCGTAGCGTCGTTGATCGCCCGAGGTTGCGCGTCATGCCCATGTTAGTGGGTTCCGGCGTTCGGGGCCGCCCAAGCTCTGCTCGTCGTTGCGCACGATCCTCGTCGTGTTCTTGGAAGATATCTCGGTCGGTTTCCGGGGACGACGAGCGGAATGCACTCCGTTCAAGGTCCTCGTCTTTTTTGTCGTAATTTCCTTCATGGAAGTTGGAGTCGTCGCCGGGCCGGTGGTCCTCCTCCTCCTCCTCCTCCTCGTCTTCTTCGTCGACTGGCTCAAGCGCGTGGGGAGTAACGGTCGAGACACTGTGCGAATCCGAGTCGTCGTCATCCATCTCAGCCTCATCCTCCTCGATGTCGAATCCGCCTTTCGGCTCGGATTCTTCGTGTTCTCGGGATGTTGCGCCTTGGCGTAATACGCCAACAAGATCCCGAAGTGTCCGAACCTCCTGCTTTATCGCCTCTTGCTCTGCAAATACACCCTCCAGCGCACGGATCTTGTCTACGTGCGTTGCTAGAGAGGATTGTGTCGTGAGGAGCTGCGATTGCAAATCGGACAGGGCCACTGCTCCATTGGCCGTGTTTTCGGGTGGATGACTCTGGGCGGGATGCAGTTGCGGAGGGGAAGGGACAGACGGTACAGATTGTTCGTTTGGTGGTCGCACGGGCGGCAGCACGTGAGGGTAAGGGGGAACGTTGGCAGGCTGTAAGAGACTTAGCGCTTAATTAATTCTGTATATGCGCAAACGAACCAGAGAGCCGCCCAATGTATCCTGGATCTCATTCATAGCGCCGCTGAGGGTTTGAAGGTCCTGCCCTGTCTCGCGGCTCTTGGTTAGCTCGCCTTGCAACCGACTGAGAATGTGATCGAAGGTGAGGCCGCTCTTGCCGGGAGGGCGCATGCTCCCACCCATGCCACCCATTCCGTTGAGGCCTTGCTGAGGCATCTGGGGCCTCCGCTGGGCCTGGGCGCCTCCCGGAGCAAAATTGAAGGAAGAAGACCCTGCAGGACCCGGCTGAGATAGCATTGGTGACGAGTATTGCCCCTGATTATGCTGCTGCTCTGCGCGGGCAGCCATGGCGACCTGCTGCTCTGTGAAGACACATGTAACCCGGGCGGCGACTTTGTGGTGGATGATAGTCTTATTGTCCTCGCCGACAATGTCTATGCCGAATTCCTGCAAAACGCGTGAGAACAGGGAAACGAGCTCGCGTCCAAGGTGCTTACGACGATATCGTCGCTTTTCAATTCAAAAGGATCAGACTCTAGGCCCTCCGCACTCAATCGTTCGCCGTTGATAAACGTCCCGTTAGAGCTCTTGACGTCTTTGATGTATATCTGAGAACCGGTAAGCGCTAAATGATATGTGGGGGCAGCTAGCGCACCTTATTGCCTTCCTCCCAAACCTCCGCATGCTGCCTGCTAAGTACCTTGGAGTCGAAGTAGCCATTTCGTTCTCCTGGGCTGGTTTTGGCGTTGGTTTGCCGGCCGATTTTTACACGTTGGCCAGGAGGGGTGAGAGATATGTGTTTTGGAACGAAGGAGTCATTTAGAGGGTACAAGTATAGTGCAGGATAGGCGAGATTGCTCTGAGGGTTGGTGAATGGAGCAGGGGCAGGCATATCGGAGTTTGAGCGTCGATGGAGCCTTCAAGTTCAACAAGCACTCACATCCTGCTCCAGCCACACACGCTGCAGCCAAACAGGGTGCACGTGCCGTCACCGGAGCGCTCATGCCGCAGCAATGTTTGAGCGGAACTTTGAAAAGTACATTGCAGCAACATAGCTTGAAGTAAGCTTCCCGTAGAGTAAGGACCGTCTGGGGATTGTTTTATATATGTACAACTGGACCACGCGCCGAAATTAGGTGCAGAATACAGCTGCTGAAATACCACCAGCACTGAGCGAACAACCTCCACAAGTTATACTGCGTCATATAAATATTCTACACTATTCTACAGAGTCATAGGCAATTCCATAAGAGGCAGAGTGTCCGAGATGCCCGAAGGTTAACCTGCCCGAAGGCTGTACCTCCAACATCCAAATGCTTCATCCCCGTTATCAGACGCTTGAGCGGCTCGAGCTCGGGGCTTCCCAGTTATCAGCCTTTGCACTGTCAGAATTTTCCTTCATTTCTGCATCAGTCGACGGTTCGGATGGTGTTATCGTTTCTTGTACATGGAACACGATAGGTTCCCCGCGTTCCCCACTGCTCTTCGCCTCAGAATGCGTGATCGCATCCTTAAATGACGCCGTCGAGGACCAAACTACAACGAATGTCTCAGTGACAAAACGCAGAAATGATGACACTCACTGGTCGCGAAGACAGTAGATATGATAGCGACGTATTCGTTGACCATCTCAATGCTCGCAGCGAGTAGAATATTTTTCCCGTTGAAAAGAATGATGATCTGGCATAGCCCGAATATCACTGGCAATCATTGGTGCGGCTGACCGGTAGTAAAACACAAGACGAACATGGGAATACGAAGTTGGTGCTCGCAATCCAAAATAGACTTTGTAACTTGAGCGCAAAAGAAGCTGACATGGGCTCAAAGAAGGTAATATTCGTAGGAAGTCTGATGCACTGACCCCGGGAATAGGCGGTTTCAAGCACCCGGCGTTTCGAACGGTCCAACAAATGGCCATCGATAGCCAGCCGCCAAAGGAACAGGAATGATATATACCTAGGTCAATATATGAGAAAGAGACAATTGAACATGGGGTATGACTGGACACGGACCCATTGTCGACGAGCTCCAGAATCCATGCGGCTTTGACCACCGCGGTGTTCAAGTCTTGGGTAGTGTTGAACTGGTTTACAGCTCCACCGCGAAAGGTACGCCGATGCCATTGCACCAAGAACACGATATTCAGCGCCGCACGGGTAACTTTGGCAGAAACGGGAAACGCGAGCAGGGCAACCACGCTCTGTCGGCTACGGGGGTAGATGGCCACGACGCGGAGGAGGAGGACCGCCTCCACTAACCAGGGCATCCAAATGTACAGAATGTTGTAGACGAGATCTGATTTTGCAGTCGGTAAGCGCATGACTAGCGTTGCGGTAGACCGGCAGAGTCAACCTTCGGTCCCATTGATCCCTTTGAACGGAGACAGGATACTTCCTATCTATCGTATGTTGAGTAAGTTCGAAACGAAGTAATAATCATCGATAGCTACCGTAAGATGCCCCGATAGCGCACCAACGATAATTCCCAGTGAGACTGCAGCCACATTAAGCAAGAATACAGGTGCGCGACGTGTCCGCGGTGTCGATAGCACGAACAACAATATCAGCAGTGGAACGAGGATCGCCGAAAACACTGTTGAAATTAAAATGAAAGGGAAAGCAGGTCGTATCCCTTGGATGTACCCCTCAATGATAGGGGCAACTTGAGCAGTTGGGATGGCTTGTGGGGCGGACATAACTGAAGAGATAGAGGGAGCAACCTTTTATAATACGAGCGCTAAATATTCGGTGGAAGATTCCATCAGTATCATTCGGCGATTCAAAAAAATGAAAGATTCTTAATATCCAAAGATACCCAGGTATTTCGGGATGGGTATGCCGTTATATTACCAGTTTGCCACCAAAAACGAATAGAACTTCGGAATTAGAGCAGTTAAAGCGGCGGTCTAAGTCTGTGTTTTGGGAGGAAAATCCAGTGAATTCCGCGGTCGGGTCAAGTCCGGTAGAGAAAGCATCTATCTATCATGTTCAAGAAAAGCGGCGCACCGCTCGGCTACCATTACCACTGGGGCCTGTAAGTGACAGGCGGGAATCTGGGGAAAGATGCTGGCGTCAGCGATGCGCAAGCCCGAGATACCGTGAACCCGTAGTTGATCGTCAACGACTCCAAGGTCAGCCTCCTCTGCCATCCGGCAGGACGAAGAGTAATGATATGTCGTTGTAAGGTTTTCATCAGTGAAGCGATCCAGGTCGGAGTCACTTTCACTGGCGGGAACAAGGAGATCTTCGAGAGGGTACCCGCTCGCGCGAACGGCGCGCCCAAGAGACAGCGCGGTTCGGAGGACCGTGCGGAGAGGGACGCGATCATCGCTGTGAGATAGAGTTCCAAGGTCGCAAAGTGGTTGGTCCCGCGCATTCGTCGAAACCAGTCGTACAGAACCATGCGATTT
Organism: Mycena galericulata; assembly: GCA_029289565.1. NCBI lineage: Eukaryota > Fungi > Basidiomycota > Agaricomycetes > Agaricales > Mycenaceae > Mycena > Mycena galericulata. Next base: position 90,107 of record JARKIA010000312.1, read on the forward strand.
CGGACGCAGCATGGTACATAGGTATGAAAATGTTCCAGAGGAATTCATGAGTCCGGCGAACGTCTCGCTAGTGGGGTTCACAGGTATCAACATGATCTCCAAATCTGGGATGTTCAGTGGGTTGTGTCCGTCCAAATCTGTTTCCTCGGCAACAACATGGGAGTTGGTGTTGAGCAAGGCCGAGCGTAACATTATATTGGCCTGCTGAACTTGTGTCCCGAACATGCCTTTGCCCTCGAAGAAGTATTTCAGAAGCTGGCCTACGGCGGTCAAGGGTTTCTTCATCAAGACTTCGACGCTGTCCGCTACTGGAACACTGTAGATGACCGGGACACTGATATGATCTTGCTTTGGTAAGGAAGTAAGTTTAAGCGGCGCCGGTCTGTCAGAGGCCAACGCACTAGATGTGCCCCCACACCAGGAAGATGTTTCACCACTGGGATCCTATGCTGCATCAAATGATCTTGCGGGCCGATACCGCTGCAGATACGGAGTGAGTCCGATGAAACACAGAACCGAAGCCAACTTTGGACCTGAGCAATAGGATCTGTGGCGTTGAGATTGCACCGGCGCATAAAACCACCCCGCATTCAGCAACGACTTGATACAGCTGGGAGATCGCCGCTCTGTTCCCGCTGTCTGCTTCGATATAAACTCCGACGGCTTTGTGGTCCTCTATCTTTAGGGACGTAACGACAGTTCCAGTGCAGATGTGCAGATTCTGGCGGTGTTGGACCAGTTTCTTTGGCAAAAATGCATCCGACGTTGCGCTTCGACGCCCATTTTCATCGATGGTGGCGTCTAAACGGGTGCAGGAAACAACCGGGGATGCAGGATCGTTGGGCTGGTCAACATAAGGAATGCCGAAACTAGGAGCAACCTGGATATTGCTGTGGAAATCAGGACAGCCCCGTTAGATGGCGGCATTATATGTTGCTGTATGGGTTATTACCTCGCGACTGGCCGGAAATGAATCTTATGCACGTGTCGGGTTTTCCATGGTCCTGTGGCAAAGGTCAGGGAAACATGGATGTGCAACCAACTCCACTAACCCGTTGAGCCACGGTAACTCGCTGGGCTCGCCGAAGTTTCGCTTTTCTCATAGTAGGGTTTGACATCCTCCCAACCCCAACCCTTCCGACCAGCCGACTCCCAGGCGTTGTATTCCCCAGGCACTGACCGCGTGTATAGCAGCCCATTGATTTTTGACGAGCCACCCAGAGCTTTCCCGGTGACCATCGTAAGAGTTTTGTCGTGGACAGCGGCCAGCGGCGCAGATTCCCATTTATATACGGGGGCCTTTTGGTCAGAGAAGTTGCTGGAAAGCAGTGGGACGCCAGCCGCCCATCCATCGACTACGGGCCCGCGTTCGATTAGCAAAACATTTATTTTGGGATCTTCGCTAAGGCGGGCAGCGAGAACGCAGCCAGCAGTCCCTCCACCAACGACAATAAACGCGTATGATTTGGAGGATACATCCTGAATGGAGTGGATCGGGTAGGGTGACATGGGAGCGTAAGAGAGAAGTTTCAAGCGCCATAACGGCTTGATTCCCGGTCCTGTTACAATCAGAGTAAATATACGGTGGGGAGAAGGCAGCGAACAAGGAGAAACAGGATTCGGCTAGAGCCGAGATTTTTTGATCCAAACGCACCGCCATGAGCAAGTTTGAACAGACCACAATGGTTGGAAGCTCTTCTGGGCGGGCAGTCGTTGATAGGGTCTTCTCGAACGTGTTATTGACCTTGCAGCTTCAAGAACCACAGAATCTTGCCCGTACGACTCGAACTTCCCAGTTTGCCAACGATCCATCGGAGTACCAGTCGAATGTCTGCTCCTTCTAATTTTCTGGCGAATCAACTCAGAATCAATCAGCCCAAAGCCTGAGCTCGCCCACTGAATGGGAATGAAATGCTGGTTGCATTGGCGGACGGTGTCCTGATCTACTCTAAATTCCGACGCCTACAAAACCCAAAAACCTCTCGTCTTCGAAACCAAGCATTGCAGGACCGCCGACAGCCTTTTCATAATCGTATTTTCCTGGCAGAAGAGGCTTTGTTGCGACCCATTCATTCCATTGGATGATATCATGATTCCGCCGCTCGCGCTTCAGCGCGTAGCTGCTCACTGCGCCCTCGACGGACATAGAGGCGTTCAGCTCGAATCTCCGGTGAGGCAATCATCTATGGGAGCTTCGTAGGGTATCTCGTGCAGCAGGTTGGCCCGTGAAAAGCAACACTCTGGCCCGTTCTAGTATGCGGAGCATTACACACGACGCCGACGCCGTGTTATCTACAGCAACACATAGTAAGAATGTATGATCGACGAAGGGCGTCCGCTGACCTCGCTATACGCACTATACCCGGGCGGTGGAGTCGGAGGAAATACCTTGACTGCGGCGCTGCTTTGGGCGACCGAATATGACCCCAGGTACGCGGCCCTGCGCATCTATTTCACTGATGCCTGAAGCCAGCTTGGGGAAAGGTTCTATGCAGGTCGAGTTTGTGCAGGCCGCATCGTACCAATGCTCGGACCCTGACCTTGTCCCATATTTCGTGAAATTTGAGCTATTCAAAGCACGGGTCTCGAATTTGCGTCTGTAACAGCTGAAATGTAACACAGCCTTACTCCACCGTGGCAGCTCTCTTCATCATCACCGCCCAGTGCCTGTTGTCTGGCCGACATTTGGATCGACGACTTACCAGTGACGTCGTATTTTTTTTTGGCGTACGCGTCACGCAACTGGTCCCACCGCACGCCTTTGTCGCCGCCTCCACGTCGCTCGTTCCGCACGTCCCCGGGACTAAATGAATCGGATTCCCGCGTTGAAGCGGCAGGAACGCAGCGCGCAAGCTTCGCAGCGATATTTCGTTGCATGAGATCGTCAAGGCCAACCGATCTCTGGCAGAGGCCCATTCATATAGTAAGTGTCTTTCCTTTAGTTTCTCACCGCAGTTTCATGACATTCAGCTTGGAAGTCAGGTTACGGCATCATAGAGGGTTCGAGCGGCGGATTGAAGCCCCAGCCCCGCCGCAAATCTACGAGTCAAGGTTACGAGTTTATTACTCGACGTTAGGCGCGGAAATCTTGATAACAGAGACAAAGGCTGGCATAGGCGTTCGTTTGGCGGCGGGCCCGCAAACGTCGGCTAGCAATTGAATGGCACCATTCTTGAAAGGGGGCGAAGGCAGCAAGGAGCATATAAAGAGAAGCGTGAACGGTCCCAATGGAGGGGGTTGGAATGCCCGTTGAATCCAGGGCCGAGTTTATGCACTTCCGGTGATGGAGGGGGCGTGTATACGGCGTGTATGTCTTGTGTCTGGAGAGAACATCCGAGTGTGCCCAACGGGGATAGCGGTGTGACTAAGAAACGCGCCCTTGTTGATTTTCCAAACAAGTTTATTAGCCTCCCTCTTTCCTTCCCACCAAGACGATGGACTTCACTTTTGGCGGCAAATACAGGCTCGAGGAGGAGATTGCTGTCGGCGGCTGTGGTATGTCTCGTCCTTCTTCCTCTCCCCTCTCCTCACCCCGTCCCAGGCCAGGTATTTCTCGGTGTACACACCATTGCAGGGAAAGAGGTCGCGATAAAACTGGAACCTGCTATCGCAAAACACAGCCCTCTGAAGCAAGAATCCAAGATATACAAAACGCTCATGGGTGGCACCGGCGTCCCCTGGATAATGTGGTCCGGCCGTCAGGGCGACTATAACGTCATGGTCATCGACCTGCTCGGTCCTTCGCTAGAAGACCTTTTCAAGATGTGCAACCGCCACTTTTCGCTTAAAACCGTATTATTACTCGCAGACCAGCTCGTGCGTCGCGTTTTTTCTCAGTGGCATACGTGGTGGCAGCTCCTAACCCCCACCCCCAGATCTCCCGCATCGAATTCATACACAACCATGGCTTCGTCCACCGCGACGTCAAGCCAGCTAACTTTGTCATGGGCACGGGCAAGGCCGCTGGTATGGTCAATGTCATCGACTTTGGCCTCGCCAAAAAATTCCGCGACTCACGGACGTTCCTCCACATCCCGTACAAGCAGGACGACTTCCACGGCGTCGGCACGTCCTTGTTTGCTGCTATAAACACGCACCTAGGAGTCGGTCAGTCTCTGTCATTCTCCGCGTCTGGCCCCGTCTGACCGCGCGTGCCACAGAGTCCTCCCGGCGCGACGACCTCGAGTCGCTGGCCTACATGCTCATCTACTTTCTGCGTGGCACCCTGCCATGGCGGAAGCTCCGCGCGCCCGCCGCCCCGCCCTCGACCTACCTCGCTTCCGGCGCGACGACGCCGTACAACCCTGTCTCCGCCACCTGGGACCTCATCCGCGACTCCAAGCTCGCCGCCGAGCCGCTCCTCACCTGCGGCCTGCCGCCCGAGTTTGACGTCCTCTACCGCTACGCGCGTGGCCTCGAGTTCGACGACCTCCCGGACTACGCCGGCCTGCGTGCGCTCTTCCGCGCGCTTGGGGCCCGGCTCGACATCGTGTACGACGAGGTCTTCGACTGGAGCGTCGCGCCGCCGTCAGGGGGGCACTCTGCCGCCGCGGGCCCCAAGGGGCGCTTCTGCGAGGCGTGCAACAAGCGCGAGATGGAGCGGCGGTAGGGCCGGTGGGTGGGGGTGCGTGCTCGCTTGTCTTATATCCCCTCATCCTCGTCACTTACGCAATTACCTTGTCCAGCCCCCCGCGCGCATGCATGCATGCACGCGGACCATGCATGGCCTGATGCCATGACGGCGATGAACTTGCCCCCACCCATTGACCCCCCGCAACGCCGCGCCTCCCCAGCGGCGTCCTTTGTATCACTACCTGTGCGTACCCCTCCGCCCCCGCCGTCCGTTGTCCTGATTTGTTGCAGGCCTGCCCGCGGCGTATTATTATGTATCTCTATCTAACGATAAGCTTTGGCCGCCGGCTGGGGTCATTGCAGGTTCTTCGCGTGTAGATATATAATTCCAGGGCCACATTTCTCGTGACGATATATAATGTGTAGTGTCGTTTTTTGCTTTGCTTTGAATACAAGTGTACGAGTGCTTTCCAGTTCTGGAATACAGTGTGAGACTAAGCTGTGAGTGCTCGAGGGAGATTCAGAAACCTCTGTTTCTCACAAGTGCAAACAAGCACCCGGACATGTCTTCACTGCGACTGCTAGCCTCCGCCGCGCGCCGTGCGCCCTCCGTCCTCGGCAGAAGAGGATACGCAGAGGCCTCCGACAAAATCAAACTCACCCTCGTCCTTCCTCATCAAGTCCGTCTTTTCTTGAGCCTCGCCAACGTTCATCACCCTCTGAATCATGTCCTCTAGCCCATCTTCACCTCCACCGATGTCGTCCAAGTGAACATCTGCGCCGCGACGGGTGACATGGGCATCCTCGCCAACCACGTTCCTTCGATCGAGCCTCTCCGCCCCGGCGTCGTCGAGGTCGTCGAGTCCACCGGCTCCAAGAAGTGGTTCGGTACGTCTCCGTCTCTTTCTTTCTTCTTCAACGATTCTCATTGTCTTGGGTCTGCATGGCACAGTCTCCGGCGGCTTCGCCACCGTGCACCCCGGGAATAAGCTCACCGTCAACGTCGTCGAGGCCGCGCCACTCGAGGACTTTTCCGTCGAGGTACGCGTCGGTTAATAGGCTACTAGTGCGTACTAACACTCGCCCCTGCACACACACAGGCAATCCGCACGAACCTGCAGGAGGCGCTGCGCGTCGCTTCGGGGAACGGCTCGGAGGAGGACAAGCTAGAGGCCCGCATCGAGGCGGATGTGTACGAGGCGCTCCAGCACGCCGTCACAAAATAAGCGTGTAGCTAGAGCGCAGCTGCGTGCAATAGAATTCATCTGCAATCCACTGCCGGCTAGCTATCGTTCTCGTACAAGTCCGTCGCGGCCCAATCTGGTTTGCAGGTATCCTCCTCGCGCCCTCTACTCCTACCCTGCTCTGTCGACGAGCCAATGCGGATGGCTGCTTTCAATCCGAGTTCACTGCAAGGACATGCAAGACCTGTCAATTCCGGGATCGTTGCCCCGCGTATTTGTTTAGATTTTGCCTGAAATTTTAGAGGACCCTTTTTCGTATTTACAAGGAGTATGGGGGTCAAGGGCACATCGTGGGACAAAAAGCAAACATGCGACAGCAACGCGTCTTTCTTTCAGACCACCATCGACTCGACTAACCTACTCATTTGTCTTCATGAGCAACCTCGAAAAGTACGTCCTACGCGATATCAGGAACTCACCACTGATATTTCGCGTTTGTCTCCAGTGTGCGTCTCATACAGTCAAAATCGCCTACTTGGACTCCATCGCTCTTTGGCGCCGATATTATGGATGTGGACTCTCCTAGATACAACTCCGAGCAAGACTACGCCATCGAATCGCAGTATCCCCACCTTCAGTCTCCTGACTTCGCTCCAAACGCACCGCTTACCTCCGCTCTCGATATGCCTCTCTCTTCCATGACCTTTGCTTCTTCTATCACTAGAAACACTCCCTCGATATTCGCATCTCTTTCTCATTCACCTTTTTACCGCGATTTACAAGCACCGACCGACTCTGTCCAACAAGTCACTGACGCCGTTGCATTCTCTCCCTTCGACGCTATAATGAGAACCCCTGGCGACTTCTCAATCTCTCCCCCTGCTTTCCAAGACGTGATCACGCCCTTTGGAAAGAATTTTGAGCTTTCCGACGATTGGATGATTTCTGGATCCTATATTTCCCCTGTAATCCATGCGACCCGCAGTAGGAAGAAACCGACAACTAGACTCGCTTGCAGTCCCCCGATGTCCTTCATGGATCGCCTTCAATCACATTCTTCTCCCGCTGGCGTCATCTCTCCCCGACATGCGAGGACCAGCACCCGATCATCGTCCCCCTTGCTCTCCCCGTGTAAATTGTTCCCGCCCTCCCGGCCTTCTGTAAAGAAAGAAAACGATCCGCATCAGCAACTCCGCCTTCAATACCATGCCACGAACGGTTCTCTGTTTCCGACATCGCCTTCAGTCTCCCGATGTCTCCTCTCCAAATCCAATGACCTCTCTGTTAGAGCAACAGAACATCGTCCCACTCCTCGACGCCCAGCTAACACCCTTCCCATTTCTCCGCTTACCCCGCTGACGCCTTCGCCTACCAAATCTATTCCTCCCAGCGCCGAGAACAAACCCAGGAAACGTCGCCTGTCCATGTCCGAATCACCAACGATGCGTGTCAAGAGGATGCGATACACTTCCAGAAGGATAGACTCGCTGCACGACGACGCCTCCCCTGCTCCTATCCTACCTCGAAAGAAGATTACCCCCACGCCCGTCTTTGGCATGCGCACGCTCCCGTCTGCTCCCTTCGCTGTTTCCCCCGATTTCCCGCTCTTCTACCGGCGCTTTCCGATCCCCTCCTACCTTCGGGTCGGTAAATTTGGGTTAGCATGTCATCCTTGCGACGCGCCAACTCGCTGACACGATCACTAGCTCGCCTTGCATGCTCTTCGGGATGCCTCACCCTGGAGGGGTGTACAACGCTCCGCGCGATCCATTCGATCTGTACACACCACGCTTCGTCAAGGGCAGAGGGGCGGAGAAGGTTGGCCTCTGTCCGATTTGTATCGAAGCGCCGATGCGCGGCGGTGAAGGCAAGAAGGTGTGGCTGTCCATGAAGTTCTCCGCGTTCAAGTGGTAAGTTGCGCCCCGGCTCCGCCGTCCCTGCCACTCATGCCATCCCCAGAGTCATAATCGTTCTCACACTCCAAAATGTTACCCTCTGATTTTCTCCAGCTATCATATGCAGTACCATCATGGTGTGTCGTCTCTTTTTGTGAATCCGACTTCATTTATGCATCCCCCGTAGGCATCTCGGCGTCCACTGGGCGGCCGCTGTCGCCTCCGATCGACTTTCGCGTCGTCGCCCGCCCGTCACCGAAGAAGAAGGAGCGCGCAGAGGTGCAGCAGGGCAAATGCCACAAGTGCATGCGCTGGATCGCGGTTGAAACGGTCATGGATGTTGACGTGAAGGTCCGTTATTAATGCTTGATCTGCTCGCCTTCACCACCTCACGGGAACTTTGCTTTACTTATAGGTCAAGGAACTATATTGGTACGTTTCCCAGATCACTCGCGATCACGGAAAGCTAATGTCGATCGACACCACAGGTGGAAGCACGCCGTGGCCTGCCACAATGGGTCGCTTCTGGACGGCGAAGGGGATGTATTTGAGGAGGATCGAGTCTATGAGGTCTTGAACGAAAGCAGCTGCGGCACGTGCTGAAATCAAACTTTGCGATACTTTTTTAACTTTTGCGATCGTGCTCCGTCGATTGTTAATGCATTTACCTGCAGCTTTTTTGTGCTATCACTATGACCTTCAAGTTCTCGCCCTAACAATACTCGGTGTGATTCAGTCTGTAAGCACAGGCATCGACACTGTCATCATCTCATTCTGAGTCACCAACCGGATGCGCTTGCCAGGGGATCCACCTCGAACTCGGGCTCGTGCCTACCAAAATCGTCAGCATATCCCGCAACGAGGATGCTCTCTTGCGCCTCATGAAGTCGAAAGCAATAGTCTTGTCTAAAGAGAGCTAACGGGGGGACACACCATCTTCTCCTGGGACTCCGAGTCCTCCGATCATAGAATCTCACCTGATAGGGCCCCAGTGCGTTCGGTTCCAAGCGAGCGGGCTTGGGGGTATTTTGCGCTAGACAGCGATAACATCATACCCTTTCTTGAGTTGCGTCCCGGCGACAGTGTCGTCGACCAACGGTCACGACCAGGTTATCGTTCTGTATCGTATCGTGTCGCTCAAGGGTGATTGTAGACTTTCCAGATAACATTTTGTGGATCGAATCCTACTCTATCCCCTGGAAATCATTTCGTATCAGAACTGTAATACACTGGTCCCTGGAATCGAACGCGACAGAACGCGACGCACATGAGTCCCGTGATCGTTCCTGTTACTCTCACCGTTACGGAGTCACTCGCTCAAAGATTCGCTGCTCGCCTCCTCCCTCTGCCTCTTTTTGCCCTTTCCTGCCGGCAGAATCATTCGAACCCAGACACACCGGGACACCATCGTTTATGTTCCAGCATTAACTATTCGAAATTGGTGCCTTCCGATTGACTTATTGCTCTCGGCGTCGACTCCCGTTTCGTGTCAGTCTTTCGTTTATTCTCGCCTCGTAGCTGAATTGATGATCGTTTGGTAGTAACAATATTCTTTTGGGCCATTATCCAAACATATAATTGATACTCTTTAAGCAATGGTACCCTGGAAAGAGTGGATTTCAAGTTTCGCGTTCTGACACGGGTTTGTTTAGCCTTCCTGCAAGGATTGTGGGGGAACAGTTCTCGAGTATGATGCTGCCGCGGGAAACGGTGTCTGTGTCGCTTGTGGGATGGTCATTGAAGAAAATGGCATCGTCAGCGAAATAACTTTCGGCGAGACTTCATCTGGCGGAGCCATGGTCCAAGGCTCCTTTGTCGGCCAAGGCGCGAGTAAGCCTAGGCTCATCCGAACCACTACATCTCTTGATCTCTTCTTCATACAGCTCATGCGAGGATGAGCGGGCCGTATGGCAACAGAGGGAATAGTGACTCGAGAGCACAGACGATTGAAAACGGTGTGTTCCTATCATTTAAATGCCACATCTTGCTGACGACCGTAAAGCGTCCAAGAAAATCAACATGATCGCCTCTGTGTTGCGCTTGTCTGAAATGATCTCGAACGCGGCCTTGCGAATGTACACCCTGGCCGTAGAGCACAAATTTACGAAAGGCCGGAAGAGTATGAACGTCGTTGCGGTGTGCCTTTACATCGCTTGCCGACAGAAGGACACCTACACACACATGCTCATTGATTTCTCCGATTTGCTCCAAGTCTGTCGCTTCGTTTTTGCCCATCCTCTTCCACTCATATTCGTGTTTAGGTGAACGTCTTTGAACTTGGCCACACCTATCTGCAGTTGGTGCAAACCCTCAACCTCAAGCTTGCTCTCGTCGACCCGTCACACTACATTTCGCGCTTCGCTGCCCTCCTCGAATTCGGCGACGAGACCCCCAAAGTCTCTATGGACGCAGTGCGGCTAGTCCAGCGCTTCGATCGCGATTGGATGACGCGGGGCAGACGACCTGCGGGTATCTGCGGAGCGGCGTTACTTCTGGCCGCCCGTATGAACAACTTCCGTCGGTCCGTTGAGGAGATCGTACAGGTCGTCAAGATCGCAGACACGACTCTCAAGAAACGGCTGGACGAGTTCAAAAACACCCCCAGCGGCGCTTTGACGCTGGCCGATTTCAGAAGCGTCTGGTTGGATGAAGAGGTGGACCCCCCTGCGTATACGCGCAACAAGGTGAAGGAAGAAGCAGAGCGTTTGGCGGCGGAAGAGGCGGCTGCAGACGCGGCAGAGTTCGCCGCGACGGGTGTGGTGAAGGAAAAGGAGTCCAAGGGTAAAGGCAAAGGCAAGAGGAAGAAGAAGGGGAAGAGAAAGCGAGAGGACGAAGACGAGGGCGAACCCGAAGTCAACCCAGAAGAGCCTCCCGCCCCCGACCCGGCTCGACTACCACTGGACCCGGGCGTACTTTACGATGGGATTCTTGCCGGTACATCTGAACCGCTGTTCCTCCCGGACCCGGAAGACCCAAACGCGAATATTGATCCCGTCCTACTACTTGAATCGTTCCCTCCTGTTCCTCCCGTTCCAGACGTCGCAGATTCCAGCGCCGCTCCCAACGGTGCTACTTCGCCCACAACTTCTGGACCAGCCGATACTCCCTCAAGCCCTTCTCTTCCTCCCATCGAAACAGCCCTGTCCGAGGCGTTGACTGAAGAAGTCTCGACGTTTCTTCAAAACCCTCAAGGTGCCCTTCTATCCTCTGCGCTCGATGAGGCCCAAGAGCGTCGTCTCGCTCAAATTTCGGTGGGCGACGAGCTGCTAGGATTGGATGAGGATGAACTCGATCGATTTATCCTTTCGGAAGACGAGGTCAAGATCAAGGAACGTGTTTGGGTGGAACTGAATAAAGATTATCTTGAAGCCCTTGCTGGTAAGTTTTCGTTTCATCCCTTGCATACGTTTTGCTGAACGGTAACGTCAGCAAAAGGCAATGCCGAACCAGCTCCCAAGCCGAAGAAGGTTCGTATCTCGCGAGAGCCGAAATTTTAAACTATATTTTCTGCTCGGTACTTATGTTCTTTTGGATACCAGCGACGGAAAACCACTGAACCCGTTGCGCCGCGCGACACTACGAATCCCACCGGGAACACTGCAGAGGAATCAGTGCGTAGTCTGATCAAGAATCACAAGTACAGCAAGCGCATCAATTATGACGCCCTCCGCCACTTGCTCGTCGAAGGACCCAGTCTCGACGACAAGGATGACGACCAGCTATACACCATGGACGACAAGAGCGATGGCGAAGGGATGGGGATGGTGGTCATCGAGGAAGCCCCAGGGACGGTGGGATCGGCCCCACCACCGAAACCCCAGCCCAAGAAAGTTGCGGATCTGGCTGGAGCTGCGGATGGGGACGAGGACATGGATGCTGAAGAGGGGAGCGACAAAGGAGAGGACATGGGCTGGGACGAAGTGTATGAGCAGGAGGTTTAGATCGGCTCTTGGCATTGCATTACTTAAAGACTTCTTGGGTTTCTCTTCACGTGTAGTTGTAGCTCGTTGCACATTCTTATCTTATTTGTATCTTGGGGCATCCCAAAGAGCCAACATTACAGTCTGCGGTCTTTGCCGTTTGCGACACTTTACGACATCGTCGCAGTCTACGGTGGCACGTGCATTTCCCCTTCATGACTTCAGCTGTCGCATCCTCATGACTTCAGCTGTCGCATCCTCAAGTGACAAGTTCCACCTTTTGAGTCTCGGCGCGACAAATCAGTCCAAGGATTAGTTGAATCATCGTTCCCGGTAGCTCCGTACCTCAACCATGGTCAACACGCATAGAACGAAATGCGTTTTCTTCCCACTCAGAGCCACTCTCAGACACCGTACAAGTTGGTCATTGGCTTTCTTGAGCTTTCTTTTCCTTCGTGCAACTGGGGCGCAGGAATGATATCCATCTGACGCCGGTGCCTGGTCTTTCCTTGCTGTTTAAACTGATATTGTTAGGAACCGTCTCAGATCCCGCTTGGTCCAAAACTGACGAGCGCATTCAATTCTCAGAAGTGCGTACGTGCGGAGGCAGAACTCGACGCCGATGCAGCATGTGTTCCTGGAAACAGAAAAGACGTTTTTTGACCTGTCCTTTCTTCTACGCTTTGGAGACGGGAAAAACCAGGCACATCGAAGTACTCTAACTTAACATTGAATCATCATCTCAGCGAGATGTGTCTCGATCGCATCTACTGGGATGGCCGCAACAACAACCGCAACGGATCCCACCTGGTAAATCATCGGGATGATCAAGACTTGATAAGGCATGATCCTATGGAACAACGTCTTCACTCGTTCTGCCAGTTCTGGAGGTATTTCGCTTCGTGGTACTCTGTGTGTTGGTCCAGAAGTGTGGTACGTGCCCCTTCAAACTTGATCGGTTTGGACTGATGCGTTTTTTGTGTTCTGCTTAAGGCTCATGATACTTACTGATATTGCCCCGCACAAATATCACGCAAGCGTGGGTCTCGGCCATGAATAGCAGCAAAGAAACTCAAGGACAGTCAAGTATATATTCCAACATGGTAGGTTACTCTGAATATCAATAGCAGGTCGCTGCAGGTGTCACTCGGACGAGATCAACTTATGTTTTCTACCCAAGCCAGATGCAAGAGCGTACGCTCTGGATACGAACACGATTCTGCCTCATTCAGCACATGTCGTGTCCTGACTCGTGTGCCCGGATATTTCGAGGAAATCATTGCAATTTTGGCTTAAGTTTTGTCTCTTTTCAGCCTCGGCCCTCGGCCCACGATGCGGCGAAAAACAAGGCTGAACTCGGACTACTTTCATCCCCTGACGCTCACCGCAGCCGGGAAGCGTGATGAAGAGCGTCTTGGAGCACATTAGTGGGACGAAATTCAATTTTACTGTAGTTCGACCTAATTAGCAACTGAAATCTAGTTTCTAGAACTAGGGGAATGGGAAGAGTGAGTGCACAAGTTGTCAGGTTATAAATCTACGCGTCGATATGTCTGTAATATTTGTATCGCGAAAGGGGGCGTCTTCGGGGATTGGGCCGGGGAAGAACATAGCTGACCTATTCGTACCGATCAGGAATGTAAATCCCCGACGGTTCAAGAGAATGTCAATCCGCGAAAGGGTCTCATTTGTTCATCAAAGTTTGGTTTGACCGCCGGCGGCCGGCCCGTGAAAAAGTGGCGACCCTGAGGTTTAAAGGTTCGAAAAGGAAATTCCAAAACGGGACTAAACACACCGACTTCGACCAACTAACCTCACGGTGCCGATGGGCCTGGCTGTCTCGAATGCGCGGAGGCGCCGAAGAAAAACACTCCTCGGAAGCGCGTCTCAAGAGCTCGATGCTCCGGGATCCCGCTTATGTCGCCTATCGGTCTCTACGCTCCACGACGACATCGCTGTGGAGCAGACGATGAAAAACACCATTATCCGTATCTCGGAGATGCCCCAGTCCTCCCCGAACCATGCAGTCGCGGCACCTTCATTTCCTGCTACCCAGACTCCTTCCACCTTTCGCTCCCGGCTCTCCGAGCTTGATTTGGGAATCTCTCATCTCAGTCGGCCATCGCAGCTGCTGCGGCCCCATCGCCTGATCGAAGAGCATATCGCGGTCAGGCGTACACTAGATTCGGTCTTCTACTACCCGATTCTCACTATCCCCCCGGAGATCATGGAGGAGATATTCGTTTTTTGCCTTCCTGACGAGGAAGATGGCCCATTGATCCCCGACCCCTCCCTCGCGCCGCTCGTGCTGCTAAATATCTGCAAGCATTGGCGCAGTATCGCTCTATCCACACCTAGACTGTGGTGCAGCATCAGGGTAAACCTTCGACCACAGCAGCTCCAAAATAGCATCTCCCTTCTCAGATGCTGGCTAGCCCGGTCACTGTCCCGGCCTCTCTCAGTGGGGGTCGTCTACATGAACTACGAAGATAATCCCTCACCCGATGCCCTTATCGACGCCCTCACACAATCCAGCGCACAATGGCGGGACGTGCGGCTTGAATTACCATTCAAGGATCTCCAGAGACTCAACGGAATCGAGGGGCATGTTCCTCTGCTGAAAAAGTTGCTCATCGGTCCCACCGACGCGTACTTCGCCGGAATGCAGGGCTTGCGTATCGCCCCCATCACCGCATTCAGCGACGCCCCGTCGCTCCGCGAGGTGCACCTAGTCACCGGATTTCCCTTCACCCTGGAACTCCCGTGGGCACAGTTGACCGAGCTAAAAGCAACGTCGCTGAGCGTTTGCGAGTGCCTGGAGATCTTGGAGGCCTCCCCCGCTCTCGTGCGGTGCACACTCTCTTTGCGTCAGTCGTTCGACACCGCCAGTGCGACGCGGATCCCGCCCCTCGAGCACCTCGAAGTGCTCACTCTCCGTACATCCGGTTTCCATGCAGATCTTCTGCATTGTCTGACTCTCCCTGCTCTGAGGGAGCTGCAGTTCCACGTGGCCTCGACTGCCTCGAGCGAAACTAGTCTCTTGAAGATCCTGTCGTTTTTGGAGCGATCCGCCGTCACTGGCTGCCTGAAACAGATTCGTTTCTCGGGGATGCTCGACTTGTATGGGATTCCACTAATAAAAGATATGGTGCAGAGCGGGACTCGAATTGGCCCACCATTGGATTCGCGTCGGCGCTGAGTAGCGCGTTGGCGCGGGTGGATGAGGCAGATTAGGATCAGAAGTTTTCTGTCGTCGAGGATAAAATATACCGTTACATTTGGAGTCATGGATCTTTATCCATGGCTTTATCCATGCCTAAAATCTCCTCATTTTGGTCGCATATGTCCGGTGACTGCATGCCGGACAGCCAAGATTTTATAAACTGGAGGATTATATTTCCATGTGAGCGGAAAATGACGACACCAGCGCGAGATGACCATTCCTCGCTGTATGCCGCATGTCACAGAGGCCATGGGCCTTGGGAACCCAGTACACTTACTGAGGCTCACCAAATACATGAACAAACCAGTATGACTGGTCATCAGCGCTTCAGCGGTTACCGCGCGCTAAAATCTTTTAATTGGCACCTCTTGTCTCGACCGGCAGCGCATCAGAGCTAGGAGCCGCTAGTATTGATTCAGAGTGGATCAGAGCGGATCCTCGTCTTGTTACAGCCCAAAACGCCGATTTTCGAGCATGGCCTCACGTCCTCGGACGATATCGGGCAACGAGCACGAGATGACCAAGGGAATACGTCATGACGTGCACGGGCCCGGCGCCATCCTTATGGAAATTTGTCATCGCTCTGCTTTGGGCTTTCACTCAAGTGTTGTCTTCGATCTCTTTCGCGCGACTTCCCAAGTTTGACAACGATACTCTTGGAGCATAATAGAGATATCGAATCAAGCCACTCCCAATTCTAGGGCCAAACCTATCAAAATGTGTAGAGGCCCGACCGCTGTGAGCTCGCTGCTACACAGAAAACACTGGGTTTGCTCCGCTATGCAGCCTCAAGCTACGCCATTCTTCAATGCAGCATCTCTTTCATGGTCTGAACGGCTGGGCCTAGAGACAAAGCTAGTGAAGCTCACGAACCAATGATTCCGACTCGGATCTAAATTTGCACTGTACTCCGTGATATTTCGCGGCCCACGATTTAAAAGCGTCCAAGGTCAAGGCTGGTGGCTACTCCTGTGGAAGAACTCGGCTAGATATAGCCGACATATATCTGCATGCACAAAGCGCGGGTTGAATTATCATCGCGGAGTTCAGAGCCATATATCAGTCTACCCACTCTCTTCACGGAAAACAATGTCATTCTCCAACACTGTCGTTCCCGCACTCACATTGAGCCACCCCACAACTGGCTGTCACCTCTTGCCCCGCACAGCGGCATACGACCGACAAGACTCTAACGGTGAACGTACCGTGCAGCGGTTGTAAACATCCACCACAATGGCTTGGTTATCTGTATACGCAGCCATTCATAATGCCCTTTGAAACACAGCCTATCGTCCACACGCCGATTAGGGACTGAACTCTTGTGTCATGAGCATGTTGAATTTGCTTGCACCCATGTGTGGAACATACATTTGAATTGGCATCTGTTTCCTCGTACCTGATATCGGATGACATGCGAACCTGGGGACTGCTTCTATGCCTCGAAATCCCAACCGGTATTTTATTTTTTTGGTACTCGATGTTGAGGGAGGCATTGGGGGGTTGCTCAGACCATCAACTGGCTGAAGATTGATGGTATCCGTAGCATACATTTGACGCCATGTATGTAGTACGGGCCCCGGCTGTTTCTTAACGGGACCGCGCCGGAATATACCTACCTACCTACCTAGGAGTGGGAGAGATTCTATGAGAAAGCAGTGCAAAATTCTCCATACTCCCTCGACCTATGTCCAGAGTTAAACTCGCCCACTAGTCTGTCACGATTCAGTGTATAGACTCACGTCAAGCTTCAAAGGATCGTGCTTAAACCTCGAAGCGCCAATCCTCGGGAGTCTTCGCACGATCGGAATTACTTCTCTTGCGAAGCAGAAATAAGGGAGCGAGCGTATGAAATGAGGAGGAATGCGGGGAGGAGGAGAGACAAGAAGAGCACGGTCGACGATCGGTGCGTTGCCAAGTGAATTTCCAGTCGATGACAGTCCAGTGAGCACAATTTCAATTTCAGTTCAAACGCTGTCCTTGACCAGAACCTCCGTCTCCAAAGAATATTCGATGCTTTCCTGTTTGACGGACGAAACACGCGAGGAGATGCCAGAACTGAAACTCCCGGTGAAAGCGTTGGGCACGGAGTCGATGATCATCATCCGAGGTGTCGGGTAAATAAGCCTGTGCTTCTTTTCTTTTCTCTGCGCCTGCGAGTCCGAATTCGAACGGATTCTACCTGGACGGATTTTACAGCCCTAGAAACGTGGGCTTACAGTTCCCTTTTTACGTCACTGCGGGCCTTCGAGGCCTTGAACCTCCTTCTCTCCGCGACCCATAGGCGGCCCAGATGTCTGACTTCACGCTGGTGTCGCCTTCCGGCTGGGAGTACGATCTTCATTCCGTACGAGGCTCCCTCACTCTACCCTACCCTTGCCTTGCTGACAGAACACAGGTATACTCAGCGTACCTTGCGTATTTCCAGCTGTATAACATTCCATGGTGAGTCACTGCAAAGCCATCCACTTGGCAGTATCCTATTCTCTAGCAGTAGAGCGGAGAGTGGGACCGCGGCTCTATCGATTTTGACTCGAGTATTCTATCACCCAGGTACGACCGCTCTTGGGGCCACCTATTCTCTACTTTCGAGGAATTTCTCGCCTTTTCTTGGCCCGTCATTACCGTGACCGACGTTTGGACGGGAAAGGCACATATTGTTACGCGTCTGACGTCTATCGGTGCATTTCTGAAGATGATCAAGACTCGGTGCGTCCTCTTCAACCAGAAGATGCTCCATATTAATCAGCATACCCTAGATACGGCGAAACATTACCGCAGGCTTCAAACATCCTGCAGGTCTCGCCTTTCGAGTCCACCTCGCGGCCTCTGCGGACGGTATCAGATTACGCTAGTTACAAGAGGCTACATTCGACTCTCCCGGCAGCAGTGCTGTCCGCTCTTAAGCTGCGTGTACGTGCAGGGGAGCCCAAAGCTGTGCGGGATCTATGGGCCGCCCGCGATCGGACTTTCCTGGCCATTGACTTTGAATGGAGTGAGAGGAATGAGAAGAGTTGCCTGGAGTGGGGTTACGCGGCAGTTCGATGTGGACATCTGGAAGCGTCAGCTCGCTTCGTTCTATTCAGAGAAGTAGATGGTAACAGTCCCGTAGGCTCGGACATTGGCCACCGAAACCGGACGCGAATTATCGGTGTGTAAAGGATGCGTTCCATGGGCATGAGCCTCAACAATCGCTGTTCCAGGAAAGGCCACTACATCGTCAGCGAATATGTCGACAAGGTCATCAACAAGCATTGCCCCACTTTTCCATGGCTGGCAAGTTCCGATCCTCCGATCCTACCTCTGAATATCTCTGATCTCATTTTGTACAGTATGCTGTTAGTGACTTATAGTGATTGGCTTTGCGTCGATTAACAATTTCTGTAGTTTGGCGAAAGTCAGGTATGCCAGAAAGCGAAATTACCGCAAATCATTCAAGCCATTATCAGGTCAGTCTTTCTCCATCTCTCTTGTAACGGATGTTAAAACCCGATCACAGCAGCCTCGCTAGCCCTGACTCCGAGACGACCCCCAATTCTCTTGTTCTCGTCGCTCATGGAATAAGCGGGGACCTGTCGAGGATGGAGGAAATGAAGATCAGTAGGTGGTGGGCATTTTCTACCCCGATACCCAACTTACGCTATCGTAGAACTGCCCCATAACATGCTCGTCCTAGATACAGCCTCCTTCGAGCGTGCTCTCTTCGCCGGCGGACATCGTCACGCCATGATCGATCCGCACACGTCGACTCCTGGGAACCCCAAGTCGCGGACGCACGGCTCCACTCTTAGCCTGGACAACCTCCTGCGCTCGCTCCCCGCCCCATCCGATCCGCAGCCACAGAACCCCATTCTCCAAACACAGGTAGTCGTCCCCGGGCAGTTTCCCCAAACCGGGGCGATGGTTCCTGGCGTCGTGATGCACAACTCGGGCAACGATGCCTTCATGTGCCTCTATGCGCTCCAACTCCTCCTAGAGCCCGAGGGTACGCAGGCACCCGTCATCACGCAGAAGAAGGCGGCGCGCCCGGTGTCATATGGGGGCATGCCGATGAACGGGAGCATGCAACGGCTGTCGCCATCAGGCCTCGTTGGGGACTTTGCTCAGCTACAAATGCAAACGCGACAGAGCTCCCGTTCGCCTGGCCCCATGCTACCTACGCCGGGGCAGTCTCCTAAACACGGGAATGGAAATGGGAACGGGACGATGGGGAGAAGCTCTAGGCGCCTAAGCGCTATGCCCAGCGGGGATGGCTGGTCGAATGTGCGGCGGGGATGAATCTGGCCTGAACTTTTGACACTTTTTTTTGGTATACAACATGCCGGATCGATCACGGCGGATGCCCGTCCCCAATACCACAACAATCGTTTGGACTCGGGTCATCATCTTGCTGCTCATCATATCTACTATATATTCTTCTCATAGTAATATTGCAAGCCTTGGCGGCGGTCCAAGCTCGCAGTTTTGGCGGTCGGCGATCGGGCCGACACCCGACTGTTTGCCGCTTTATCCGAGTCAATAACGCGAAGTTCGACTTGTCCAAAGGCTTTGTACATACCTATCGGACGGATCTCTACCGCCTTCTTGACGCATGGAATGGGCGGGGCCCGCTTTATCGCCCCGCACGTATTGATCCAGATTCCCTACTCGGTAGCCTGCTGCCAGGGATTTGCCAGGACCGAACTGGGATGAATATTCAATACGTCCAGAGTCGCTGTCTTCCGCGATAGACACTTTGCACCCGACGCGGCTGAAAGCTTGGAGCTCGCCTCGGAACCGTCACCAATCTCGAGTGGAATCTTCATGATCATAATATTCTCTCCGGATACACACTCTCTGCGGATCTCATGAATTGCATCAACTCTCGAGTAATCCCGCCGCTTTCCGCTGTATTGAATAGGTCAAAGGCCGCCCAAGGACACCGCCCATCTCTTAGTATCAACAGTATCCGCGCGTGTGTCAACAATGCAAAGCGTCAACTATCCGAGCGTCAAGGCTCAGCGCTGGTATGTATACAAGGCAGTGGCGATCTTGACACGACACGTGTCGGATCCCCTATGCACCGAGCTGGCTGGTCAACGTCTTGACGGTTGCGTTGTTACGTGAGAACGCGCAAAAAGTCGCCGCCTCTCGTCATCTACTTTTTTCATCTCCCTCTTAATAACATGTCGAACGACGAAAATTCCTCGAGCGAGACCATGGGATACGAGTCCGGACACTCCTCTTGGAGTTCGGAGAGTCTGAGTTGGTGGGACGAGTGGCCGGTCGATTTTGATGGGACCAAGCTATTTCAAAGCCTCGAGAACGACGACCCCCCGATCAAATTCCGCTTCGACGTTAGAGAAGTGATGAAAGAGGTGGAGGAACTCCTGGGCAGCAAGGTTGTTGATATCCCTCAAGTCGGGAAAGGATCTAATTATTTTGTGAGTGTCGCCTTCGGTCATATATACCCTGATTTTCACTATAATTTCTCCAGGGAATGCATTTCTGCCTTGCGGACGCCAGGGATGTGTTGGTACGAATATCCAGGTGCGATGTCAACTCGCTTGGATATGCTGGGGCGACGTCGGATGAAATCACGGGCATGGTCGAGCAGCAAGTCCTCGATGTACAATTCGAGGCCGAAATATATCGCCTTCTCCGTCCACACCGAGAAATTCTCACCTCCGATTTGCTTTATTATCGCGCACCACTTTACACGCCAAATGTGAAATCAAGCCCTCCTCCGCACCACACACTCGGAAGAACACTCTTCGTGTTCGCAAAAACCGAGGGAGCTGGCCATGTCTGGCCGGATGACACGGAGAATCGTGTAACCAATTCTGTGCTTCGTACGTCGAGTGAACTTGCTCAATGCCCCTTATTGCAGCTTCGGCTTCTGAAACAGTGCGCCCGTCTCAGAGCCGCACTTTTTAGCCTGGCTCTACCCATGGACTTTGTCATTTCATGGCTCCCGCGTTGCCCTCCGTCGGCGAAGTCAATGAAGACCCCCATCGCACCAACTCGGGACTTCGCCATCGCATTTCTCACCGCGAAAATCGAGGAGATGATCCCAAACGAAGTCAGGACCGTCGGCTGGGCAGAAGACCACACTGTCGTCGGCCCCCATGCATCTAGAGCCAGAAAATCACTCCTCCGTCTCGTTCCTCTTATCATGCCCATGCCGCCAGAAGGAGACCACCATGATGTGTCAGGATTTTATCGCCTGGTCCTCGAACACGGCGATTTTGGGACTCATAACATGGCCGTCACTGACACCGCCCCACCAAAGCTCACATCCTTGTATGATTGGGAAACAGCGCATATCGTACCAGCGATACTCTCGGACCCTCAAATGGCCACCTATGTGGATCTCGTCATGGACGCAGACTGTGTGCCGGCCATTTCCCGGGCGTGGGACGGGATGAAGGATGAGGAGTGCGTCGAGTATCGGGACTCCGCCGAGCACTATTATCGGGTGTGTAAACATGCGCGCTATACGCTGACGCCCTAACCATTTCTTGGAAGACTTTGACGGAGCAGGCTCCGCATTACATCCGGGCTATCAAGGCGGGCAAAGACGCGCGTCACATCTGGTTCGCATTAAAATCATGGAGGGGGGAAGATCCTGAGCAGTATTTCGACCAGCTGGGCTCGTGGGCTGATATCAGGTTTCGCGAAATCGGCGAAGTTGATAGACAAGGCGTAGCCTAGACCAAATACCCAGACGCCACTTTAGAGTGTAGCAATTATCCACCGTGTAGCAATTATCTCCAGCACTCTTATTAAGTGCGCCCTGGCCGATGGATGAAAAGCCGCGCGGTTCAACCCAATAAAATAATATGTTCAGATTCATTACACCTTATACCGACGCCCCGTCTTGGTGAAGAACGTCTGGAGAACATAGACCTGGAAACTGCCACGAAGTGAGCTAAAATATTCATGCGAGCTATGAGCGGACGTACACAGCCATCGCCACGATCCCCAAGCACTCCAGGACCGCGTACCAGAACAAACGGCTGATAGTCGCTGAGTCAATTGGTGACGAACGCTCGCTGCAGAACACTCACTTTTGCGTGGACTTGACGATAGAGTACCCGCGGTTTTCTCGTGTGTGGAAGCTTAATGGATAGGTTGGCCACGACAAAAAAAGCAATAACGCGACGCACTGTTTTTGCGTTCTTTTGATGTTCAGAAGCATTCCGTTAAGGCGGAAGACACTCTCCTCCAGAGCGCTCGTATGTTCCGATATCTGGCCTGGCTTCGCAGGCGCCTCTCTTCGCGGCTCACTCTCCACCATTATGTCGAAGTCCACGAGTTTCTCTGTGAGAGTCGACATGTCATTTTCGAAACAGAAGGCGTATTCGCCGACAGTGTTCGCAGTAAGGACATAGTCTCCTTGACGCTCCCGCGAGCCGTCGAGGATGACCTTGTCGTTTGGATCTTTTATATCAAAGTCGATGTCGAACGAGCCTCCAGATTGCACCTATGGGCGGAGGACTTTAAGCGGGAATATCCGGTGGGAGTCCACGGAACATACGGCAAAATAAAACTGGATAGTCTGGTCAGACACGAGGAAACTGGACAAGTCATAAACTCACCCCAATCTTCTCTCCCGCTTTGTCCACGTCAGCGTAGAAACACAGCCTCTCGTTCGCAGCGATTGCGGTCGTCAAGGCAGATGCCCGGGCACGTATAGAGAGATTAAGAATGTAGAGGAGGGCAGATATAAAATGTAAGAGAATCATGGCGACGTGTCTAGCGGCGGGAGAAGGGTCTGGTACACAGCACCAAATATACCAACGCTCTCTTCCAAATCAGGACGTTCTACCAACAGCCACGCAAACTTGGCGGCCCTGGACGCTCCTCGGACCAGAAGACTCACCGATGAAACTGAACGTTAATGCATCGCAAGTGGATGCGCTGGCCACGAACCTCTATTGCGTGGCCACATTCACTGATGATGTGCTAACACCGTGATCCGTTGGCTGTAAAACTTGCTTCAACCCTCCGGCGTTGCCTCGAGCTCCCCTTTCAGTCTTCTTCCTCAGTTTTTGACCCTACTTCAAGGTCCGGCATGGGTAACACCGTCTTCTCCTCGACTTTCTCACTGATGGCCTGCCCCTTACCATCCGAAAACAGCATCCTTGACACTTCCTTGTCGCTGTCGGTCTGTCGCGTATCATTCTTTACTTCCACCCTGCAAGCTTTGGCCACCTGGCGTCCAAATGGTGACAACTGGGAGACAATGCCGCGTTGTTTACACATGTTGTGCCAACCCTCAATTGTTCGTGGGCGGACATCAGAACCTATTGTCCGCTCGTCTACTTAACTAGTCCTATCCACCATGGCGATTCCCCCCAACTGGCTCGTACCGTTTCCATGCGGCCCCTCCCCTCCCCTCCGACTTCCGCCCCCAGTGTTGATTCCAGCTTCAGGTCCATGTACGCCACGCCTTCTACCGCACAATCCTTTACGGTCCAGTTTCCCATCGGCGTAGAAATTTCCACCGCTGTCAATGCGCCCCGTCCCTCCAAAGCTCGTCGTCGTGAGGGACGCATCTTTACGCACTCGGCCTCCTCCTCGATGTCCTCGTTCGATTCGTCCTCTAGCTGCAGCATAATATCTGCAGAATTTTGGATGGTGCCCCAGGATGTCATCACCATACCGATGGAGGCTACGTTTTTGACTGACATGCCTCCCAACGACGAGTCGAAAGCAATGCCCCCCACGCCCAAAGCGAAGCAAAAGTCCAAACCGGCCAACATCATCATTCCCCGCACTACTCCCACCGCTACGGTGGTCTCACCCACATCACCAGCCAAGCCTGCATCCCCTGCGGTCTCTTTCCCGACCATTTCGCCGGAAGCAGTGACGATGCCGTGCACTCCACGGACCCCGCTCTCTCCATTGCTGTCGCCGCTCACCCCGAATCGCCGCATCCAATCCCCAAATGCCCGCATCCGAAAGCTTGCCAAGCTTACCCGGACGCTGGGCGAAAACATTCCCGTGGAGCTTGTCTTCCCTTCCGGGAAAGGCCTACCCGTATCCTACACCGCCGCGCCAGCATCGCCGCGCACCGTCACGGTAGCCAAGCGGGCAAAGACACTCCCAGATGTGATTCCCTTCCCGCCAGCGGAGCCACGTCTGATGAGCATGCGTTCCCGGGCGTCGCCTGCGCACGAGTGGCCCCTAACGCCCACCCCGGACTACACCTTTGACACGGAGGCGCACAAGAAGACCGCCGTGGGCCTGCATTACGCTTTGGGGATGAACTCCATTCCCATGCGCGCTGTCGCCCTCGTACGCACGAGCCCGACGCCCGTCCTTCCCTCGTCGCCCCCTCCGTTCTCGAGCACGTTTACGATGGACGACGTCTCGTGGGAGCATGCACGGCAGGCTGTGCTCGGTCCGCGCGTGAAGGGCGGGAAGAAGGGGCGGCGTGCGCTCGGCGGGGTCCGCAAGGCCCCCGTGGAGGCGAACGGCCGCGGGACGTGGCGCAAGAAGGAGAACACGTGGAGCGGCGAGTGGAACGTCGAGGATATGGAGGAGCTTCAGCTGAAGTTGCGGAGGCTTAGATGATCGAACGATGAACGAACGATGCATGGCAACAGTACGAATGATTTTTCATGATCCTTGTCTTTCTTTCATGACCTTTTTCTCATCTACGTATACTACTCGCAGACTCTTAATCCGCATTGCGCCCACTGTAACCACAGCCTCTTTCCTCTCCACACTGTAGCCTCTCTTTCCTGTCTCCTGTTTATGCCTACGGCCAATCTATGTAACAGGCTGGACTTGCGTGTTGTATAGCTCAAATATCTTTTTTTTTTTTTTCAGTGCAAACCGCTGAGATTTTGCTTGCGCCGGACGCCCATGGCTCATGTGGCTGTCCGCCCTCTTTCCCTCGGCTTGTTGAGCCTCCTGGAGACCTTGAGGCCTTCTCCCTGTCGCTTTCAGAGTCGCCCCTAATAGTAGGTTCGTTTTAGGTCTCGCCTTTGAGATGAATCAAACCGCCGTTCTCGAGAAAATTGATGACCAATGAGAATTATAACAATCTGACCGGGCGCTGAAATAATCTCTCTTGACAGACGTTTCATTATTGTTTCTACCTCGTACAAGAAATGGTTCACAGCACTGCAGTAATACCCACGGTTATTCTGCGGCGCATGAAATGAATACAGCAACGGGAGTGCTTCAAGTTCTCCGCAGGTTGCGGTTATCTCCTTGATTTGATGGACCCATATTATTTTTAATAGTACTGAGTCAAGGGTACTGTAATCTACCAAGCTCAATTACTTTTTCAACGCGGTCATGTGACTTGGACGTGCGAAAGCGATCGATCGTGATGAAGGTGAAATCTGATGTCATCATTCCTTATTGTGTTTTTTGCTAGGTTACCTCCAGCGATATATCCCGTGCACTGAGGCATAAAAGACCCCGTTACCGCGTTCTGGTTCTATCGTCAGGGCTCAGTCTGCGATAACATTGAATAACGTCCCTTCACCGCGCCATGGTCCACGGTCGGGACCGCTGAATGTCTTGAATAACGTCGCGCTTTGTTTTTGTCTCCGTCGTCAGCGGAACGGGATATACACAACTTCTCCCGTCACTCTCTCGATCGCAACTCTTTTGTCTTGATCTGGGCCATGCTTGCCATATCAAGTATATCCGGGCCCTTGCCGCGTAGTGCCTGGACTCTTATTGTTATGCTCTCTGGTCAACGCAACTTCTCTGCAGGCCCCACGGAGAGCAGCTTATTGTCCTGTCATAAATGTCACTTTTCGGACAGCGATCGAGCAGCCTCAAGGCGGAACCTTGACTCAGCTTGCACTTTGTACAGACCGAATCGGGCGCGCACAATACGAGCCTATCGGCCCATTCGTCCCGCCCCTTCACCCAGTCGTCTATAAAAGATGGCGCAGGTCATCAAGTATCTTCAGGCCAGCCTACCTGCTCCCATCGCCAGACCTCTCGTCCCTTTTATCATTCATCCTCCCGATCAATGGACGCTTTCACCTGCACCGTACCTTCCAAGGTTGAGGAAGTCGTCCTCCCGCCCGTCAACGAGGACAGTGGCTCAGGCTCCAGTGGGAGCTGTGTCGTCTGCAAAGAGGACACTGACCTGCCGCCCGTGAACGAGGACAACGGCACTGGCTCCAGCGGCAGTTGTGTCATTGCTTGAGTTATCATTGGTGCGTGTCTTCTCAACTCTATTTTTTTTCTTTGGTGCTTATGTACTTTCCTTACTTTCGATTTCAGACACGAACACAGTATTTTCGGGATCTCAGGGTAGCATAGGAGAGCAGCAGCATCATTTACGCGCCATGGGCAGCGTGCATCTACATTATTCAATTCGACTTCGTTCCATAGCATTTTTTGATACACAAATCAACTCTATTATCTGCAGAAAAGACCTCTTCTACGCTACAAAAAAACTCCATGACAGTCCATAATGAAGCCTGTGAGATAGTAATAATAAATTCAGGATAACGGAGCCCATTGTATCGCACGAGACCTCCGCTTTCTCTTACCTGAACCTTAATACGCCAACTTCGACGTACCGACGTGGTTCAGGGCAAGGGGGTGCAAGAAGTCGGACACATAATCCACTTCCTTCAACTCCAACCAGTTTAGGACATTTTCGAGCCTCCGACTCTGAGTGGTTGTCGTTGCCTCTCCGTCGACCAACGCAAGGTATTTCTGAATGACACTCTTGACCGTCGCAACTGCCTCGTGATCAGACAACCAAGGGAGGCCTTCAACGCCGAATATTCCGCTTTCAATAACCGCTCGCAAAAGTTCCAGATGCTCTGAAGTCCGGGTAGAACATCCGGCCAGCTCGCGAAGGGCGGTGGCAAAATTCCGCTGGTTATCGCGATGGGCGGGATAGGATATAGAGACGGGAAGAAGGATGTCGTTAAAAGTTTCTAGAGCATTGTACGGCAGCGGTGAGTCGTCCGCATTCAAACATGCCTGCATGAATTCCGTGGTAATGGCCAGTCGTGCTTCCTCGAACCGTCCCTCCAGGTGCGGAGTCAACCGGAGAGCTTTGCGCACTACAGCAAGGGCCTGCTCGCACCATTCTCTGTATCCTTGATTTTGACGAGTGTATGCGGGAAAAAGTTCCAATGGCTGTATCGGTGGTCCTGAGGTGGTAATCGGAGACAATAGTGTACAGACCGCGCAGAGCAGCGGCCAATCGTGGGCCATAGTCGACAATTTATCCTCCACTGCGGTCTGCACGTTGCCCATGATTGAAGTCTCGATCGCCTGCAGATTCGAACGAATATGTGTTTGTTCGAAAGCGGATAAAATACGCATTTTGAGAAGAGCGATGACGGATGGTGAGTATGGGTCAACACAGACAACTGATAAGGTTCTCCCGTTGAAATTGGGTCGTGCGTTCAGCCGTGGACCTGGATTGGATTGACCTGGAAATAATATAGCTAGATGCCACATCGCCTTCGAAACGTCGCCTCGACAATCAGGACGGCACGTTTCTACCCGGGCAGCGATGCGATTCCAGACGCGGGTTAGATTGCAGTCCTGGAGGACACGGCAGATTGCCTTGTTGAGATCACGGTTGTTCACGAACTCGACGACGCTGTCCGTGACATGCTCAGCTACGTCCGACTCCACTTCGTCATTGTCAAACCATGGAAGCAGAATGCCCAGGATCGTATCAACGTGATCGATCGACGAATTTTTAGTTTGTGCCGCTTTTCGAACGTTATCCTCGACCACCTTTGCGACAAAACCGGCCGGAAGGTTTTTACGTTCCAGCGAGGCCAGCAACGTTTTGCACGTCAATTCGAACTCGTACGGGGGATTATCCAAGGCCGCGGATTGCTGGAGAAAAGAGAGAACGATTTGATAGTGAACCTCGTTCCAACACGCGGCTCGGTCCTGGGTCTCGGACGTAATGCTGCGCAACGCGCGCATTATCCGAGAGACTTTGAAGATCCATTGGAACGAGGCGATAGTGGATTGGGCGGAAAGTTGGTGGAGATCCAAATCTACTCCCTCGACCGCAATTGGAATTCGTCCACTCCACTTGCAGCGGCTGCGTTCGGTGAGAAAATCCTTCAACTCGTCGCAATATCGTTTTATGTCAGGGACTCTGTCCTGCGCTAAAGCCTCACCGCCCTCTTGCAAAGACCTGTTGATTTTATCAACGTGGCCCTGCAAAGAACAGAGGTTATTCCAATGGGCGAGGGCATCAATAGATGGAAAATATTGGGCCGTGACGGGCGTTTTGGGGGGCAAGAACCGAGAGCCCGTGAGGAAAAATAGCGGTTGAATTGGCCGTAAGTCGTTCTCTGCCATCATTCCCAAACACCATATCGCTTTGAGACATGATATCTGACGCCGAGTTTTGGAGATAGGGTCCAACAGACCACTTTCGCAGCTCAACATGAGGTGCTCGATGCGGGACCCCAGCAGAACTTCTGGGTCGTTAAGAAGGCCACGAATGAGGTTGTCGTATTTTCGGCGCCTTCCATCAGGTCCCTGTGAACAATACCCATGAAATCAAAGTAGCTGCCGGGACGGTTGACTTACCCAGATGGCGTTTGGAATCCCCTCAACAAATGGTTCCAATTCGTCGTCATCCGCCAATGACTTCATCGTCCACGCCAGGGCTCGTTTATCTCGCTCTTCCCGCTCGTCTGATCGAACTGTAGCTTTCTCAACCATGGCGTAAACCATGGAATGCAAATGGAGAGAATCTGTTGCCGTCTCGTGTTTCAGTTCGTGGCGAAGCACAAACAAGGAATAATATTTGCGGATGCTCCACAACACGGTGGAGAGTGGCGTTTTATAGGGGCAGTCAAACTGAATGAGAGGGAGGATTGTCAAGCAGAGGTAGAAGATGACTACGACTGCCAATATTCCCGCGGCCACAATGGCCATGGTTGGGCTGACCGGGGAGAGAAATGCAACCAAGCCCCCAAAGAAAAGAAGGAGGGACATGTGTAACAGTAGAGGGATCGCGGCCACGACTGCATGCATGCGAAAATATTGTAAACCTGAAAGAGAAATGACATGAGACGCGAGCGCATATAAAAAGCGTTGGAAAAACTCAACATAATAGAGGTATGAAAATATCCTAGCCCGTTTAACGGGAGATGGTAGCATTTCCGTTCTTTGCAGGAAGTCCCGAGCCCATTGATCGACCAATGTCGCCGTAAGAGCGCTGGCGAGACTCAGGCCGAGACTGATGAACCACAGGATGTTGCAAACCACGAGGTTCTGATGAACATATATCGATGGAGGTATGGGAGAGGTGTTCGTCGCATTGGCAAGTTGTTGCGAGATATGCGCTAACGACAAAAGCATCGGATCAGGTTGTAGGCTCTGGTAGCTTTGGATGATAAATGAGGTCAGAATGGCGGAGAAAAGACCCGCCTGCGAAGGAGACGTGAGGAGACGAACATCCGAATTCAATAAAATGCGTACGAAAATTAGGATGCCATTCATGTTTCCCCGCCAGCTATCAACGAGCGCTTTGTCGTATTTTTCGGCCTCGGAGATGTAGACGGACCATATCTGAGCGCACGGTTCATCGCCTACGAAAATTAGGAAGAGTGGAAAGAGCGAAGTGAAAAGGATACCTGGAGTGTCTACTACTGCAGGTATATGTCCCTCCGGTGGGTTGTGGTCCATCGGCGTCGCTGGTGGTGGTCGTAAGGTCTTAGGCCTGATCTGTAGCAGCACCTCTCAATCTAGGGTAGATCGCTACCGCGGATCAGTGGCAGTGAATTGTCTTAACCGGAACGAACGTTCGATGGCTGCACCAACACCTACCAACACCCGCTCTATGGGGTCATCAACATACTACTAGAAAACACCGCAACCATCATGAACTTCGAGTGTGGTGGATGCTCGGAGGGTTGTCAGTTTCCTCAAGGCGAGACAAAGGGACGAAGTACAAGGCCTCGACGATACGGAGCAAGTCCAGGGCGATCATTGACGCTCAGAATAGTCGGCCCTGGCGCTGGTAGATAGGCTGGAGCATAATTGTAATGGGAGCCGGCGCCACGCTGCTAGCCTCGAGCATCCGCTCGTTTCCGGCTACGATTTTTGGATAAGAGAACGATAGACATTAAGTAATATTGAAGTTGTGCAGCGGTTGGACAGCAATTTATCGTTGGTACCCCGTCCATGGCACTGGGTCCTGAAGTCACGTAGCCCTCGCATGTTCCTCGAGGAGATGCGCCCAGTTTCAAGGTGCGGACGGAAACAAAACTCATTAAATTGAAGGGTCCAATCTTGTCAAATTTGCGTAATAGTCTTGCAGTTGAATGGCGGTCGCCGATTAGGCAGCGAGGGCTAAATCGTCTCGAGTAAAGAAAGGGATACTCGACGTTACCGTTGGTGATTTTCAATGGAAAACATAAAAAAATGGAGGAGAGGCACCTGCAATGATTAGGATCTTTCAGTATATCATCGGGTTGTGGTACAGACGTACCCGAGTAGATAAGCGCAGTGGCCAAACTTCGCACGAGCCACCGATGCATAAGCTGTGAAGTGTGGAAACGGAAAGTTGTGGACCATCGATTATCAGAGATTTAAGATACATGTTAGTTCGGCGCTACTCGAGGCGACGTTCACTGATCCTCGAAAGCACGATCAAACGCGGAACACGCGCGGTTCGGAGATGTACAAGCCAAGACTGAACGCCGCGTTCATAAACCCCCCCATGAGGAGGGTCGCGCCACTCACGCCCCACGCCTTCGGTGCGAGCGCGCAAGTAAGGAGCGAGAAGGCGGACCACGCAGAGGTCATCGCGACTGAAGTCGAATTCGAACAAATGGCCAGATCTCAAAAGTGAACTTTGAAGATTCAGAGAGGTCAACGTACAAATGGGCGGCAGCGCCGTCGGGCCCGATCTGGCTGCGACCAGATTCCCCAGCCCGACTGCTGCGACCATACACGCAATCGAATGGTTGAATTCTGGTGCGATAGACGGGTTGGTCAGATACTAAAGCAGAGTGTATGTTGAGCCGGTTGTTTGAACTTTGATGATGGTAGGTAGGTAGGTATATTCCGGCGCGGTCCCGTTAAGAAACAGCCGGTGCCCGTACTACACACATTACGTCAGATGTATGCTACGGATGCCATCCCTCGTCAGTCATTTGAGCTCATGAGAAATCCTTCGCGCCTTCCCCACGACTAGCACAAAAAAAGTAAAATACTGTGTGGGTTTCCGAGGCTACGAGTGGATCCCCATGGTCGCCTGTCGTCCAAAGTCAAGCATGTAAACGGTATCATTTCGCCGCATCCCAAAGATACTCGGCTCGTCTATAAATCTCGCGTGTAGCGTACACTGCAAATATATCAAATGTATATTTTGCTAGCCTCTGAATCACCTCGAAATTGTGGCAACGTATTGACGCCACGAGGAAATTGAGGGTGGAGTCCCAAATGCGAGGAAAGTCAGGCATCCGCCGATAGACGTCCCGCAAGAGATCAGCTCGCAGTGTGTTCAGAGTCTTGCAATGGGCAGGCACGGGCACACGGAGGTACAGGCGGAGCTTCAACGCTGTTTTCACCAATCTCCCATCCTTGTCTCGCTCAAGACGGCCCTGTATAAGGCCACTTCTCTCAAGCCGTGGATGCCGCCTTGCGAACGCCGCCAATGTTCGCCACCGTCTGCTTTCCCTCTGGAAGATTTGATGGGGACTGGCAGAGACATCAGGACGAAGCGCAAATCCGCTATCCACCATGGGTCCCTGTCTCGCGCCAGTAGGGGGGAGTCCAGGTAAGTTGTGGTTGCGAAGTGGATGGGAAGTAGCGTGATAAGATAGACGAGATAGTCCAACGCGAGTATAGCACGGCGATAGGACAACGGAACACCGGTCTCGGTAGATAAGATGGCAAGAATGGAGTGGCTATGGACTCCGAGGAGGCGCCGGATGTATTCATGCTGCACATCTGTCAGCTTCTCCAGGTGGCCGGTGACGACGTCAATGCAAACTTCACAGCCGAAGATGAGGGTCTATTCGCGCCATGTATGGACGGATTCCCTCGTGCACGGGGAAGTGCCTAATCATCGACTTGGCCGCGAAAGAAGTGTTGGCCACTGCTCGCCCTTTTGACGTTTTGAAAAGATAATGAGAAGAAAAATATCAGCGGTCACCCGAGGTGAACAAAAGACGCCGACGAATTTGTATCTTGACGAGTGTGATCAGCTTTATGCCGACCATCATTTGGGGAATAATGAGTGGTAGCTCGCCAAATATCATCCACTCTGTCTATGTCGCACTGATCACTATGAAATCGACTCTGCACCATCCATTGAACAGGTCTAGTTTTCGCTGCAGGCCAGCGACCGTCGTCGAGAACAGGGCTACATCGTCAGCCTGTTCCAAATGGGAAACTAGGCGACCATTGAGGCACCCGTCATCGCGGTCGGCGTCGAACACGCCAGCGAGGTCCGCCAATTATATGTTCCAAAGAATGGGCGATGCTGTATCCCCTGTTAACACACCAATCAAGGATTTGAACGCCGCAGTCAGCTTGGATCCCTGCCGCATGACATAGGACATGCGCGCGTAAAGCATTCGCAGCCAGTCAAAAAGCGGGCCCGAGACACCGGTGGCATATAGTTTCATCCATAGTGTCAATATGTCAGTTGAGGGGAAGGCGTTGAAAGGTCAACGAATGCAACGTAGAGGGTCTTGTCTTCAGCTCTTGCCCTCTCGATTGCACACTTCAAGGTGAAACTGTTGTTGTGCGTACAGTAGCGTTCGCGGAATCCATTTGGAGAGTTGGGCAGGATTTTATAATTCCCGGATGCGCATGTCGATAAGGAGAGTTAAGCACTTCAGTAGACAGCACTCCATC
This sequence comes from Mycena galericulata, assembly GCA_029289565.1. Lineage (NCBI taxonomy): Eukaryota > Fungi > Basidiomycota > Agaricomycetes > Agaricales > Mycenaceae > Mycena > Mycena galericulata. Next base: position 122,727 of record JARKIA010000312.1, read on the forward strand.
CCCACGAGACGATAGCTGTCTGGAAAGGCTTCCCCATCTTCAAGATACCCACGAAGATCGTCGTGAACCAATCCTGCAGGCCGGAAGTTTTATATGGTTGCAACACCTGAGGTTTCTTCCAACGTGCAGTGGGCCAACCGCGCAGAGGAGCGGACTATTATCCACTTTGTCTCGTCCATGAGAGCAGCACGAAAGAGTTGGTCTTCAATTGGATCAGCAGCCTCTGGCTGCCGTAGCGGAAGAAAACCTCGTTCAGCTCAAAGATGTTGCAGTCGTTGCAGTGATAATGCCGACTCAGACACGAGCATCGCACCGACAGATAGCTTTGTCAGAGACTCGGAGGCGTCGGTGCGGATGACATATCTCCATTAGGATGCCGCACAATGGCATGACGTCGAATCTCTGTCAGCATCTCCTATCTTTGTGGAGTATTGTGCTCGCTGCCCGATATCGCCCGAAAGTCTCAGCCATGCTCGCAAAATAGTATTTGGGGCCGTAAAGAGACCAAGGTCCGCTTTGACTGGACATAAGTGGGTTCATAGCATCTAAAGGCCATCATGTGTTGCCAATGTGATGCAAAAGATACATATGGCGGTGGTGACCGCTCGATGTCCAGTTTCTGGTGTTTTTCAGGTCTTTAGTTTCTTCTAGTGGGCCTCAGCAAGTTTGCCGGGTTTCCAAGGCTCATGGCCTGTTACATGCGGCATACATCGAGGAATAATCATCTCGTGTTGCTTCGACATTACGGTAGATCGTGATATCTTTTTTAATCATCAGTATCACCAAACCAGTAAAGGATGACAGCGCTTTGGTAGCCAGGGATTCGTAGAGAATCGCTGGCTTTATGAACAGGACGAGGCCGATTCCGATGTCGGCGAGGCCTTTGCAAAAGACAAGCGTGGAAGGCTGCATGGAAGACGAGAAATTTAGGAAGAAGGGCAAGAGACAAGAGGTTTCAGATAATTTGAATCGTAACAGACGACTCCTATTGGATCGTGGAAGGAAAGGATACAGGTGACAAAAGAATAGATAGTGATAATTAGGGAGCGGTCGAATACATTATTAGGTCTAGGACGTTTAGGATCCAACTGTGATGATGTTGTTACACAATTCATACATTTCCTCCGCCTGCGGGTGTCTATATATTCATTCATTTTGTGGCTTGCGCTTGTGGTGTTGCTTCGCGCGGGGCACCATAGGGCTGGAGACCTAAGAAGATATCGGCGTTCGGTTCCGTAGTCCAAGAGCCACAAGGATCGCAACACACCATCCGCATTGTCCCGCTGATTGAACTCCTTCATGTTGGGACCAACGTCCTGGTCCGCATCCCGGTTGGGACTAACACCAAACCGGCGCTGCCGGTGCTGCTCCTCCAGCGCAGTGACCAGCCTCCCAATGTTCTCCATCCACATATCGATCTCCTTTAGAAACGATGCGCCTGTCCCGGACGGCGAGGTGGGTGTGCGCGGGGACGGCGTGCCCGATGATGTTGGCGACGCGCCCAGCGCGGGGGTGGCGGAGGTGCGCGCAGTCATGAATGATTCGGCGACAGAGGACGAGCGCGACGGGGCGGGTGTTTGGCGGTGCAGGTTCGACTGCGAGGGGCTGAGCTTTAAGGCAAGTAATGGCTTGGTTTGGGGGGATTGCGTGACACCCGTTGCCATGAATAGACCTCCTTCGATCTAATATGTTCTAGCAAGAAACAATCTAGGCGAAGTCTAGGCGATCGCAACAGTCAAACAGCTCGACGCTCGGGGGGGGGGAACTTGGAGGCAAGGCGGAAAGGGGTGATGGGGAGACGTCCGCTGACGTCTCGAATGTTCGCGCTCGCCTTGGTTAAGAGAGTCCCGACCATATAAATCCAAATCTAGCCATGGATCGTTGTCATGGCGGATGAGTCGGCGTACATCAGAACCTGTTGGCATGGTCGTCAATTAAAATTTAACCCCACGTCGTGTTTGTCCGCCACCCGTAAAAATTTCTGCAGCAGAGCCAACATCAAGGTAAGGATGTCATCCGCCGCATTCCAGTTCTGAATCTAAGGGGTAGAAAGGGAGAAAAAGAAAAAAAGAGCAAAGGCGAGGGCAAACAAGTCAAAACAAGGTCATCGTCGCTACGCGTGCTGGAGAAGAATTGAGCCACGAGTGCGCGAAGATCTCAACACGAGGATCCGAAAATCTGACATGTCGATCGCCAGAGCAGAGATCGGGCACCCGGCAAATCAAGGGTGACGCAAGTCGATTCGAGATACAATCTCACCAGTTTTCCATGCACGAAACAGTACCGAGGCTCATTCGCACGGACACGCGTTTGCCGAACAAATGAGGAAGGTGATACAGATTGAGCATTTTGTAGACACTCCATAGATAAAGCAAAAAGACTGGATTTGAGCATTAAAAGAGGACCAAACACTTTGGCTGCATCACGTACCAACTATGGCACTCGAACGCTTTCTTGACGATAGTGGGAAGGATTGGGCGGGCCTAGCAGATTGTCGCGAAGAAACGTCCGTTAGAAAAGACCGTCGAGTACGATCCATGGCCGCTTACGTTGTATGAAAATTGGCCACGCCAGAATGTGTTAACACAACACCCGCACCACAATACAGTCCACCGGAATCGCAAGAGACCGCCAAATACCACTTTTTATCCCCGACCTCGGAAAGCACACTAGATGGGTTTGATCTTAAAGTGCAGCGAGATAAGCGAGAAGATCAGGCACTGCCGGACCGAGTCAGGGTACAGTGATGAGAGGGATGGATGATAGTGACGCACCTTGAGGTCCTGGACAAGGTAATAGAACACGCGCAGCCCCTCCGGGTCTTCGCTGTCCTGAATGTCGACCAGCGAGCCGATTTTTGCGGTCTACCCTCCGTACGCCTTCAGCCCAAAATTCGGGACTCAGCAGACGCGCCGGACGTACCTCGAACGCAATGTGGTCGTTTCCCACCCGGATCTCCAACTCCTGCTTGCCGACGATGTTTTTCTTCGGCCAGTTAGTGTCGTCCTCCCTAGAGAAGCCGTCAGCACTCGTTCATGCAAGAGGGCGAGCCACAGATGACGCACTTGGTGATCTCGCTCGCCTCGACGATTCGCTTCAGCTCTTTTACGACCAACGGCCCGACCCACACTGTTGCAATTGTGTAAAATCGCTGCCGACACGAGGTTGTCGAAAACACGCACTCTCTTTGCGGATGAGACTGTCGTTGCGGTAGTTTGAGTTGTTGGCGTAACGGAGACGGCCATGGGAGTACTCGAATTCTAGGAATTCATGGCCATGCTTGCCTGAATGGCCGGTGCTTGGGACGGAGTCAGTGCGGCTTCGTGGCTGCGAAACTGATGATTTCTCACTAGTATCTGCAAAAACGGGTCAGAGTAACCCAAAAATTGAATACATGGATATTCACCTGAGGTAGAACGGGTCGTTATCGTGAGCAGACATGAGCGCGAATGCCAACCCGAAATTCTGCACGTGTCCAGGTGGCTGTCCACCGTGACATTTTCCATGTTCCTTGCCTCCCTTGTGCGACCATTAGCACGTCGTATACCGCGTCTGCCCGCCCATATACCAACGAGGGCATACTCTGTTCCAATGTATGTTGCTCTCGTAGCTGTCTCTGCTTTAATCTGACCCACAGACTAACAGCGAACATGAAATTCGACATCTAATACAAAATGAGAAGGAGAGGTACATATCCTCTCTCTTTTTTCGAATTCTCGCTGACAAAATATCTAGTCAAAGCGACCCCGCACTGCGCAAGTACGAAATCTGGTTCATTGTCGCGCTTTCATTCACAAATCCGCGTTTAGCGAACTCGACGGGTTTCTCAATGCTTCCCCACCACCTGGCATGCCGGAGTCAGAGAAGTGCGACGTAACAAACAGTGCGAACTGTATCTTTTACTCACCTTTGTTTTTAGCGACGAGCTCGACTTGAGCGATTTTCCCGAACCGGGTACGGCGCACGCGTCCATTTTAAGTCCACCTGAGTACGACGTCCCTCGCCATGTCTTTCGATATTTTTCTTATTGGGATCTAGAGTAGCCCGTAACTCTACGGAATTATTTGGCACCCCGTACGCCCCTCCATCAATCCTCGTATGCTGGCTAAACCACTGCATCTAGGGAACGGACCACTCTCCAGACTCTTCCTAATGGTTTCGACACCCGGCAACTGCCCCTACCAGGCCCGCTCCCGGAAACATTCTCGGAAATCGAATACGCCGCGACAGTCGTCCATGGACGCAGTATCCACCGGCCCTTTCGGCACCCGCGCACGCACAATCAGCCCGCCGCGCAGATCCAGTTCCGTTCGCACGATGTCCTTACAATGAGCCTCTTCGTGCATTTTGCGACGCACGCAGCGTACTCGCTCGGCATCCCCTGCTCGCGCATGTACTCCCTGCCGACGAAGCGCCAGCTGTGGACAGTCCTGCGTGGCCCGTTCGCGCACAAAAAGGCGCAGGAGAACTTTGAGCGCAAGGTGCACCGCCGCGGGCTCAAGGCGTGGGACGCGGACCCCGGGGTCATCGACCTGTGGTTCAAGTACCTGCGCCGGCATGCGATGGGCGGCGTCGGCATGCGTTGCGTCAAATGGGAGCGCATGCCCCTCGGCGTAGGCCGGAAGGCGGACACCGAGGCCAAGGACGTGTTGAATCGGAACAAGCAGCTCGCGACGACCAAGAGCAAAATAAAGAGCCTCGGAGAAAAGATTGTACAGCAGGAGATGGGCTCGTTCACTACGGCCTCAGATAACATACGGACTGTCGAGCCAGAAAAATGAGATAATTCGATTTTCTATGTCCACACAACACTCCCAAGCCTTGGGAAGATATAGACCTCCAGCCCTTTGGCTTTCCAGTCCGTCGGCCGCAGTATATTTTCACAGGGTGCTCTTCTGATACTCACAGAAAACACAGTGGAGCACCGGCGTCTACCGTCGCGCTAACGCTGATGCTCTGCATATTCAGGAACAGATCTCTCGCGTCGTTGCCCGCGGTGGTCGCAACGCGGAGTAGGAGGTCCACGCCGTCAACGCACGGCATGGAGCCATTCGCCAGCTTGCATGTAGCCCCGCTAATAGCAAAGCTTACGCGCTGATGTGAATTCTTATTGGGATTACCCAATCATCAGGCCATCGTCGAACCATGGTTCAATCTTCAGCCACTCCTCCTGCGATGTATCCTGTCTGACAGAATACTTTAGCTCCCCACATACGCAACGCAGTATACCATGTTTTTCGTGGGAAAAAACTCGATCAGCGATTAGCGCTTAGCCTCAAGCTGAAAGTACTGCGTTGATTCCTTCGCCGGTTGCGGCACGAGACTCGCGAAAACGCAGGCTTGTTAAGCATACTACGGGATACGGAAAGGGTCCACTCCTCCAGCGCCCAACATCGCAAGCGAAAGGTGCCCCCATCTCCCCCCTACAAGGGTCCAAGTGGGGGAAGCGACACGCGAGGCAGCATGCCCGGGGTGATTACCACCGCCGACTTCACCAATCAGCTTCTCAAAGAAGCTCGTGAAATCCTGGCCGATACAAACGCCCAGGTCGCCGAAATACCTTTCGATGACTTCAAGAATAGCAGGCTTCCGCCTGTTGACCCCAGCATGTCCCGTACAATCATGGACAAGCTGGTCCAGAGCACCAAAGGTGGGATTACAGGTGTAGGCGGGGTGATGCACGGATACTCTAATATCACGCCTGGAAAACACAGCGGACACGAGACCGCCGCGTTTGCCCATCTCTGCCAGTTCATCTCTTTCGTCATCGATCTAACGTTGGAGCACGAAGAAGCTGAGTCGTGGATCGCCCACTACTGGAAGCAAACGCCGGTGCAGACGGAGCGGGCAAATTTTTCAAGGCTAGATTCTTATATCCATCTCCTTGAAGACACGGACACCATTGGCTGGCATCAAATCTTGGCGACTGGGGAATTCAAGAAGTCCAAAAGGGATGCACGCGAGGTACGAATTCAAGATGCGGACGGAGCAGGAGACTTACTCGGTGATCTTGAGCAGAACTGGATTCGGCTTCTCTGGGGTTGCAACCACGTCCTGCGAAACGATCCACGGCGACGATTTACGTTCGGGTTGACCGCTGAGGACGACGAGGCGAGAGTTTGGTTTTTCTCGAGGGCGGCCGTGATCGTTTCGGAGCCCTTCAAGTTCATCGAAGTAGGTATCATCATGTTACCTCCCCCATCGTCATATATTGATGATTTGTAGAACCCTGGACCGTTAGTCATATTCATCCTCTCCTTGACGCTTCGTCAGCCACCAAATACCCACCTTTTCGAAGGTCCTGTTGCCACTACAGTCACGGCATCGGGAGCTCTAGGACTGGAGCGGCTTGGTTTCGATTCAACGGTGAATCGGATACCGGTAGACGACCGCATCTCATATGAGATAGTGATGGATGGCACTCTTTATGTCTTAGAGGAGGTCCTTTCCGACTACAAAGTCGACGAGCTCATTGGCCGAGCCACCCGGGTCTGGCTCGTCCACGACAAGGAGCATCCCGACCAGCAATGTGTCATGAAGGATGTGTGGCTGGAGAACGGAGCAAAGCACGAGGGCGACATTCTGGAGGAAATCAAGAATCTCGTGGAAGGTACAGAAGATCCGGATCTGCTGGAGCAGTTCCATCGTCACTTCATCATGCCAATCACCGACCAGATCATCGGCGAGACAGTGAGAGGTGTCGACGGCCACGCCAAGATCAGGTATCTGTGTCTAATAGATACTCCCACCGCACAACCTTCGACTCCAAAAAGTACCGCGTCCGGATCTGTTCGGACACACACTACGGGTGTAACACCTGTTCTCCAACCGACAATTCCTCCTCCAAGGCGATTTGCTGATCGAAAACAATATCGCATACTCTTCCCGGGTGTCCTCCAGCCCCTCCACCTCATCCGCAACGCTCGCGAACAAGCTCAAGTGGTCGCAGATCTTCCTCAGGGTTCGTCACATGCTGTTACTTTGATCCTCACTGACCGTGGAAAGTAGCTCTCAATGTGCTGCGCGCCGTAGGATACGTGCATCGAGATCTATCGAATACCAATGCCATGCGCAATCCCGTAACTGGCCGAGGCGTCCTCACTGATTTCGAGTACGCTGTTCCCTATGGTCAGGCGGGCGAGGGAGATGTCAAGACCGTAAGTCCGTGCATTTTCTTCCATGCATGGGCTGTAATAATTCCACAGGGCACCCCTTTTTTCTGGTCCGTCGAGGTGGAACAAGATGGGACCTACCTTTACCTGCCCGGCCTGGTTAGACCAAAACCAGACCTCACAAAGCTTGTTCCGCTGTCGGCGAACATTGAAGACATGAGAACCGACGACGAAGCCGAACCCCCACCAGGAAACATCTTCTTCCATAGCGTCCTCCACGACCTGGAATCCGTTTGGTGGATCAGCTTGTGGACACTCCTTTTTTTTGTCCCGACGGCCGAATCACCTATCGACCAGGATATCAAGCCCGACCGCCGAGACTTGTATCTCAAGGCCTTCCCTGCAAAGGAGAGGGCTGGTACCCGTAAAACATTCCTCGACATGGATTCAGTACGGGCAAATGCGCTGTCTAGCTGTAAATCCATCCCATCGGGCCTTCGCGTCATACTCGACTATTTCATCTTGCAGGAGGTCCCCAAGGCACTCAGCGCCGGCCACCGCCTCGCGCAAGCTTCATTAACAAAGTCGGGTGACACGATTGGGGGGCAACATCCAGCCTTCTTGACAGCAATCGAGGAGATTCAGCAACTTTTTTCTGAGTTCCTGACACATCTGGATACAGTTTTGCATTCTGATGTAGGGACGGTGCGGCCTATGACACCTATGCCACAGGATATTCTCATCCTGACGCACGGCCCGGACGATGTCGACAAGCCGCAGTCGGTGGAGGACGCCGCCGAAGATGCCGATGAAAGAGATTCTAAACGGCGCAAAGCTGTTTAACACGTCCAGGATCGAAATAGATATATCTCCATGTATACTGTAACAGTTGTAATCGCTCACTTATTAAGGGGCATCGTAATAACAATTAACATCGATGTACAACATACAGCTCTATGGCAGACCCGTCGTACCGTCCCGTATGGCCCTCAGCTAAAAAGGAACGTCGAAAAGGGCATTCGTCGCATAGGTAACATTCATCTGATGTAGTAGATGGGGTCGAAATATCGCGTCGAGCGGCTCTAAATCAGCACTTTGTCCCGACTGGCCTCGTAGGCGCCGCGTCCGTCTCACCGCATCCTGAGTTGGAAGCTCAGGCTGTCGAATCCAAAAACGGCGAGCGGCAGCACCGGATACATCATAAAGATATCTTAGAGGTGCGTAAAGGTACAGATGAAGAGGACTGAAGTAATACGAATGTGAAATCGGAAAGAATCTAGTTACAGGTCTGACGTAACAAATCAAGACGATAGAGATCATGCGCCTTGTGCATGAGTCCGTGGGGATCAACTCCCGGCGCCCACTGCTCAGACATTGAGATAGTGGCCGGGTAGCGCCCAACGCCGTCTTTTGCAGCCCAGTCGAAGTCGATCAGGAGTGCGCGGAAGTTGGTACCACCAATGTCGCTGTCCGCTGGCTTGTCATCGTGCTCCCGTGCATTGTTGCTGCTGCTCTCCGCGGCCGTGCCCCTGCTGCTGGTGTCCGCACTGCCCCAGCTGTTCCGAGGACCCGTGTCTGCGTCGCTATGGCCTTGGGCCTTCCCGCCGTTGCCGTTGCCATCCCGCTCTTCTACTTGCACCATGATGTTGGGGAGGCGCAGGTCCCCGAAGACGAGGTCGACAGAGTGGAGCGCCTTGATGGCGGTCTCGACATCGGTGTAGATGGACGAAGGAAGGTATGTAGCGTTGTTGAGGGACAGCCAGCGGAACGCCGTCATTCCGACAACCTTCTCCATCACAATCATGAGGAGACCTCCACGAACAGCGCCGTAGTAGTAGAGCTTTGGGGCAAGTCCTAGGGCGGCTAGCTCAGTGTGCCCTTCTGTGTTGTAATGTTTCGTAAACTTTACAACTACCTCCTCTTGTGGGATGCCCCCAATCCCTCCACCGAGGGCGACAAACACGGCGTAGCGGGTATTCGCACCCTGGTCGGTTTCGTTGTTGGGGTTGAGAGGTTCTCCGGTAATCCGGGAGAGTTTGTAGAGGAACTTCAAGCCCAGGCTGTCGGAGAGGAGGGAGTGGGGTGAGGTGGCAGAAGCCGGAGCAGGAAGATGTAAGGCTGAGGTGATAAGAGGGGATACCGGCGCCGTCGCCTGACGCAGGTCGTTGTAATGGCGGCTAAGATTTGCACAGGTATTGGCTAGACATGTCGCCACTCGTGAAAGTGTCAGTACCTGCTCATCCACATTGATCCCGTCGCGGAGGCTTATACTGAATAGATGGTCGACTAGCACATGCTGGACGTAGACGACGACGGCGATGTCGAGCTGAGGTCCTGCGTGACTTATAAGAATGGTCGGCAGGCGACTGCGATCTCCATTTTTCCCATACTGGGATATTGGTCATATTAAATGTGCGGAAAAGAGAAGCAGCTGGCGAACCATAGTTTTTTTGTCGGAGAGCAACTTCTCCCAGTCGGCGATCGATTGTGCTTCCGGATCTCCTCCGAGACCCTTTTGTGTTTTCAGTTCGTAAATCCGCCCGGGGCCATGGGCCGCGGGCCGTCCACCCTGAATAGAATCTTGCCACTTTCCCTCTTCGAAGAGCTCGTCGAGTAGGGGCCGCATAAGTTTCGCCATCTCCTTCTCGCTGCTGTGAAAGGCAAGGGCCACCTTGAAGAATTTGAGGGCCCACGCGACCTTCGAGGAGCTGGGCACGGGGACGGCTTGAGTGAGGTCCCGGAGGTCGTCGGCGAGGCCAGCCAGATGGCTGTCGAAAAGGGAGGTCGGCGGACCACAGCGGCCGAATGGACGCCCAGCAAGCGTTCCAGCATGCTCGAAGAGCTGCTTCGGGTCCGAGCTGCAGACGGAAGGGCTAGGGAGGGTCCCCACCGTCGTCGTCAGGTTTTGTCTAGCTACATAAAGATTGAGCAACTGGCAAGCATGAAATAAATCGTAAGGAAACATCGCACCTACAGCCCCAGCATACCGTACGCGCAGATCCGTAGGAAAAGCAGCGATGGCGGCCCGCGCTGTAGTTGAGATCAGTATGTCACCAACGGCTTGTACCAAAACAACTTGTTACAACTGAGGGCGTAGGGTCAGAACTTTATATTCTTGTAGTTATTGAAGGCACAAACCTTGCTCGGGCATAATCACAAGGTCTAGTTTGACGGAAAGCGTCTCGTCGATTCCAGTGGGCCAAACATTAGCGACTCTATCTTCTGGTTCGATTCTCCGTTCTAGTATATTTGGAAGGTCGTCGGAAAGTCTCTGGCCGAGGCTAGGAATGGGATCACGAGGAAAATCCTCCAACTACAGAACCTTAGTGTTTGGCGTATGACCTGAGAGTATTGGAGCTACGCACTTTGAAGCACGCGAGGGGTGGGGTGTAGGGCAAACCCGATTCAAGTAACGCCTGCTTGATGCCGCTGGAGATGGGGCTGGTCCTGGAACATGGTAGAATGAAGCGCGTCACAGCATTCCCGTGCAAAGGGAAATAAACCGCTCTGAGAAAGTAGGTAACAGACATTGGCAGTTGGATGGAGTTAACCGTGACGCCGCCACACAACGCGACATCTCGCCCTAATGAGCACGGAATGAAACACAGACAAATACTGGCCCTTTATGTCGGAACCACCACCAATATACTCGACGGGAGAGGTTGTCTTGTGCTACCATGGGCCCCTCATCTATGTCGCCAAGATACTCAAGACGCAGCCCACCACCGGCGATGAAAAGAACACCATAACCGGCATGGACGGCCAGCACTATTTCGTCCACTACAAAGGCTGGAAGACAACGTGCGGCTCGTTTCCCGCTTCTCGCTTTCCCCTTGCCCACTCACTTTTGCTACGGCAGCTGGGACGAATGGGTGCCCGCGTCGCGTCTGCTGAAAGACAACGAGGAGAACCGCCTGCGGCAGAAGACGCTGAAGAACGAGGCGACATCCGCGCCCGCGCGCGCCGCGCAGGCCAAGGCGAGCACCTCCAGCGCGAACAAGGACAGCGGCGCGGGAACGAGCGCCAGTGCGATGACGCGTTCCGGTACTCGCAAGGAGACGGGCACGCGGGGGACGAAGCGCGGGAGGGACGACGTGCGTTTCGAATGCCCGCCAGCCCAGCAGGATACTCACACCTCAGGCAAAAAATGCAGCCGGACGGAAATCGGCGCCCCGAGATGAAGCTCAACATCCCCGAACAGATCAAGATTAAGCTCGTGGACGACTGGGAGACGGTCACGAAAGAGAACAAGGTGATTTTGTTGTGAAATCATCACTTCATCCTCGTGCTTAAGCGCTATCCCAGTTGGTGTCCCTGCCGCGGTCTCCGACGGTAGACGAGCTGCTCAAGGAGTTCGAAGTGTACTTGAAGGAAACGAAGCCTGCTCAGTGCGTGTCCACTGCGGCCGTGGTTTTGCTTGAATAATAATCGAGCTCAGCCTCAGGGACCCCCTCGTATTGGCGTCGACCGTCGTCTCGGGCCTTCAAGTCTACTTCGACCGTTCTCTCGCGAATCACCTCCTCTACCGCTTTGAGCGGCCGCAGTACGCCGGTGTGCGCGTCAAGTACATCACAGGCCAGGACGTTATCGTCGGGCAGGAGAAGGAAATGAGCGAGATCTATGGCGCGGAGCATCTCCTCCGCATGCTCGGTGCGTCCTTCCTTAGAGGTCTCCGCGATCATCCTCAACCTCTATCGCAGTAACGCTGCCGACGATGATCGCGCAGTCGTCGCTCGACGCCGAGTCGACGGACATCGTCCGGGACTACGTAAACGAACTGCTCTCGTGGGTCTCGTCCCCTCCCTATTTCTTCGATTTCGCTGATGGGGCGGCACAGGTGGTTACTCCAGGAGCAGTCCCGGTTCTTCCAGGCGGAATACGAGACCGCCAGCATCCAGTACCAAAATGTAGCGAGGTCTTGAGTGTACGTGTACATGTATCTGTAAGTTTTTACGATGTGCGGGTAGTAGCGACGGGTCTGTCTATGTTTTTCTTGAATTCAAGTTGCTTTCGTCATTATTTTCTACTTTTACAATTCAATATTGCCAAAAGAAATAATATCTCTTCGAACAGATACGCTGAGAATTCCACCGTACATGGGTGGCCCAGTCTACCGTACATAGGTGGCCCAGTCTACCATAATTTTCCTTGTCCAAAATCGCGTTTAAATAACCAGCATCGGTCACGGGATCGCGCCGCCGTCGTGCTGTCTCTCTTCTCCGAGGCTCACCTCGAGCACTCTCGCCGTCGGACGCCGCGCAGGCCCCAGTCCGCTCAGGCTTGCCGCTTTTCGTAGGCCCAGGCAGGCAGTTGCCTATCAAGCCCGTTGCCCGTCGCCCGTCGCCGCACCAGCGGAATGCCACCCGTCGCGCCCGCGGAGCTCGACGCGCTGCAAGCGCAGCTCCAGCAGCGTCTGCTCGAGAGTGGGGAGTGGGACCGGTGCGTAGCGTGGCGTCCCCTTCTCTCTCTCTCTCTCTCACTCTAAATCAATTCTTGATGGAACTCGTGTAGAATCAAATTCGTGCTGGCGTCCAAGCTGAACGAGAGCGGCTGGACGGACGATATACGCAATCGGAGCAAGGGTGCGTCCTACTGTCACTCGTATTTTCGCTCCTACGGACTTGTAGCAACGCACAGAACGCGCGCGCACCATGGAGCCCCTCTCGTTCGCGACCCTGCTCGAGGAGATATCGCCGCACGGACAGAGTGAGTGTATTTTCTCTTCCCTTCGCTTTTGCCTTCGTCGGATCAAGTTGTTTTCAACTAATTTCGTTTGCGTTAGACTCAATGCCTCTAGCGGTGCGCAAAGAGGTGGTCGCGCTCATCCGGGGGTATCTAGACAAGCAATTCGAATGACTAAACGCAAGATTGGATGGATGGATGAAGGGGGGATGATCTAGACGACGGGGGACAGAGGACCAAGGATTATTCAGGAACCGCAATTGTACATGTATCTTTTTCATTATCACTCTTGACGCAAATGCTATCCGAGTCACGTTCGCAAATTATCCGTAAATCTCCATGCTCTGGGCGCTGTACAGTCCTGGCCGCGTCGACACGGGCTGGCCAGCAATCCGCCATACACGGGACCGGAGGTAGCCACTCAACGCACGCTATCAGTCCGCTTCAGCTCATGAAAAGCCCATTGCAAGACGCAAAACTCACCTTAAAAGATTGTCAAAAGATAGTAATCTGGGCCCGGGTCCAGGTAAGCAACACCCAAGCATAACCACAAACAGTCGGCCTACATAGTAGCCTCTCCCATCCACTCCAACGCGGCGATGCGACGACTACAGGAGCCGCGGCAAGATCGCTTTTCGGTTGCGCGGGTACTTGTCCCCGAATTCGCGCTTGTACGCGACGTGCTTCTTGCGCGCCCACGCGGTCATCGTCCACCCGCTCATAGCGAGGAAGAGGGAGGCTGTGCGGGGTGTGTTAGTGAGTGCAATCGTATAAGGAAACGCGGGGCGAATGAGGGGGCGGAGACGGAGACGGAGACGGCGACGGAAAGCAAAGAGAGACGGAGAGAAGGAGAGTGAGAGGAGGTACAGAGAGGGGGAGATGGGGAGAAGAAGAAGAAGAAGAAGAGGTACCAGCGAGGCTGCCGCTCATAGCGCACACGGTGCCCCACCCGAGCAGCTCGAAAAAGTAATTCGGCGACGTGAGGTTGAAGGGCGCGGAAAACCCGTAGCCCAAGGGTACCGCGCGCGTCGTCGTTCCCGCCGGGCGCAGCGCACGCAGCGTCAGGTGCGTGCTCAGGTTTGACAGCTGGGCGAACTGGGCGCAGATGATTCGTGAGTGGGAGGCGGCCATTGAGGAGAGACACGTACCACCCAAAGCGCCCACGCCACGCTCAGCAGCACACCGTTGTCGCGCCAGGTGCCCGCGACGGCGGGCGCGGAGAACCCGGGGCGGTACATATCATATGCGAGCAAGACGCCTGAGAGCAGATGGTAGTGCGCGGAGCTGGCGGAGGTCGTTAGTATAGAACCGCACATTCAAGCGCTAACGATACTACGCACTTTCTGAAGATATTGACAAAGGGCATAGTCGCATGCGAGAATCGATGCACACTAGGAGGAAGTCAGTTGGGTTACCCAGAAGGGAGATGCGACTCCAATAAACGATAGTAGACGAGAGACACCTACAAAATCGTCTCTAGCTCGCGCTTCAAGAAATGAATGAGCACCATCGCATACACCGACCTGGTTCGAATTCAGCAGTGAATAATTACGCGTTAAATGGGGGCATACTTCTGCAACGCGCTGTGCTGAACGTCGACGCCATAGAACAGCTTGGGAAGATGATATACGAGGGGGTGGATGATCAGCGGTCCGATCTGCGTGGAAATAACAGTCCGTGAGCCGCCGACTGAAAAGGCGCGCAAGAAGCTCACATATTCGACGATAAAGACCGTCCTCCACCCCGCCTGAGGGCCCAGATCACCCACAGATAGCTCCGCATCTCCCGCGGACCCAAAGAGAATGGCCGAGTCGTCAGGAAGCGCCTTGGACGTCTCCGGGAGCGAGATCTTTTGGCGCGTGGTGTAAAACTGCGAACGTGATAATACGTGACTTCAGTGGGTCCCGGTGGGCAGGCAGCACAGGCCTCAAGCACACAAGGACAACTAACAGATGGGTGCGCTTGCTGGATTGCGGTTTTGACGTCGCGGACCGTTGGGGGCGGCGACGACGGGAAAGATAAGGTGAGAGGAAGCGGGAGAGAGCGGAGCAGCGAGGATTTCTTGCGGCTAGCTGAGACTTTTACTTGGATGACCGAGGGAGCCGCCATAGTTGCCAGTGCTTGTCGACGCGATGCAAACGCGATGCGAACTTTTTCAAGACAGTTGGAGTTGTTTGCTTTCGCCTTTGAATCCAAATCAGAATTCCTTGAACTCAACGGACATGGCACTCGACAGTCCATACCCAATCCTCACATTGCCATTTGATATAATCTCCCAAATATTCGTCTATTGCCTTCCGCAGGAAGACGACGCGCTTCCCTGGAGAACAGAGGCTCCCTTGCTGCTCGCGGGAATATGCCGACACTGGAGAGACGTCGCGCTGGCCACGCACGAGCTCTGGAACACCATGCATCTCAATCTCCGGGCCCACACGATACTCAAAATAACGCCCCTCTTAGACTTCTGGCTCCCGCGCGCTGGAAACCTCCCTCGGTCTATGAGCCTGATTTACAGAGGCGAGAGCGAATTCAACTATCTGGCTTCAATCGGAGACGCAGCGCTAGACACGTTGGTGGACATCATGAGACATTATGCCCAGCATTGGTCCAGCCTCGAGCTGCACGTCCCATTTAAGGCGTTACTCCGCCTTCGCGCTCCACCAGATGGCTTTTCCTCCCTCAGAAAGATAACATTAAATGACAGCAGTAGGTCACCTCAAACCCAAGTCATAGCCGCATTCTCTAAGGCTCCCAAGCTTCGAGAGCTGCACATCATGGCGGGCGTTTCCACTGCAGACCTAGATCTTCCGTACCAGCAGATGGAGATCCTCAGACTGGACAACTCGAATCCACGGGACTGCGTGCAGGCATTGAATCTCGTCCCGAACATCACCAAATTGACGTCCACTCTGTGGACGTTCCGTGGTTTTGGTGCGGCTGCTTCAGCGTCGACCTTGCGCCTCACGCATCTCGAATCTATCCGCGTGGTTCTAAGCCATACTCGGGGGCCCGCGCTCCTTAGCTGCCTCACCCTTCCCGCGCTGAAGCACCTCGAGATCGATCTCCAAGGCCTGGAGGAGATCGCGCTCCTTACCTCTCTCCTCCTCCGCTCCTCCTGTTTCCTGCGCCACCTATCGGTCAAGTTCGGGCCCTCCTGGGGTGCCGACCACTTCACTCAGCTCTTCACCGCTCTGGACTCCCTCGAGGAGCTGCAAGTCCGCAAAGCCGACGCCTCGTTCGACATCGCATTCGCCCTCCTGAAAGCGCAGCCCACCCTCTTCCTCCCCAACCTCAGATCTCTGCACGTCGAGCGCACCAACTTCAACAGCGACAGCGAAGACCCCGTTCTACTCGCAGATCTCTTGGAGGCTAGGTGGAACGTCCCCAGTGACGTTACTCTGCCGGTCCAGCTGAGATCATTCAGGCTCAACTCGCCACTCACGATAGCTCCAGAGTACAAGACCTCCGCCATGCACCGCCTTTGTCATTTGCGAGTACAAGGGATGATGATCGAAATCACGTCCGAGCGATCTTGGCTCAGACCAGAGCTATGGGCGTGGTATATACACCGGATACAACGACAGCACTAGACTGTAACTTGAATTCGCTCAGATATGTATGTAACTGAACCACTCCGCAATTTCCAGTCCTTTATGCGCTCTTGCGATATCTCGACTCCCCGTTGCCCCTGCCAGACATACGCTCCACCCTCGCGCCATCGAGATCTAACCATGTCTACCAGCGCATAGCCATTAAACGTATTTTGATCCGAAAAGCAAATGGTCTGCAAATTCGGGCACAGAATATCCCTGCTTCCGGTATCCGAGTCGTTGGTCAAAGCAGTGAGTATCTCGTCTATATTGCAGACTGGCCCGACTCTCACGCTGAGTGAGAGCGAGGAGAGGGTCGCTGAGACCGCGTGCAGCCATGCGATGATCTCGGATGGCGCAAATCTGCATCTGCCAAATGCGAAGATGTCTATCGTCTCCAGAGGACACATGGAGCGAAGCAGACAGTCGCCGATGTTGTTGCGAGGCATCGGGGTACTAGCAATATGCTTGATATGCAGTCTCCGCAGGGCCGGAAGGGTGAGGGACGAGAAGAGGGGGCGTCAGAACGTCCGGAGCCGGGTTGTCAGCGTATCCGTCATACGTGTCCAACTCGAGGTCCTCCAACGCCTGTAAAATCACGGAGGCGACCTCGGAGGTCAATTCTACTGGGAATTCTCGATTCCACTTCCAGGAGAAGCCTAGGCGGCACTTGACGAGGGCATGGCACTGGGCTAGCATTTGGAGGATGTTGTGCAGAGTCTGTTGATCGACCAGGGACAGGCTAGTCAGCTGGTGCCACGGAAGATGGAAGGTTCGCGGCAGGGGAAAGTAAAGAGTCACCCGGCGAAGCGTCGGGAGCGAATGGAGGTCGACATCTGCAGTATCCGTCCACTCGTCGCCTGACTCGATGAACAACGTGTGGAGGCCCGCCGCGCCGTTGAGCAGCGGCGCAAGAAAGTCGGGTGAAGCAGTTCGGATATGGAGCGTCTGCAATCGATGCAGGTGTTTTCGGGCAAGACGCTCGACGTCCGGGAACAAGGTCATAGTAAGTCCAGGATAGGACGTCGTTACGAGCGTGGGCCATGCCACCATGATCGACGCGATATCCAAGTGCAGCGGACGCGCGCCGGAGCGACCGATCCAAGTGTCGATGATATCGACGTCCTTCGGTGTCCTAAGACACCACTCTAGCCTAGCCCATAGCTCAGGCGTCGAAAGAGCCACGGCACGCCACGTACGACACACACGCAGCAGAAGTAACGGCGGTTTTCTCTGTGACGGATAATAATACACTTTGTGGGCCCCACAAAACACAAATATCTCGGCGAGGAGTTCGGGCGGGAGACGGCGCAAGGGCGAGAGGATGGACTGCATTTGGGACGCGCATTCTCCCGCCTCCTGAATGCCTCTCACCACCAGCTCAGCTTCGTCCGAAGCGCTGTTGAGTGCCGCGATCCGGGCTTCCAGTTTGTTCATCTCCAGCTTGGCCTGGGATAAAATTGTTTGGGCAATCTGCATTTGTGCTTGGGATGGAGGTAAATTGCAATGCACCAAGTGTGATACTGCGGATTCTTTGACGGGGGCGTCGAACATCGTGTTCGGGCAGGTAGAACTGGTCAGAGACCAATTGCAACGTCCAAAGAGGTTGAGGTTGCCGTATCTGCAGAGACACGGAGACGAGTCAGAAAGAGGAGACTATAGGGGCTCGTATCGTGACTCCACCGTACGCGTGAGTTAGTGACGACTTTGAAATTAAATGAATCATTCTTCCTAACCACCACTGGCATAGAATTTCTTTCGGTACGGGGTAGAATACAAACGACTCGCCAACTTGAAGCGGACGAAGGTAGACTTGCCCCGCATTGTGCTGTACAACTCGTGAGCGATGATATCTCCGTGCCAGAATACGGCGATCGTCTCCCACTGAGGCTGAGGTAGGTATATTCCGGCGCGGTCCCGTGAAGAAACAGCCGGGGCCCGTACCTTGACTAAGTACATCGCGTCGCAGATGTGTGCTACGGATACTACTCTCACTCTTCATGGTCTGAGTCACCCCTCCTACTATTCATTTGGTTCCACTGTTCCACATCGCATCAGCAAGATGCTCGGACAAAATGCGCGCGTCTTTGACTCTCCTCTTGTATCAAAAAAATAAAAGTTCAGAAATGACAATGGACTCTTTTCAAAAAATGTTTTTTTAAAGGTCGGGGACATGCTTGCGTTTGTGTGTCAAAGCGTGTGCGCGCGATCTTTGAATCAGTCTTTGACGTGGTGTGTGCGCACGATTGCATAATCCCCGATGTCCTTGCCCCTGCCACAGTGCCAGCACAAGTACACCCTTCAAGTTCCAGTTCCGAACTAGGCGCCGCTCATCATGACCTCGCATCCAGCGGATGCCGTGACTATCGAGAAGCTTCCCGGAAACACTTTCACTGTGTCATAGATTACTCCCCAGCCACTACGATTCAGAGGGCTCGTACAAGGATATCAGAAATTCCGTGCGCCAGGGGCTTGGAATTCAAGGTCCCGCTGGCATCGCACTGGTGCAGAATCGGAACTATCAGATACAACACCTCGGAACCCGGGCCAGCTCATGGTGTCTAACGGTTATTATGGGTTTTCTTCGATCGCTGAACCATGAAACAAAGCTCCCTCAGATCTACTATGGTTTCCCGATGTGTCTCAACTCGAGCCTGTACTCCATCGGCGTTTTCCCGTACTCGTTCTACTTTTACTTCAAATGAGTTAGGCTGATCGAGACCATCTCATCGCTCGCATCGTGTTCTCCGCCTTGTCACTGTTTCCGCTGCCGACGGTGCAACGAAACTTCAACTCACCAAATCAACGGCCTTCTTGGAGACATGTTTGGAGCTGCGGGATGGCCGTCAACCGTAAAATCCCAGATGGTCCACAGGTTTGTTCGCTCAGTAATTCCCGTTGAATCAAGAGGCCGCTACCAACGAAGATCCTGCACCTTTCCAAAGACTCCACTTCGCAAGTGAAGGAAATCAACTAGGGGTGCCGTGAAAGACCCCACTTTCAAGCTCCGGAAACCGTCTGTGGCCATCGAACCGGCGAGTTGTTTCGAGTCAAAGGTCGGGACGCCGCAGACCATACACGGTGACGCCACCATTTTTACTTAACATGAACCCGCTCGTCCTGCTCGTAAATCCTCGCTCCAACCGCTGCCGACGAAAAGGAGCTTGTACCCGTTCATCACCTGCATTTTGCCCATTACCTCTCTGCCCCTTCCTTCCACTTTTGTGGAATGTTGGTGAATAGCATTAAGCAGCTTGCGATCAGTTCGGTTTAAGCTTCAATTGTGACGTTTCATTTAGCTCCATTTCTCAGTTCCTTGGTTTTCAGCTCCTTGCCGATGCTGACGGCTACTATCTGGGGCCCGCAAAAATTATTTATAAGAGACGGGGTTGGCAAATGACCTTCGTACGATTATGGTCTGGCTTGCATTCCTAGCTTTCTTGGTGTTAGGGAGCACGCCTTGCTGGGGCGCACTATACGGTAGTGTCACAGAGTTGCCAAAGCTGCAATTTGACTTCATCGTCGTAGGAAGTCCGTATTTCCTATATGACTTGTGCCTCTCGTTAATTTCTCTCTCCAGGTGGAACGGCAGGAAATGTCATCGCCAATCGACTGTCAGAAAATCCTGACTTCTCCATCTTGGTTTTGGAAGCAGGCGGATCGTGAGCCTGCCGTGACAGTTTTGTTGAGTACATACATGGCTCATCTGCGTTCCAGAAACGCTGGAGTTCTGGACATCATTGTTCCATTTTTTTCCACTCGTGCTACTCCAGATACGCCTCAAGACTGGAACTATACAACCACACCGCAGGAGAATATGAATGGGCGTATCATTTCTTACGCTCGTGGATTTGTTTTGGGCGGATGTAGCTCCGTTAGTAAGTTCTTATTTTCACTCGGGAAGTTATTTTTCTGAGGACTGTAAAGATGATATGGTCTATACCCGGGGTTCAAAGGAAGATTACGACAGATACGCAGACGTCACAGGAGATGAGGGTTGGTCTTGGGATCGTCTCATTCCGTACATGCGAAAGGTAATTGAAAGCTATCTAATTTATATCTAATTGACATCGCCGTTCTAGAACGAACGGTTCGGACCCCCCGCAGACCATCACAACACGAATGGCCAGTTCAATCCTGCCGTACATGGATTCGACGGCATCAACTCAGTGACCCTTCCTGGTTTTCCGACCCCGATTGACTCTCGAGTTATCGAGACCGCCAAGGCGTCAAGCGAATGGCCGTTCAACCTGGATATAAATTCCGGTTATCATCTTGGTGTTGGTACGCCGTGAATTGACTGACGAGACTCTGCATACTCAGTATCCGGCAGGCTGGCTCCAGCAGACGGTCAAAGACGGATCCAGAAGCAGCTCGGCTACGTCCTATTTGGCTCAAGAATTTATTAGTCGTCCGAACTTGCATGTTCTTTTGCACGCGCAAGTCACACGTGTTCTGCCGAGTGGTTCGAACTCAACATTTCGCACGGTTGAGTTCGTACAAAATCGTCAAGGTCTCGTTGTACATCCTCTGAATCATCGTTTCGTCTGAGACTACATGAATACTAGCCAAACGATACACTTTCACTGCCAAGAAGGAACTTGTGCTTTCCGCGGGAAGTATTGGGACCCCGAGCATACTCATGCACTCCGGTATAGGCAACTCCTCAATGTTGTCATCTCTCGGAATTCAACCACTGCACAATTTGCCTTCAGTGGGTCAAAATCTCAGGTCAGAAGCCCTGCACGATAAAGACAAAATTTTAATTGACTTGGGGAGACAACAGTGACCAGCCACTCGTCGGTGTTGGTTTTCTCGTCAACTCTACCGATACGAATGAAACTGCTGAACGAAACACCACCCTGGCAGCAGAACAGTTGGCGCAGTGGACTGCCACGCGAACAGGTCCCCTCGTCGACGTCCTCGCGAACCAGCTAGCGTTTTTGCGCCTTCCTGATAACGCGTCTATCTTTGAACGTTTTCCGGATCCCGCCGCAGGCCCGAATACAGCTCACTACGAGCTTGGTTTTATCAACGGCCTGCTCGGACCCCCGCCGCCAACGGGTAACTTCCTCGGTATCATATCCGGTGTAGTATCCCCCGTCTCCCGTACGCCTGTCGATTCCCTGGTTTTTAATTCCATGTGTATCTGATTTTCGTTCCCTAGGTGGCTCTGTAACTCTGAACAGCAGCGATCCTCTTTCGGATCCCCTCCTCAACTTGAACTTTTTTGGCTCAGAGGTCGATTTTTTCATCATGCGCGAGGCTATCAGGAGCGCGTTGAAGTTCGCTTCCCAGCCGCTGTGGGCAGACTATGTTATTTCTCCCGTCGGCGTCAATAGCACGAGCACCGACGCGGAGTTGGACGAATACACGCGCAACAATGCCTCCCCTTTCTATCACGCTGCTGGGACGGCAAGCATGTCGCCCAAGGGTGCCAACTGGGGCGTTGTTGATCCTGACCTGCGCGTGAAGGGGCTGGCGGGGCTTCGGATCGTTGACATGTCGGTCGTGGTGCGCATTAATTTTCGATTTTCTTTTAAGTTCGGTTACTGAAGAGATTATAGCCCTTCATCCCAACAGGCCATACCCAGGCTCCAACTTACATCATCGCGGAGCGTGCCGCCGATATCATCAAGGAGGACTGGAATTTAGTCTCTTATGAACAGACGTTACAACAAACCTTACATATGTTGTAGTCTATCGAGTATGAATTCGACCAAGTAATTAGGCAATCAGATTTTTCTGTTGGGTCTTTTTGTTGGGTCTTAAAAGGAAAGGTTATAGGTCATCCTTGCCAATTTCTACTTGTAATATTGTTGAAGCTCTCAGAATTGGTCCAAACCAATTACACAAGTTTCGGCACCGAGTTCTCAGCGCCGTCCCCTGTCTCAGTTTGTATCAAAGACGACTGACACCAAATTTTTTGAAGAGACAGGTTTGTCTTATGGGAGAATATAGCCAGCTTTGTCTCCAAGTTTTTGGTGCTGGGGTACAGCCAGCGTCGAGGAGGAATTTCAAACTCCATAAATCTGACGCCGCTTAGTGGCTGGAAATATTCTGCATCTGCCATCTAACGTTGTGACCTAGGTCAGGGATGGAGAAATTCGGAGTTATGGCCTGGCAAATAGATATAGGGTATTTAAGCCGTAAATTTCATGTCTGTAGACATTACTGGAGTCAACTGATAGGTGTTCTGACCATTTTCTCTCTGGAATGTCGGTCGATTGAGGGATAAAATAAAAAATTCCTTATAAGTGGGAATCCGGGTCAAATCGCTACAACCCAGCATCATCTCGCTACGAGGTTTGGCATGAAAAAAGCCCCTATTGTGTTCTACTACGCCAAAATTTATCTGATGCGAGATTAGATGCAACATCTAATCGTGGCCCGGCACGTAATCTTGATCGCATCATTATCTCTAATGATGAGATCTATTTTTTTCTCAACCACAACTCTTTGACTTCTTGAAAGCCCGAAAACTGCATGAGCTGCGGGCTAACGTCCGCATTTTACGGGGTGGAATACAAACTGTCCTCCAATCTCCTCCTGTTGTCCCCCGCCAAACGGACAAAGGTTGACTTTCACGCATTGCGTTCTACAACTCCAGCTACAGCGCGAGCGATAGCCTCGTACCAGAGTACGGTCGTCTGCCAAGCATTAGTTCCATTTCCCTGCCACCAGCACACGCTTCAAGCCCCAGCTCGGAACGATAGGCGCCGGTTCGGACGATTTCTCGATGCCACTCGAGACGCCTTCCGGAAACAGGTTACTCCCCAATGTGTTAACTTTCACAATTCAGAGGGCGCGTACAAGAAGATCGAGGATATCAGAAATGCCGTTCACCAGGAGCTTGGAATTCAAGGTCCCCATCGCAGGTGCAGAATCGGAACTATCAGATTCAACGATTTAACTCATGTGGGGTCGGCAGACAGTGATTTTCCGAACTCGTTCGATCGCTGAACTGTGAAACAAAACTCCCTCAGATATATTGGCTTCCCGAATGTGTCTACACTTGAACCTGTACTCCATTGGCGTTTTCCCGCGCTCACTACGTTAGACTGATCAAGATCGTCTTTCCGCTCCCATCGCATTCTCCGCTTTGTCACTGTTGCCGCTGCCGTTGTTGCACCAATATTCCAACTCAACAAGTTAACGGCCGTCTTGGAGACATTTTTGGAGCTGCAGGCGGCCGTCAAGCGCACAATCCTCGACGGTCCACAGGTTTGGTATTCTTCTGAAGGTGGCAGGTCGCCGCAGGTGCCCATCCAAAGATTTTGAGAAACCTTTTTTTATGCGAAATGTTGAAGATCGACTTTCAAAGAGGTCGCTACCAACGCAAAATCTTTCAGCTTTCCAACGACTCCACTTGGTGAGTGAAGGAAATCAACTAGGGGTGTCGTAAAAGACCCCACTTTCAGGTCCCGGAAACTGGCTGCGGCCGTCGAACCGGCGAGTTGTTTCGAGTGAATGGTCGGGACGCCGGAGACCACACACGGTGAAGGACGCCACCATCCTTAACATCAACCCGCTCGTCTTGCTCGTAAATCCTCGCTCCAATGCCGACAAAAAGGAGCTCGCACCTCTTCGTCACCTAGTCTGTAGTTTACCGCGCGCCAGATGTAAGGAGATCGACCTTGTTACGTAAAGTGCGGAGTTTGAATTTCTGCTCGACTCTTTGACCTCTTCTCCGGCTCTCAATTCACAAAATTTGGAAGCCATTCACATTTGTTACCTTTTTTAAACCAACTATCTCTTCAGATTTTACCCTCTTGGCTCCTCCGAGGGTGGGTAGAAATACTTCTTTAATCACGTGCTGCGCTGAGCAAAATTCATCCAGTTGGTTTCGAACTCATTGAGGAAATTTTGGCTGGAGATTATGTTCAATATGGTCTCCTTCACAAAAATCCGACGCAAAAACGCGAAAAAAGAGGCGGTATTGCCGCGAACGACATCCGAGAAAATTCAAGATTATGTAATAAGGTCGATCTCCGATCACGGACCGCGGGTAATCGACAGACTACATGCGAGGTACGAGCACCTCAACTGTTGTAGCGTCTGTTTATAAGAGACTACTTCGTCACCTGCATTTTTGCCCATTGCCTCTCTTTCACTGTCAGACTCTTCCTTGCACTTTTGTCGAAACGTCAGTGACTGGCATTCAGCAGCTTGCGATCAGTTCGGTTAAGGTTTAAATTGTGACGTTTCATTTAGCTCCATTTCTCACTGGCAGTTCCTTGGTTTTCAGCTCCTTGCCGATGCTGACGGCTACTACCTGGGGACAGCAAAAAATACTCATAAGAGACTGGGGTGGCAAATGACCTTCGTACGATTATGGTCTGGCTTGCATTCCTAGCTTTCTTGGTGTTAGAGAGCACGCCTTGCTGGGGCGCACTATACGATAGCGTCACAGAGTTGCCACAGCTGCAGTTTGACTTCATCATCGTAGGAGGTCCATATTTCCTATATGACTTGGCCTTCTTGTTAATTTCTGTCTTCAGGTGGAACGGCAGGAAATGTCATCGCCAATCGACTGTCAGAGAATCCTGTTAAATGCATGCAAATGTGTTTAATCATGTATATATAGTCCAAAGCTTGTGGCCAGATTATCTGGTCACAATGGCCTTTTGGCACAGTTGGTTCTGTGCTAGCTTTGGGCACGGGATTTAACAAATCCCCACTTCTCCATCTTAGTTTTGGAAGCAGGCGGATCGTGAGCCTGCCGTGACAATTTTGTTGAGTGCATACATGGCTCATCTGCCTTCCAGAAACGCTGGCGTGCTGGATATCATTGTTCCATTTTTTTGTGGTCGTGCTACTCCAGATACGCCTCAAGACTGGAACTATACAACCACACCACAGGAGAACATAAATGGGCGTATTATTCCTTACGCTCGTGGATTTGTTTTGGGCGGATGTAGTTCCGTTAGTAAGTTTTTATTTTCACTTGGGGAGTTACCTTTCTGAGGACTGTAAAGATGATATGGCGTACACCCGGGGTTCAAAGGAAGATTACGACAGATACGCCAACGTCACAGGAGACGAGGGTTGGTCTTGGGATAGTCTAATTCCCTATATGCGAAAGGTAGCCTGCGGAAGCTGCTTTATTTCTGCCTAATTGACATCGCCGTTCAAGAACGAACGGTTCGGGCCCCCCGCCGACCATCACAACACGAGTGGCCAGTTCAATCCTGCCGTACATGGATTCGACGGCATCAACTCAGTTACCCTTCCTGGTTTTCCGACCCCGATTGACTCTCGAGTTATCGGGACCGCCAAAGCGTCAAGCGAATGGCCGTTCAACCTGGACATGAATTCCGGTTATCAACTTGGTGTTGGTACGCCCTAAACGGCCTCCTGAGACTCGATATCTAATATCCGGCAGGCTGGACCCAAGAGACGGTCAAAAACGGATCCAGAAGCAGCTCGGCTACATCCTATTTGGCTCAAGAATTTATTAGTCGTCCGAACTTGCATGTTCTTTTGCACGCGCAAGTCACACGTGTCCTGCCGAGTGGTTCGAACTCAACATTTCGCACGGTTGAGTTTGTACAAAATCGTCAAGGTCTCGTTATGCATTTTCTGAATCATCGTTTTGTCTGAGACTACATGAATACTAGCCAAGCGATACACTTTCACTGCCAAAAAGGAACTTGTGCTTTCCGCGGGAAGTATTGGGACTCCGACCATACTGATGCACTCCGGGATAGGCAACTCCTCAATGTTATCATCTCTCGGAATTCAACCACTGCACAATTTGCCTTCAGTGGGTCAAAACCTCAGGTCAGAAGGCCTGCACGAGTAATAGAATTTTGATTTTGATTTTGCAATACAACAGTGACCAGCCAATCGTCGGTGTTAGTTTTCTCGTCAACTCGACCGATACGTATGAAACCGCAGAACGAAACGCCACCCTAGCGGCGGAACAATTGGCGCAGTGGACTGCCACTCGAACAGGTCCGCTCGTCGACGCGCCCGGGAGCCAGCTAGCGTATTTGCGACTTCCTGATAACGCGTCTATCTTTGAACGTTTTCCGGATCCCGCCGCAGGCCCGAATACAGCTCACTACGAGCTTGGTTTTGTCAACGGCATTCTTGGACTCCCGCCGCCCACGGGAAACTTCCTCGGTATCACATCCGCAGTAATGTCCCCCGTCTCCCGTATGCCTATCGACTCCCTCATTTTTCATTCCATGTGTATCTGATTTTCGTTTCCCAGGTGGCTCTGTAACTCTGAACAGCAGCGATCCTCTCTCGGATCCCTTTATCGACTTGAACCTTTTTAACTCCGAAGTCGACTTTTTCATCGTGCGCGAGGGCATCAGGAGTGCTTTGCGGTTCGCTTCCCAGCCACAGTGGGCAGACTATGTTATTTCTCCCCTCGACGTCAATAGCACGAGCACCGACGCGGAGTTGGACGAATACACGCGCAATAATGCCTCCCCTTACTCCCACGCTGCTGGGACGGCGAGCATGTCGCCCAAGGGTGCCAACTGGGGCGTTGTTGATCCAGATCTGCGCGTGAAGGGGTTGATAGGACTTCGGATCGTTGACCTGTCGGTCGTGGTGCGCTTCATTTGTTCAATTTTCTGTAGATTAGGCAACTGAAGACGTTATAGCCCTTCATCCCAACAGGCCATACCCAGGCTCCAGCGTACATCATCGCGGAGCGTGCCGCAGATATCATCAAGGAGGATTGGAATTATTCTCCCAATCATTTTGTATCTACTGTTGCTACCTAGGTCGGGGAGGGACTCGAAGAAACGTGGAGTTCTGGGCTTGCACACATATATAGGGTATTCACGCCGTAAATTTACTGGCTGTAAACATTACTGGAGTCAACTAATAGGAGTTCTGACCATTTCTCTCTAGTATGTCAATTGAGGGGGAAATTTTCCTTCCAAGTTGGAATCCGGTCAAATCGCTTCAACCCAGCATGCTCATCTTGCCACACTAAGTAGTTTGGGATGAAACAAGCCCCTATAGTGTTTGGCCGCATCACTGGCGACGCCATCTACAGCTGGATGGACAATGGAGCGCAACAGGCAGACGCCAAATCTTACCTGGTGCGAGATTAGATGCAACATCTAATCGGGGCCAGGCACGTTATCTTGATCTCAATGATGAGATCTATTTTTGTTCTCAACCACCACAACTTGACAACGCATTGAAAGATGCTCGACGCTGGGGACAACTCGGTCTTGTCAGGTTTGTTGCATTCAAATTTATCTCCGTCCAACGCACAAATGCAGGCTGCTCGAGCGATTTCATCTCAGGCCAGGCGTCAGATAGGAAAACTAGAAGCCAGGCAGCGTTCACCGCCTCCGACCAAGTTCAGCTTGAGCTTCTAGCAAATGAAAAGTACGCAGCACAAGAACGCGTTCTCCAGATGTACTCTATACTTTCCCCCTGGCGCCGCCTCCCGCCTGAACTCCTTGCAGAAATATTCCTGTTCTGCTGCAGCGACTACTGGGAGTTTCTCCCGCTCCCGGAAGATCCCCCGTTATCGCTTCTGCGCGTGTGCAACGCATGGCGTACCCTCGCTCTCTCGACGCCTGCGCTATGGGCTAAGCTGCAGTGGTACATCCATGGTCCTGAAGACGTCGATATCATCGACACTTGGATCAGCCGCTGTGGCGCCTGCCCCCTCGATTTGACCACCAGCCCGCCGACGGGTACGCGCGCTATAGGCGACCCCCTCGGCCCTGCCCTCTTCGACGATGTCGTGCGCCTTTTCCGAAAACACCTCCACCGATTCAACAGGCTTAGACTGCGGACGTACTCGCCCGGACTCCTTGTACCCTTAATCAACGGCGCCCCCCGCCTCCACACGTTGAGCGTCGACAATGGCGCCTGGGCGGACGCCGAGCCAGACGTCGACCTCGGCGCGCTCCCGTCCCTCCGCTGTCTGCATTATTTTCATCATCGCTCAAGGACATTCAACATCCCGTGGCACCAGTTGAATACCCTGAAACTACACGGTCAGCTGTCGGCGCACGACATACTGCATACACTATCGCGGTGTCCAGCCCTTCTTGAGTGTGATATCGGATTCAGCAGGAATCGGGAGTTCCCCCCGCCTTCGGCCTTCGACGTTACGCCTGTGACCCTGTTGTCGCTGACGACCCTTCAAGTGTGGGGGCACTCCCGCGCGGCCTCAGAGGCGATCTTTCTCCTCTTCTCTGCCCTTACGCTCCCCGCCCTACGCGAGCTAGACATCCAGCTCTGGATCTCCGTCCCACTGCCAAGCACGATCGGACCCTTCCTGTGGCGCTCGCGGTGTCCTCTCCAGAAGATACTGCTCATCGGATTTGGGAACGTCGACCCCGCCGAGATCGTCGCTTGGCTGCATCCCGTCACGGCGACCCTCTCCGTCGTCACGCTCTATATCGACCTCGGCTGCATAGATCCTCTCCTAAGCGCCCTCACCAACAGCGGAAGCAGGGACGATCTCTGCCCTCATTTGACTAGTTTTCGCCTCTTCGAGACGGCGTGGTGGACGGGCGGCATGTTGGCCACCATGGTCGAGTCGCGGTGGCGTAACGGGGCGCCCGCGCGCTTGGATCATATTGACTGCCGGTTTTTGGCGGAGCCGGGTCTCGAGGATCTGCCGCGCATCTGTGACTTGCACCGGCGCGGTCTCGACGTGTGGCTTCCGGGAACTCGAGAAAAACGCGATCGGACGGCGGCAGAGCATGGAATCTAGGCTACGCTGAACACCGACCTGCCCATTCCTCTCCGCCTCCGACGGCGTCTTATCTGAGATCTGAGCTGGCATAGGATTCTTTCTTAGCCCGATACATCCATTGTTTTCAAAGAAATACATGAGAGCGTCTATTCTATTTTCATGACCGCGTCCGCGCCCGTACTGGGCAACCGTCGCGCAACCGTCGTGCCAAAATCCTTAATTCGGGTAGGCATTCCGAAGAGTGAGCCACCGTGTCGGGACGAATGAGACTGACTCCGAGTCGTGAGCTTTAAATAGTCCGAGTAAACTTGGTGACAGGAGGATCGACATGGACAGGAGATAAGACCAGCTCGAGATGGGTCCGAGATCGAAACGGCGACCATCAAAAGGTCTGGCGTGTGGCGAGCTGACGTCGTGGTAGCCCATCCGGGAACACCTACGACGAGCTGGAGGGCGTATGGCGTAGAGTCAAGGAAACAAAGGATGCCGCTGGACTAACCAGAAGCGCTTCAGCGGATCGAGAAATGATGGGTACATGAAGCCGAATGGAAATTGTAGAAGGGCGACGACGACGACGACGACGGAAACCCGACACGTCCCGGACGACCGACTCCGGGTGCCAAGATAAGTAAACCCACACGGCCTTGCGTACTCGGGTCATGTATCATGTTAAATGATGGACCCCGGAGGATCAGGCCTAGGCCCCGCCATAAGCGCGTGCGGCGGGGCTGTGTGTCGGCAACACCGATTTTTTTTTCGATAGTAGTTGAGTATCTGAGACAGTAGCCAAAGCCCGCTAGAGAGTGACAGTAAGACGGCGGCAGAGACGGTAGTTTCCCATAGATGAACGAACGCAGAGAGCGGTGCCTGACAAGATTGAAATGGGAATCTGATTTTGGTCTTGTTTTGGTTGTAACTCCGTCTCAGAGCAAGCGCGTTGATGGTTTCCTGCTAAAGCCTTTCGCCGGTCTGCCACTAACTACCTGGTCGAACTGGTGTCCCAGGACTTTCTGTCTTTTCTTTTTTGCTTTTCCCCAGCAGTGGCGGCTCTTATGGCTTCAAAGGTTTATTCCCCGCTTCGTTTACTAACGATACTTACCATTTTTCCGTATAGAGCGCTAGTCGCAAACTGTCCGGGCCCGGTGCCGTTTCATCTCTTAAACCCTCCCTCCACGGCGGGTTATCAGTTTCCTTTCGCCAGCAGCGGCCAGCCATGAACTTCGGCCCAGTTGTATCCCTTCTCACGTTTCTGGTTTTGTCCTGTGTTATCGCACCGTGCCGTGCACAGACCAACAGAATATTCCAGTGGGAGTTCTCCGGGCCTGTCCGTGTTCTCTCTGTCATCCTTAACCCTGGAGCTGACCGAAGACGCAAAACAGGCATTGTCCTCAGAACTGCCGTCGTGTCGAGCCTTTCCCATCTCCGTGAAGCCGTTCAACCCCGCAAACGATACCCATGGCGTCCCCCCATTTTACATGATGGCCTTTCCGGTCGGTGGCATTCCCACCACGACCTTGATCGGTACAGACGAGAGCGATCTCTCATGGACGGTGGATCAGCCAGTCGGTGCGACATCACCACCCTCCTTCATTTATCACCCCCTCATATACCCCCAGGCGCCCAGATGATGTTGGACGTTGTTGACTCGCAGGGAAGTGCCGGAGGGGTGCCGCCGAATCTGTTCACCGTTGTTGGTAAGAATTTTTAAGCGTTCATCTCGGACTTAATGTATTAACGGTCTTGCGGAACAGCGGGCCAAACGACGCAGTGTATTCCTGCAGCGTCGAACGATCCGCCATTTACTGTAACGGCCAACGTGACGGACACGCTCAACACCTGCCAACCCTGGGGGCTGACCATAGTGGGTGGTACCCCGCCGTATAATCTGACGCTAGTTGAGCTCGATTCGCCGGTTATTACAAACGTTACTTTGGGTAAGCTTTAGTCCTTCTGCTTCAAATCTTAGCTCAAAGTGATACCGGCGTCAGGTCCCGAGGACGATGCTTTTACTTTCATTGACCGCGCAGACCCAGATAGACAGCTCATAGGTGCGTGCTAATTATCAATGACACAAATGTAGCGCTAATTCGACTCCATAGCTGCCATCAGTGACTTGTTCGTCGCTCTTTGCGTCCACCAGACATGCAGACCTGACCTTTTTGTATAGGAACGGTCGATGGGCGAGTGGTACCCCAATTGTCAAGACCGCCGGGTCAGCGAATGTGAACTGCACAGGCTTGGTCAGCTCTAGCGGAAATGCGACAGTGATCAAGGAGCAAGAACAAGCTGCTTTGGCATCGTCAAATTCCCGCAAGACGACGGCTGTGATCGCTGGCGTTGTTGTGACCATCGTGGTACTACTACTTTTGGGCGGTGCAGGAACCTTCTTGTACATGCGTCGGCGTCGGACAGTGCGGGAGATCACGCCGCGACAATTTGAGAGCGGCAGTGTCGACCCCTCCCCGCCTTTCGAGGAGACCGGCGGACAGATCCTGTCTATCAATGCTTTCATCTCCCCTGCCTCTCCAACACAACCTCGATCACCCAAGAGCCCTGGTGCTTCCACCATCTCGCCTTCGAATGCCTCGGCCGCAATGCCTGCTCCGTCCGACCGACGACGCAACGTCGGCACGGGAAGCGACTCCGACCGCTCCATCTCGTCGGCAGGGATGAGCGTCCGTAACCCCGATCGTCCTGCATTCACGAACTTCCCCACCGCGTCCGTGCGGCGGTCCGCCAAGGAGATCGAGGCCGGTCTGGCCTCGAGCAACTCGATGCACTCGGACTACTCCGCGGACGCCCCGTCCGACATCAGCTCCCGCCCGCTGGTAGAGCGCAGTCGGTCGGCGGCGCCGCCCACGGCGGGACCGAGCGGCGTGCGTTACCCCGCGCGCTCCGCGTCAATGGGCGCGTCCAACGCCTCCGTCGGCGAGGAGATCATCTTCCAGCATCAGGACGCCGGCCTTGTCCGTGAGCTGCCGCCGCCGTACGCAGACCGCGGACCTCGAGAACCATAATCAGCCACCCAATCGTGAACCAACGGCACCGTTGCCCACCCACTGTCGTTTTTGTGTACTCTTACTACCTCTTGTCTGTTGCGCTCGCTGGCCAATGCTTCTTTTTTTCGTTCTGTTCTAGCGGGAAATTTCATCTTTTTTTGTTCTCTCCTCTCGTCCCTTACACAATTGTAAAGCCTAGGTTATCCAGCGGTGCCTCCCGCGCCCTTGTGAAATGTATCCATGTATTGTAGGGCGCGACGTCCCGTTGATACATCATCACAATCGCATAGGAGAAACCTTCTAATTCTTGATAGTGACTTGTCGAGTTAGCTGTATATAATCTACATCCACTAGATATCAAAATAATGAAACATATAGCGGTAATGAAACATCAAATATATCTAGGAGTTTCGTCGGCCTACAGTTCAGTCAGTGATACGTTGGATGCTCGAGATGCGTTCCTGACCATTGCATTCTATTGCGTTACTCCGTGTCCGTATCCCGAGAGCGGCCCAAGCTAGTGCCCCGCCATAGATACATCACGGAGGCGGGGCTAACATCCACTCGAAGGCCAATAAAAAACCTCGATCAATTGAGTGGTGATGATCTGCGGATTGACATGTACACAATCGCAGCGGAGGATCCTTCTGTGTGCTACATGTATGTAAGTACATCCCAACCGTCAATCAGTACAGTTGTTCGTGTTAAGAATTAAAAATAACGAACCAATGCCATTGCTGTCCTGTGATTCGCTGAATATCGAGGAATAGCAGCGAGCACACTAGTCGCCGGTATTGTCAATGTATGCTCGCCGGCCATGCCAACGATTTGTCAAGATGTCGAGTAGATAGAGAGTCGGGGACCGACGGAGGAGGAATGGGGCGGGGCGGGCCGCCGTCCAGAGTCACCCGCCGTCATCTAATCTGACATGCATGTCCGTGATATTGGGAAAGAACACACGGGTTGTTCTTCATCTGGGCGGGACGCCGTGCGGCGTAGAGGTGTGATAGCAATAGACTTGCTCTCCCGCGGGCCTGAAAACGCAGTGACGAATCAGCGGCGAATCAGCTTCCACGGAGCACATTCAAAAGAACGGATTGTTGCACCGAAACTGAGATCAGCAACAGACGGAAGCGCCGCAGGGAGAGCAATCCGTGATGCTCGATGAACCGTAAACCTGGGTATCTAGTTGAGATACCCTCGGAGTACGAATGTAATGGCGACACGCACGCTGGGAACGCATATATTGTGTTGAGAATCCAATACCCTGGGCCTACGAGTCACTCTACGACTTTGTGCCATAGTTCCAATCCTTACTAGTCTTCATAGATTATATGACTCCAAGCCGCAGAATAGATGTCCACGACGTCAAGAAAGTTGGGATGGCGTCACATCACCCCTTGGAAGACGCCAGACAGGATCTCGCGCAGCCCAGGATGATAGCTGAATCTCGAAGATGACTGCTGCGTCGTGGGCAAGCCGGAGACTGAGGAGACCGAGCGACGCAAAGTAGAGAAGTCCCAGAACTAGCTTCATGGTGGGGAGAATCCATTTGAAGTTCCTGCTTTATAGAACGAGCCGGCAGTCCCGGATTCCCGCTACATACTCAGGCTATTTCGATTGCAAACGCAGACGTGGCGCGACCTGGAGGCGAAGCTCGCGCACGTGAACCACGTTCCTTGAGGTTCCTTGTTGGATGCACGCCATCGGGAACATAACCTGATGCAAATATGGTACCAGTAGATTATCCGATGGGCTTATGAGGGCAGTACTGGGTCTATGCATGTACAACGCTAAGTCGAGGCGGAAGTAGGGTCCAAGTTGGAACTTGAGTCAAAGCTTCATAAAAGGCTGAAAGATAGCTCCGAGCCGTGAGTTGGTAGTAAGGAGCCTCAGCTAAAAGTCTAGGCCGCAGGATCGGCGGTTCGGCGGTGGCCGCCACCAAGATGGGCTCCTTCCAGAATACTGCCGTCGGCGCCAGCTGAGTGTGTATGTATATCTTCGGCTTTGAAAAGATGATAGCAACCAAGAATAATCGAAGTTGTTGGAGAGTTAAATATCGTGGTGAGTTAGCCCCCAGTTCGACTTGAAGTTGGGCTCTGATCGTTGTTGGAGGAAGGTTGAATCTTGCGTCCCGGGAACCTCAACATGAAACACGGGCAAACAATTTGAACAAAACTCTCCTCCTCGAAATTGCATGAGAGCTAAATGGGACCATCTTTGAGCCCATTCGACCTTGTGTCGAATAATCTACGCGCTCTTGGCGCACTCAGCATTTCCGAATTCTTATCTGCCCGTCCTGAAGAGCTTTCTAGACCTGATGCGATATATGATTCTACATACGATATTTCTCCCAGCCTCGCGTCCTTACCATCAGGGTCAGCAAGCTCGAAGAAGACGCCTCCTTCTACCGGGAATAGTGTGGCCACGGACACATCGCAGAATGTCGCGCGGTTGCATCACGCTTGCCAACGCGTTTTCGGACAATCAAATGGCCTTAATTTTGAGTTCTTGGAGGAGGGCGTGGACAGTAGGCCGTCCCTCTCAAATGTTTACAGAGATCTTATAGCATCGCAGAAAAACAGTGCATCCTCACGATCATGCGCTCGGACGGCGCTGTTAGGTCTTACAAGTCCAAACCCATCTTTCGCCGCAAGAATGACGCCAAAGCCGAGGTGGCAACCATTGCTGTTGAGCACGGCGCGCTGGACTTTATTGTGCATGGTGACTCCGATGCGCTGAAAGCCAAAAAGGGTGTCCTCCTTGCCCCGCTCGAAAATGAGCCCCAGCCCGTCGCTTCGACGGCAGAACTATCTTTGAATACCCGGACGTCAAAGAAGTTTTTGCCGGAAGCAGGGACACCTATGCAACAGTACAAACAAATTGAAGCATGTTGCAAAGAATGGCGTGGGACATTGGTTTACCCATCCTGGCACGATTTCGATACGGGGAACCGTGCGTTTTCATCATTATTCCACAACAGCTTCTGACGACGCCGGCAGAGTATGGTGCCGTTTTGAAAATTCAGCTGGCCACCCATTGTTGCCGTGTTTACTCCTGCGAGCCGACCTTCGATAGCCCCTCGAAGGCGCGGGAGCACTGTGCGGCGCTGGCTGTCAACGATGGCGTCCTCAAGTTCATTAAACATGGTAACGGCCAAAGTACACCCCGGTCAGATCAGACCGAGCCTTTCCTACCTTACGACCGACAAATCAGATCGGTTCAGCGTTTTTACGAAGAACTGCCCCGGCCATTCGAAGAGCCCTTTGAGGACAAAACCGCCTCGGAAATCAACGCCCCCGGTTGGCTGAGCAAACTCCTCGTGGGTGCCAAGGGTGCACGCTTCACCGCTGATTTCTACTCCCTGGTGGCGCCAAATGGTACCACGCCATATCACCTTCGTAAGCACAAAACCGCATACTCGGATTGAGACTAATCTTTTCACAGTGCACGGGTGTCTTCTCCGCCTCAAACGACCCGAAGAGTGCAGATCCTACTTCGTGGAGCCTCAGTTTGGCTTACAGAAAGATGCCAAAGTTGCTGTATCGCTGCTCGCCTTATCGCAAGGTGCCGGAAAGTACATTCGGGAAACTGGTGCGGCCGTGGAGGCTCGAATTACGCCCACGATGCGCAACTTTGTGCAGAAATCCGTGTTTCACACTCTCACGGCAGAAACACAGCAAATCAGTGGGAGTGCTCCTAAATACGAATCTTTCACCGCCGACGATGGTGAGAAAAGGCCATGAATCGACCTGACCCTCCACACTCATCTGCTGACCATCTTACCAGCGTTCGGCTGCAAGTTATATGTTTTCCTCAAGCCGAAGCCCAACGATTCCGAGACTGACCGTCGCCAATACATCGTACCGGCGGAGTATCGCTCGAAAGCGGACGCGAAGATCGCTGTCGCATACCTTGCAGCGGAAAAGGGTGTCTTCGACGTCCTACGCTTCGGAGGCCAGCCGATCCCACCTGGCCACGAGCCGGCATTCAAGATCCAGGACGGAGTACCGCAGATCGCCCAAAAACTACAAAAGCCGAAGAATAAGAAGAACAAGAAGAATCGTAGCGAGCCCGAGGGTCCACCGAGCAAAAAACGGAAGATGGACGTTGCTTCTAGCGCGTCTGTTTCTGGGTTCTCTGTGCCTACACCCACGTCCGGGTTTGTTGCGCCTGTGCCGACGATGGCCTTCTCATTGCCGCCAAAGCCAGCGAACAGTATGGCCTATGGTGATCCCCGATCCTCCAAGCGGGCATTCGAGACGTATGCAGCCACGAATCCAACACGTTCTGGGTCTCGTACTATTCAAATGGCACGCAAGTCTACCTCGGGCGCACCCATACGTCGGTCCCCCAGTCTCGAGGATGGCGAACTAGTCGACGATGATTAATGTGACGAGCTGGCTGAATGAGACCAGAGACGTGTCTCACGCATTCACGCGGCTTCTCGCTGTGACCAGGCATTGGGGAGTCCTCTTGGGCTGCTGCCTTGCAAGGAAGCTCGTCTGTCCGAATGGTGGTAGGGAAACTCGTACAACCGATTTGGGATGTGTTTAGAACGTCCGACTGTATTTTGTGGAATGTAAAACCGACAGAAATAATGTATCTCTTCTTGTACATTACCATATACACATTCGAGCCTCGCACGATTTCCAAGCCCGTTATGCAATTTTGCACCTCTGGTTACGCGTCAGTCACATGACCCGCATACGCGTTCCCTCTTGTTTTCATGGACCACTTTCCTCTGAACTGGGGTCGCCCCGTAAGTCGTGCTGGAGCATCGCAGACATATTTCTGACGATACTTGCAGCGAAATGACTCCGTGGACCCGTACGGAACCTACCCTATCGCTCCGCGGCCAAACCATGCACCGAAGGACGCCTTTTCAGCGGGCATCCAGCATACCCAGCAACCCATCGTCACCGGGACCAGTGTCCTTGCCATTAAATTCAAAGATGGTGTCATGATGGCCGCAGACAATCTCGGTGGGCGCAGCATTTAAAACCACTCGTGCTTGCATTGAATTCGCTTTGTGCAGCATCGTACGGCTCGCTTGCGCGCTTCCGCGACATACAGCGTCTGCATGCGGTTGGAGAGCACACGGTTCTTGGTGCGGGCGGGGACATGAGCGACTTCCAGTACATCCAGAGCATTCTGGACGAGCTTATGATCGAGGAGTTCGCCGCGCAGGATGGGCACGCGCTCGGCCCCGCCGAGGTGCACAACTACCTCTCTGAACTTATGTACGCGCGCCGCTCCAAGATGGACCCGCTTTGGAATTCGCTGCTCGTCGGTGGGTTTAAGGATGGGCAACGGTATGTCATGCTCAAACGATTTTATTGCAATAACTCACATCAGTTAGGTTCTTGGCGTATGTGGATCTGCTCGGCACGACCTACTCGGCCTCGACACTTGCAACGGGGTACGGCGCGCACATCGCACAACCGCTTCTCCGCCGCGCCGTTGAGGGCCGCGAGGACACGCTGGATGAGGATGAGGCCCGCAAGATCATCGAGCAGAGCATGCAGGTGCTCTTCTACCGTGATGCGCGCAGTCTCGACAAGGTGAGCCTTCTCGGTATTCTACCGCTTTCATACTTACCATCCGTTTAGTATCAAATTGCTACGATTACTTCCGCAGGTGTGCACATCTCGGAATCGATTAAACTCGAGACGTCTTGGTCGTTTGCGGAGGGTATCCGGGGGTATGGTGCACAAACACAGTAGCTGTACCAAAAAATAAATTCGTTTTCTGATCCTCACGCAAGCATATCATAAACTCTTTGCTTCTTCGACGTTGTAGTACATACATCACTTGCCGTGTATTCTACTTTGCCTCTGCTCCTGTTTTCTTTTCTACACCTTAGATTTGTGCAAGAATCGTTTTGGCATCGGTGATGGTCAGTTTACTCGGGACGTCCTCCACGGCGACGGTCTCGACCTTGTCCCCGTTCGCGACGATCACGTAGCGCTACAGCAATGTAAGGCCAAGTGTGAAAGGACATACGTAGTAAAACACGCACCTTAGAACGCACGCCGCCGAGAAGTGGCGAAGCATCGAAAATCAGGCCAAGGGCGGTGCTGAACGCGCCGCCGTCGTCCGAGATGAAGCGCACAGCTATTGACACGTCGGTGCGTTTTCAAGAGCAATATAAGACGGGTACGCACCAGTCCCGTCTGGAGCAAGGTTCTCCTTCCATGCTCTACATCATAATTTGAATTCCGGTCATCGTAAAGCATCAACGGCGGCACACACTTAAGGACAAAGACGTCGTTGACGGCGACAATTGCGATCTGCTCGATGCCTTTTGCCTTGAAGGCGTCGAACTGCGAAATATAGCCCGGGACTTGGGCGTGGCAGGTGCCGGTGAAGGCGCCGGGGACACCGACCTGCTCCACATGCGTCAACGAAAACTAGGACCCGGATACATGGAAGATGGACGCACGATAATGTGCTTTCCCGGCGGGAATGCAAACGGCGCAGATTTGTCCGCCGCATCCTCTTTCACGGGGACCGAGGGCAACTTCGAACCAGGGCTAACTGTCTCGATCTGGCCAATGGAGGTGGCGACCGAGTGGACTGCGCGGAGGGCTTCAGAGATCACAGACATGGTCAGTAACTGAGTTACAGTAAGACAGTGTACCGCCCGAATAAGACTATTTGTATTGATCCCACGCGGTTGCCTCGAACTTACCGTGCATGCGCTGACTGCCAACTGCTGTGTATTGAATCATTTGGTGGGCTGGCCGGAGGACAAATGCGGAGCATGCATTGCCCCGGAATCGTTGGGAGGCAACGGAGCGCAGCGTAGCTCCAACTCCGGAAGGAGGTCTCATGGTAGTTGTCAATGAAAAGAAAGAAAATAGGACGCCAATCAAAATTTTATAATTTATTTCTCATCTACGGCGTTGTCAGACTGCAATCAAGTTACGGGGGCCTCTGTTGTCCTTCCAAAGACTCGTACGATGTTCATTTGTACATTTCGCGTCGAACCTCACAGAGCTCCAGCGTACACCCGCCAATTTCGATAGCCGACGAATGTGTCGACGCGAGGCCGACAGAAAAATGGTTCTCGATCACCACCCGATTTCACTACTTCAGTCGCAAGGTCATCGGATGCGTCAAGAAAACTTTGCCGGTAAGAGCAAGGGGCATATTCCTGCACCTCCATTCGTGGCGGGTCAAAGATTGAAGGAGCTCGTCGTTGTAACTCAACGACGCCCCGCGCACCTTGAGGGCGAGGGAAGTCAAAATCCCAGACACCGAACGGGAACCACCGCCGAGGGGACATCCACGTCAACAGAAAGCGTCTCTAGACGACACCCAGACCGCTGGAGAACAAGAAGAGTACTAGCAGGAGACATGCACGATATGCCCGGTATTTAGATATCTACTACACGTAGCGTCGGTAGAGTGAGCGCGGAAAGCAATTGGATCAGGCAGCCTGGTGGAAATGTCGATACATAGAGGCCGCTGGAGAGTCAGCAAAGTAGCAGACGCTACTGCACTGTGCATAGTTCTATACGATGCAATTCGAGTGGCAAGTTATGGGTGAAGAGCATTGAGATACAGTCTATTAGATGGTGGATTGTGGAGTAGTTTGCCAGAAAGGATATACACGAGAAGTGATGCTATGAGAAGCGGTATCATACGTGGGTGGATGGCGCCAGAAGACGGAAGAGGTGCATGTAGAGAATCGAGACCCCAGTCGGGTAGCGGTTCACATTACCAGACTAGATATCGCCTCCAAAAATCTTGACAACATAAAGAAACGATGTACCCGGGCGGCCGGGGCCAGTAACAGTACGTTCATTCAGCAGGAGAGCGGAACTTTCGACATATCAGCTTGCAACTTGAAGCGATGAATCCACGGCGGCGGCGGCCGATTAGATGACACCGATATCTTGGACGATCTCGATGGAGCAGTACAGGTTGTCCCATAGCTGGGTAGTCTAACATAGTCTGGTCGGGTCAGGTTCGAAGTTTGCAAGGTATCAATCTTATTTATTCTTGTATTTTCGTATTATATTTTGTGCGTGCAGCACAATCAACTCAGTGTTCAACATCGACGCGCTCAGTCTTGCTACATCTTCCTAATGTCTCGAACGTTTCAAGCCTCCGTGAAGACTTCCCTCCTGGGTTACTAAGGTTAGCCTTCGTTTGACTCCACAGTGGCAGGACGCTCGGGCCTCGAACATCGACTCCAATACTATCTACAGTTACTGTATCCCCACCTTGTCTCCACCTCTCTCCATGCGGAGCCCTGGTCTCTCATCTGGTTCTTGAAGCAACACTAGACTTGTACCCTCAAAATCGTGTGCAAGGATCAATGGAAACGACATGGAGCTCTCCGTCATTGCATTTGCATTCGCTGTTAGACTTCTAAATGGCGGGAAACGCGTAATCTGCACCTCAAACGCAGAAGGCCGTCCATGACCCCTCTCTTTCTCGCACTGCCACGCGCTGCTTCTGACAGAGTCCCAAAGTTCACCTCTCGACGGCGATTGATACTGTTTATGAGGCTGGGTTGACTTCACCTCCTACCACTTCATCTCCCAAACTTTAACTCATCCAGCTCCTACTGCTGTGATCCTCCATTATTTTCGCCCAGGTAGAGAAGCTGGATCGGCTTCCTTCGCAGAAACACGAGAAACTGCCCCTGGACTCGAGAAGGCTTCATCCTCCATAGTATCGACTTGTAATAGATTCTGACCATTGATGAGATGAGTCTACACCCGACAGCCAAAAGTCCGTCAACTTACGGGACGCCGGTAAATACAAGTGCAGGATTTCTCTTCCCTCCACGATGATCCCATGCACCTCCCCGCTTCCGCTCAAGGACTGATCGATCGTCAAGCGTGGAATCGAAACGCGCCTGTATGCTGATAATGACAGCTGTACATAACCATCACCAGATGCATTAGGCCCAGCCGCAGATTCGTCGCTTCCATCTATTTTGGACTTCATTTAACGCGCCATCCTGGCCAATTCCATTGTCTCCTACCACCCACCCTCATGACAGAAAAAATATCGTCGAACTCTGAACTTTCGACTTGCATTGCCAATGGTCAGTCGCCGCCCGAAACAACCATGCAATGCGGCGAATTGCGAGGCGAGGAGGTCCCTGACGGAGGATTGCGCGCGTGGGCGACCGTCGCTGGAGGATTCATGGTCTACTTCGCAGGCCTCGGGTAATACACTGTCCTTTTTTAGACTACGTTCACGCTGCTAATCCATATCAGTTACTTCAATGCTTATGGGTACGCTTGCCACTGATTTCGTTTCGGTCTAACGCGGATTACACCCAAGCGTCTACCAAGGTACGTGTATCTGCTTTTACTCGCGTCACACCCCCTCTGACCTTCCTGAAGATTTCTACGTTCGTGAATTCATGACTGAAAAAAGTCCCTCGGAGATTGCGTTCGTGGTGAATTGCGAAATCTCATGAACGAAACTGAATATTCTCTACCTAGATGGATTGGAAGCTGCCAAATAGCTCTTCAATTTGTCCTTGGTCTTCCTGTGGGGAAAGCCTTTGACGCCGGATATTTGTGACTTTCGCTGTCTCGTACAGTACCATCGTACTAATGCATGATTCCACAGCCACCACCTGATGATAGTCGGCTCCCTCGTCTATTGCTTCTCGCTCTGGATCCTCAGCCTCGCAAAGCCAAATCAGTATTATCTTGCACGCGTCCCTACCGAACTCTTTCTACTACCTGCTAACCTTATAGTACAGGTCTTCCTCGCCCAAGGAGTCGGTAAGCAAACTTTGTCCTTATCTTGCTTTGAGGAAAGGTAAGTCAAACTGACATGCTTAGGCCTAGGGATCGGTTTGGGGCTCACATTCTTGCCTGCACTTAGCGTGGCTGCCCATCATTTTACCCGGCGCAGGGGCTTGGTTATTGGACTAATGACCAGCGGTATGTCCTGTCTTTATTGCGTCTGTTTCCCACTCTCTATTAGGAAAATCCAGGTGCTTCAATTGGCGGTATCGTCTTTCCAATCTTGCTCAATAACCTACTATTCCAACGCGGCTTCGTTGTGGGCGTGCGCGCGACCGCTGCACTGATCACCGGCCTCATGTATGCCATCTGCCAGATAGGGAACCACTTCATTCATATATGGCGTACAGGCTAGTAGCCAACCTGCTGATGCGAACACAATATCCGAAGACCCCGCCCGTTTCGCAGGTTTCCCTTGGGCTTATATTATCGGACACGCCGTACATGACTTTCGTGGTCGGCGGGGTCTTTATCATGTTAGGGTTATTCTACCCGAGTCAGTTTCCATATACTAACATCCCTGAAAACGTATTCACATTCGCAGTTTTCTATCTTCAGCTATATTCGATTAAACAGGACATTCCCGAGAAAATCGCTTTTGACACGGTGCGTCCTCCGAGTCGTATTCAATGCAGCCCGCCTTACCTTTCGTTGCCGGAAGGTTTCCTTTATTAATGCAGGTGGAGTAGTTGGACGTCTAATTCCAAACTTTCTTGCCGATCGCGTGGGGGGCTTCAACATTATCATTCCCGTCACATTTTTGACCGCGACGTGTGTCTTGGTCATGCTTGCCACCGCAAACACGGGTAGTATAGTCACAATCTCGTTGCTGTATGGCGCGATGAACGCCGCTTGTGAGTGAACCTTCACACCAAGTTTGAGTCAAATCCCACAACAGG
This sequence comes from Mycena galericulata, assembly GCA_029289565.1. Classification (NCBI taxonomy): domain Eukaryota; kingdom Fungi; phylum Basidiomycota; class Agaricomycetes; order Agaricales; family Mycenaceae; genus Mycena; species Mycena galericulata. Next base: position 165,482 of record JARKIA010000312.1, read on the forward strand.
TAATTCAGTTGTATCGATGACACCAGCTCTCTTGGCGGATCTATCCAACAATAGAAGTGAAATCGGGTTGGTTGTTTGAATTCTCCGGGACACGCTGCTACATGTTTTATTAGACTTCGAATGGGCGTTTGGTTCACTTTCACTGGTAAATTCGCCTTGTGCAAACGTGACTGAATCCCTTGATGAAACGTTTTCTTTTAGCTGGAGCAGCCTTAGCCGGGCAGCCTCTCAGCGGCGCGCTCATACAAGGCAGCTTTCGGTGGTCGACCATGTTCGCCGGGCTCTGTCTGTTCGCCGGCGGATGCATCTTGATGCTGTCGCGTTTTCTTTTTCTGAGGAGACGACGAGCGTAAATTTACTGCCATGCGACTCTGTGGTCCTGCTTTTTTTTGTTCCTCGGCCATAACGGCCGCTGGTTTTGTTAGAATGCTTACGTTGCACAACTCGGACGGACTCGAAATGCGCATAAATAATGAACCTCAGGCAACGTTCAAACATCGGAGGTTACTTCAAAGTTGAACTATGGTACGAGTACGGAGCGAAGATGGATGGCGTGACGAAGATGGGAGCAACATTGAGACCGACCTTGGCTGGTGCTTTTTATACCTACAAAAATTCCATTGAAGTCGTGAATGCGAAGCCGCAGCAAACTGCAGACGGCAGGACCCACTGGTTACAAGAATTTTGGACCCTTTACTCTGCCCTCACCCCTTCTCCCGTCGTTTGGTTTTCAAAGCCTTGGCCTTTCATGTGGGTTTCTTTGTGCCACGAGCCTTCCCTGGCCCTTTTCCTGGAGTACATTCGAGTAGTCAAAATCCAAAATCATAGGTTCTCCATTTCTTAGGAAGAGGTTACGAGATGCAACTTCTGGCCACAGACCCGGGGCCGGTCCTCTAAGTCAAAGTGAAGAGCCAGGTAGAATGGACCACGGACACTGCCTGCCAGATCTTCGTCTGCATCACTACATTCTCGTTGATGTCGTCAGTGGAACAGAGCGTCAGGTCTTCAAAAAAAAAATCGTGACAGTAGACCGTTCAGTTTTGGGCGGAGGACTTGGTCGTCACGCTTCCGCGCGGGTTCAACTTGGATTAGCTTGGATTGGAGGCCCTTCAAAGAACGGGCGGGTATGGAGATGTACCTATAGCGGAGAGTGAGGTTTTGAACGTTTCCAATGTATCCGAGTCTTATCACGAAAGATGAGAGAGTAGGGGTACTCAATTTTCAGTTCAGTTCGAGTTCGTCCGTTCGTCGTTTTGATCTCAATCAATGCAGGTGCAATGTCTTTGAGAGAAAGCAACATTCATGATCAGTCCCAAACGCGTCGTCGCTGCGAATATCGCCACGAAATGACGAAGTTCGCTATCCGTTTTCGCTTAGGACCAACTTGTGACCGTTGGAGATGATGGTGAGTCGTGAACGGTTGCAGAATTTCCACCAACGGTGAGAAGAGAGAGGGTAGATATTCTTCAGTTTTGGCTCCGCCGTGATCAGGTTTCGCATAAATAAAGAACTAGAATAAAAGATCAATAAATAATCGCAAGTAACATCATATTATGTAAGTAGATATTTTGCGCTTTGACCGCGTGTCATGACTATAAGTACAAACCAATAAAAATACCCTGCTCCCCGAGATCGAGTGATCACCAAATCTCATTGAGATCGAGGTCATCCAGCGGCACAGGGCATTCAGGAAGGTAGTCGGGGCAACCTCCTGTCCACTCGTGTACGAGGGCTGCTTTCGCAGATGCTAAGCAACATTTTAGTTTCATTGGCACAGACTAGGATATAGACGACAAACCTGCATTACGGGACCACACGTTCCCAGTGATACTTGTGGCAGCTAGCGTGCAAGCCTTGGTAACATCCGCCCTCACCGCCGATGCCCCAACTTTCTTGAGAATGTCGATGCCCCCGGCATTCACGATTTCCTTGCGAATCGACGTGCCACCGACGTCCGAAAGTAGTGCAATCGCATATGCAAGCTCGATGTGAACTTGCGGGTACGGTTCGTCCGACGCGGTTCTGAGTGCCGCGAGGAGGGAATCGACGACGCCAGCGTCAACGAGCGCTTTTCGCGTCCCACTTCCCCACTCCGCGCAGCTAAAGCGCTGAATCGAAAAAGCGAACGCGCCTAGAGGCTCGACATCCTCTGTCCGCAGCATGCCGGGTAACCTTGCGAGACCACGCGCCACGCCGGCGTCGAGAAGCACCTTGGCCATGTCGCTGCTATTCGGCCGCATCAGGCACCCTACTGCGCGCGCACTCCAAAGCAGAACCTGCGGATCTTCGGCCGTGATTAAGTAATGCGCTAGCATCTCGACGCAACCGCCCGTCGCAAGCGCTTTCGAGATCTTGATTGAGCGGGATATTCGCGCGACGGCATAGATCACAGGACTGTAGTCCTCTGGACCGGCGTTTATGGACTCCGAGCAGCGCCGCATGTGCTCGGAAAGCGCTGTAACGATGCCCATATCTGCTAGCGAGTCCGCGATGTTGTCGGAGCGGATTAGGGCGCCGAGACACCATCCGGCAATGCGTGACGTTCGCTGCCCACCCTTGAGTCCCTTGGTCACGAGCAGCTTCGCAAGATTGAGCTTCAAGAGCCCGCTGGCAACTTCTGTACTCCGGCAAATCCGGGCGAGGCACCAGACCGCGAGGGCGGCGATATCGTCCGACTGCGCAGCGTCGAGGATATCAATCAAAGTGGCAGAAGTACTCGTGCGATATATCGTGTTGGCGGTGATGGGATCGTGGCTATACACAATATGTTGAAGAGTGTATCTCGAAGAAATTTACAAAGACGTACGTGAGGATACCCAACGCAAGGAGAACGGCTTCCAGTCCAAATCCATCGACAGCCCGAGTTTTGAGTAGCAGGATGAGCGTGGGTATCGTGTTCGCAGTGACGAGTTTTTGCGCATCTTTAGGCGATCTGCGCCCTAGCTTCTGAATCTTGTGCAAATATGAATCGATCACCTCCCGTTTTCGGTCCCCCTTTACCTCGGCAAGCAACGCGCCTGCAAGGAGGGAGGCGCTTGGTGCTGGTAGCGAATGAGCATCGGTAGTAACGAGAAGAGAAGAGACGCACTTGTACCGTTGCTGAGAGTACTGGGCTGGCTGAGCACAGACTCGGCGTACGTGTCGGATGGGGACACCGAGGTATTCGAGCTGTATCCTGGAGGGAAACTGCGGCTGCTCGTTACGTGGCGCAAATAAGGGGGTTCAAGTTCCGCGGCCCCTTTAGAGTATCCTCGCGGGGCAGGCGATGGAGAGGTCGAAGGACCGGGGCTTTCGGGTGTGAGGGGATACGACTCTTCGCCTATCGGACCGATATTCCTCGCCCGATGTGGGGCGGAACGAGGATTACTGTTTTGTGATCGGGAAGAGCCGCCTAAACCCGGTTAGCGAATTCATTTATACTGGCGGCTAGTGATAACTCACCAGAAGAGGATGTTCGAACAGAAGGAGTAGGCGCTGGTCGACTCTCCACGCTCCAAGGCGTATTCGGCGTGTCGGGAGACTGCAGATTTAAGGAGTTATTGAGCATGGGGCTCATGCCTTCTTCGTCAAAGCTGTCGTAAGGGCTAGCGGATGCGCTCGACGCATCGCTATTATCGTGTGAGTATGAGGGCTTTGGGGGCTGTGGATAGTCGGCGGTCGCGATTCTCCTCGGGGGTGTGACAAACGCTGATGCCCTGAATTGCGATACCGTTGGAGGTGCAGATTCAGGATGGAGGGTGGCTGAAGAGGAGGCCTCGTAGGCTGGCGGTCCGGTGACATGAGTCATCATGGAAAGCGTAGCGCGCGCGCGGTGTGAATGCAGAGATGCAAGACTATCTCCAGGACTCACGCCCTGGGCGGGGGGCTTTAAATATTGCCCATCATCCACTTCCGGAATGACTGGAGTAGGGTCAGTCTGAAGGAAAGGGTGAATAAAGAATAGAAGGACCTTCCACGCGAGGTATAGAGGTGCTGCCGCCGCGAGACTGGTCCTGGATTGCCTCGCGATTCTGGAGGAGCTGCACCAAAATGTCGAAGGTCGGTCGCAATCGAGATTCTCGGTGCCAACATTCCTCCATTATCCCCCAGATATGGTCCGTTAACCCAAAGGCTTCGTCTGGCCAATCCGGGCGGCTGTCTTCCTTGACTACCATCCGGAATATCTGCTTCTCGGACAAAATTCCCCATGGCGGCTTGGAGGTAAATATCTAGAAAATACGGTCAAAATCGGACATGTAGGTATCCACATTCCGACATACTTCAAGGGCAGTCATAGCCCACGCGAATACATCCGAAGAACGCGATAGGGTCTGCAAGCCCACTGAGCTAATGGTCTCGATGCGAATGGAAGATACGTACACCTTTCCATGCCTCCGGACTAAAGTATCTGTGTCCGTAGCTCCCACTAGTCTGAACTTCAATCATTCCATAATCGGAGACGCAGGCCTTTTGATCGATGCCGATCAACACATTGGGAGGTTTCAGACTTCCATGCACGACACCGCACTACGTAAATGTTTAGAGAGGTAGCTGTAAAGGCCCACGTAGGGACATACCGCATGAAGATATTGCATTCCAAGCGCTATATCATAAACCTTGAAAACGGTTATCTGTAAGGGCAATTTTCCAGTTGTAATCACGAACAATTCTTGCCCGATCCGCACGAGGGTTTCGCTCCAGGAAACGAAGTACATTATTCGGATGGAATTGAGTGACGGTATAGAGTGGATCGGCATCCGAGGGCGACACGCCAAACGTCTGCAGAACATTAGGATGCCGCAGGCTGGTCCAAAGCTCGCCCCGCCCGTGCAGCGTCTGATAACGGGTCATTGTCGACGAACTGGTTCCTGCCGCGACACTACTCACACTGGCTTCCACCTGCTTTGATAGTACTTTCACGATGACAGCAGTATTTCTCCATCGGCCTTGGGCGATCCTGCCGCCGAGATACCCCTCGTCGTTAAACTGGATATCTTCTGGTCGAATTATCCACGGAAAACTGGGGGGCAGCAGTGGTGGGTCCATGAGAGCGCGCAGCAAGGGTATTGGTTGCCCATTCGAGAGAGGGGCCACAAAAGGTTGACGCCATATGTGGGGGCTTTGCTCCGATAAGACCGTGTGTCCAGAAACTGGGTAATTTCTAAGGCGGTGCGGTGTCCTCAAAGAAGCCGAATCTCGGGGAAATCCTGGGCTGAGCCAATCTGGTCTACTGAGGGATGGTCAACTGACGACGGAAACTGTATTCGTGCCGTAAGGTGTACAAAGATGGTTAGAGTCGCGGAACCTGGCGTCCAGATAGCTACTTATAAACGGTGTCTTAGGTTGTTTTGGAAGCGATGCACAGCCACATGTCGGCCGTTCCTTGATCGGCATCCTACTTGAACAGGTTTAGCATAGGAGGATGGCGCTCTTTCTCCCGGGCCCACCATGTCCTCTCAGCCCAGCAACACGATCGTCAGCAGCCTCTATGGCCCAGACTCATACAGTCCGTACAACCTGGATGAGCAGGACAAGTCGCACAAAGGAGAGGTTTCTCGACCTGAAAACCGTCCCGAAAAAAGCCAGCCGCGTAGTTCGATTTACCGTTCCATTAGCTGGATTCTGGGGTTCAAGGAAAAGTACAGCCTGCTTAACTGTAAGCCATATTCGAAACGTCGAATCACTCGTCGGTTAACACCTTTTCGGAGGCTTTGTCTGGGGTGGAGCAATGGTTGGGTTCTGTCTCGCAGGAAGCCCGACCATGAATCCACATCCAGCGCGGATATCCAGTCAACTGATCCCTGGTAAACTCAGCCCATACAGACCATCTGGTTTGAACCAACAGCTCCCACAGGTGCATGGTTTTGGTTCCAACAGCCGCTGTATAAGTACAATTTGTTCATTCATATCTACCTCACGACGAGTATGATCTCAAGCTCATATCTTGGCGCCACTAAATTGTTTATGCAGTCGGTGGTATCTTTGCTTTGCTCCAGTTCCTTCCAGCTATTCGCAGGGTCAGTTCAAGTGTTGCTAATTTATTCGAGCTCACATATTTTCCAGAGATATGTAATCCTTCATCGTTTAAATGGTAACTAAAACTCTTTTTCATGTTGCTAATTCACGACTCGTGCTTCAGGATACGGCGTTTTATTCTGTCTCATCGTCGGAAACATCTGTGGTTCAATCGTCGCAAGGAGGTCTTCTGGTGGCGAACTCAATGTCCAGTCTGCGTACTACATCCTTGGCATCATGGTCGTCTTCAGTGGCCTGATGGGCATCTACAACGTTAAGAAGGACACCCGCCGTCACAGAAGATGGATGCTGCGTACGTGAGACTACCTTATGACTGATATGCTCGTTAACCCCAATTTTTCAGGCATGGTGGTATACTTCTCGGTTGTGGTCAGCGCCAACCTGATTATGCTGGCTGCGGCCCAGGTCGTCACCGACATCGGCAGCTATTTCTCCGTATGTTGAACTGCCTATCAAAGAACTGAATACTGAAACGAATCTAGATTTGGAGGTGCGATGAGGTTCTGAATCTCCTGAGCGACCCGCAGGCACGTCAGAGCACGTATCCCCAGTGCGTCGCAGACGGTGTTAACCCAGCTTCCGTCTGGGTCGCCGTGCATGCCTCGACACTCACCGGCAAGCACTCGCTCAACTATGCGTCTGCCACCCGGGCAGTCTTCGGTTTGTTTTCGCTCTGTAGCCTCTTAGTGATAAAAAATCTCACCCACGCAAAGGAATGGCGTTGTGGATCGCAACACTCATCCATGTCGTCGCTGTCGAAATCTATGTTCGTGATTATCAGTTGGTCTTCCCTAATATATACCTAATTCTGTTTCCTCCAGATCCACCAAACGGAGGCGTCTAACCAAGTGCGGTTGGGGTACGTGCTCGAGCCACTCGATTACTCTGAGGATCCGCAAACAACTTACTGAACCTAACTGTACTAATATGCTATCCCCTGTACTTGGAAACTCGGATACTATCCATTCCTTTTTGCCTCGGCCGGCCCGACATATACCATTTAGGTCCCACGGATCCTTGCAAGTTGCTCCCTTCTGGGCAGATGATCAGCGCCGTAACTTCCAATATGTTTGATCGCCGTCAGGGCTTCTGCACACTTTCTGTTCCAGTCTCCGCTTTCTGCAAATTCGAATTCCACGTAGCGCGCCTCCGGGGAACGTGCTCAATCAAGAAACCTATGTCTATGCGGATGTGAACAGTCAGTTTGTGGCGTAGATGCTTGTCTTGCCTCAGCATAGTCTTGGATGCCGTTACCGGCCCCATGATAGCCCAACTTCCGTCTACAGTACGTACACAGCTTGAAACCCAACCAGACTGGCTGAGACTGCGCCCGAAGCCAAGTATCGCGTTACATACCCGGGCCCGTACTGGAGCGCCCGCGATCGAGCCAATCTTGTTTTGCTTCCACGCCACTGACGAATGGTCTGGACGATCAACATGTATCTGCACTGTGTTTACTGTCTTCTCCCGCCCTTGCTCATCCGACCTGGAAATCTATGCCCGGCGCTGGCGGCACTGGACTGGGCGTGACCCGCGAGCACATGCTGTTCCTGAACCTTATCGGCGCGCTTAAAGCTCCTCGGGTGAGTGAATATACACTCTCCACACCCCGCGGACGCGAACTTTTCAGCGTCGGAGCTGGATGATTTCACCATGACTCAGCCTACGAGGCTAAAGCGGGTCCAGGGCAGTATTATATTTCTTCCGTCCTGGTTTGCCCAATTTTGTACCTTCAACCCATGTCGACCCACCGCTAATCCGATTGGAATAAAACAGGCTCTTCAACTTTGACTACCTTTGTTTTTAACCTCCAACCCTCTCCCTGTTTCGGCCATCCCTGACGCTCTCCAATTTGCAGACGAAAATCTACTTCGACAATTTCTTGGTCGATTGTACTTACACATTGCAACCAGGAGTGGATTCAGTGGAATCCGAATTGTCTGTGCAAATACGCTGCCACTGAAGGCGGTCACAGGTATCTTATCCAAGCTCAGGCATATACTGCAAGTAGGCGTATTCACACGGCCAGCGCTATAACAGTGTGCCGCTAAAGGACAGGCTATTGTAAATTCTTCTTAAATTGCTCAACTAGAGACGGACACTTCCTTGGACCCAGATACTAGTTGTGCATCGGATATATTACTCTCTGAATTTCAGATGCCTTCAATGACGGCTTCTATCAAGAGTTCTTGAATTCGGTAGTGGTCTGCATATCTATCTGTCTCGCTTTGAAGATCCACTTTATCGAAGACTGGGCGAAATACATCAATATAGGCCAGGCTCTCCAGACACGACCAAACCATTGAAGATAAGTGTTTACCATTTGCGCACCGTGGCAATTTTTTTTTTTTGGATTCGGCAACAACTTGAACAATAAATTTGGGAGATATATGTAAGCTTTAGTTGAGAGCGCGACCGCCAAACTCCCAGTAATTTTATCTTGACCAGCAGCCTGAGTGAGCACTGTGGTCTCGAGATAATGATGAGATCAGAATACCGTGCCGGGCCGCGATTAGATAGATGTTGCATCTAATCAACATCTAATGATAAGATTTCTGCCACGATAGGGGCTTTTTTATCCCAAACTACTATCAGTGTGGCGAGATGAGCATGCTGGGTTGAAGCGATTTGAACTGGATTCCAACTTGGAAGGAAAATGTTTCTGTCTCCTTCAATTGACATTCCAGAGAGAAATGGTCAGAACACCTATTACTTGAAGTCAGTTGACTCCAGGAATGTTTACAGCCAGTAAATTTACGGCATGAATACCCTATATCTGTGTGCAATCCCCGAACTCCATGTTTCTCCGAGTCCCTCCCCGACCTAGGTAGCGACAGTGGATACAGAATGATTGGGAGAATAATTCCAATCCTTCTTGATGATATCGGCGGCACGCTCTGCGATGATGTAAGTTGGAGCCTGAGTAAGGCCTGTTGGGATGAAGGGCTATAACCTCTTCAATAGCCTAATCTAAAGAAAATTGAGCAATTGAAGCGCACCACGACCGACAGATCAACGATCCGAAGTCCTGTCAACCCTTTCACGCCAAGATCAGGATCAACAACGCCTCAGTTGGCACCCTTGGGCGACATGCTTGCCGTCCCAGCAGCGTGATAGAAAGGGGAGGCATTAATGCGTGTGTATTCGTCCAACTCCGCGTCGGTGCTCGTGCTATTGACGTCGAGGGGAGAAATAACATAGTCTGCCTACTGCGGTTGGAAAGCGAACCGCAATGCGCTCCTGATAGCCTCGCGCATGATGAAAAAGTCGACCTCGGAGCCAAAAAAGTTCAGGTCGATGAGGGGATCAGAGAGGATCACTGCTGTTCAGAGTTACAGAGCCACCTGGGGAAGGAAAATCAGACACACATGGAATGAAAAACCAGGGAATCGATAGGCGTGCGGGAGACGGGGGATATTACACCAGATATAATACCGAGGAAGTTTCCCGTTGGCGGCGGGGGTCCGAGCAGGCCGTTAACAAAACCAAGCTCGTAGTGAGGTGTATTCGGGCCTACGGCGGGATCCGGAAAACGTTCAAAAATAGACGCGTTATCAGGAAGGCGCAAAAACGCTAGCTGGCTCCCGGGGGCGTCGACGAGCGGACCTGATCGCGTGGCAGTCCACTCCGCGAGCTGTTCTGCTGCTAGGGTGGCATTTCGTTCTGCGGTTTCATACGTATCGGTCGATTTGACGAGAAATCCAACACCGACGATTGGGTGGTCGCTGTTGTCTCGCAAAGTCAAATGCAATTTTTATTGCTCGTGCAAGGCTTCTGACCTGAGATTTTGACCCACTGAAGGCAAATTGTGCAGTGGTTGGATTCCGAGAGATGATAGCATTGAGGAGTTGCCTATACCGGAGTGCATCGTATGTTCGGGGTACCAATACTTCCCGCCGAAAGCACAAGTTCCTTTATGGCACTGAAAGTGTACCGCCTGGCTAGTTTTCATATAGTCTCAGGAAAAAACGACGATTCAGAAAATGTATAACGAGACCTTGACGATTTTGTACAAATTCAACCGTGCGAAATGTTGAGTTCAAACCACTCGGTAGGACACGTGTGACTTGCGCGTGCAAAAGAACATGCAAGTTTGGACGACTAATAAATTCTTGAGCCAAATAGGATGTAGCCGAGCTGCTTCTGGATCCGTCTCTGACCGTCTCTTGCATCCAACCTGCCAGATATTGAATATAAAGTCTCAGGAGGCAGTTCAAGGCGTACCAACACCAAGGTGATAACCGGAATTCATGTCCAGGTTGAATGGCCATTCGCTTGACGCCTCGGCGGTCCCGATAACTCGAGGATTAATCGGGCTCGGAAAACCAGAAAGGGTCACTGAGTTGATGCCGTCGAATCCGTGTACGGCAGGATTAAACTGACCATTCGTGTTGTGATGGTCAGCGGGGGGGCCCAACCGTTCGTTCTAGAACGGCGATGTCAATTGGACAGAAATAAGGCAGCTTCCGGTTACCTTTCGTATATAGGGAATGAGACTATCCCAAGACCAACCCTCGTCTCCTGTGACGTTTGCGTATCTGTCGTAATCGTCCTTTGAACCCCGGGTATACGCCATATCATCTTAACAGTCCTCAGAAAGGTAACTCTCCAAGTAAAAATAAGAACTCACTAACGGAACTACATCCGCCCAAAACAAATCCACGAACGTAAGGAATAATGCGCCCATTCATATATTCTCCTGAGGTGTGGTTGTATAGTTCCAGTCTTGAGGCGTGTCTGGAGTAGCATGACCGCAAAAAAATGGAACAATGATGTCCAGCACGCCAGCGTTTCTGGAACGCAGATGAGCCATGTACAGGTGACTCAATGTCCGTTTGGGGACAAGAGAGGGAGATGGGAGGACGGATTGTATTCCACCCCGTAGAATGCGGAAGTTGGCCCGCAGCTGATGCAGTTTTCGGGCTTTTAAAAGTTTGAGTTCTCTGGACCCTATAGTAGGAGAAAGGAAGACAACGAACTTGGAGTCACTCTTCAGTCTTCACGCGATAATTTCTGACTCGTCTCTGTGTTTCTGCAGACACGGCAAGGGCCTCAACCTCTTTGGGCGTTGGTCTCTGACCAGTTCTGCCTGCCCGAACACGATGTTCGACGCCCCTGTCGAAGAATCCGCAGTATCACACTTGATGCATCTCTCATCTCCAGTGCATCTCCCTCCCAAGTACAAATGCAAATTGCCCAAACAATTTTATCCCAGGCCAAGCTGGAGATAAACGAACTGGAAGCCCGGATCGCGCCACTCAACAGCGCTTCGGACGAAGCTGAGCTGGTGGTGAGAGGGATCCAGGAGGAAAAGGAATGCGCGTCGACGTCCCAAATGCAGTCCATCCTCTCGCCCTTCGGCTTCCGAGTCGAGCATCTTTCAATGCGTTGTTGTCAAGTTGTTGTTGAGAACTTGAATAAAAATGGATCTCATCATTGAACTATTTGGACTGCAAAAAATTAAGCGGTTTCGTTTCGACTTCATGGCAAATGCGTTCAAGAATGCTGTATACCTATGCTCAAAGCCAATCAACCGGGGTTGCAAACGTCGTTGAAGTGCCATCGAAAGCTTTGCAGAAACAACTTCGGCCCGGGAATTTTTTCGCTTCGCAGCAGCCACCATGGACGCAACTTCCTCCGAATCAGAAGACCCAAGCGTGGAACCCGTCAGAAAGCGCGCGCGCACTGATTCCTACACTGCAGATGCGGATACAACCTTACTTGACGAGGATGCTGGCGGTGTTCCCGAAAAAATCATCCAAGATCCCCAATACTACTTCATCGACGGCGACTGCAAAATACGCGTGGAGAATACGCTTTTCAGTGTATGTTGCAACAGCTCAGTGGCTGCGTTTCGTTTTCATCCTTCTTTGAGATCCATCGCTTCCTCCTCGCGCGCGATTCCTCCGTATTCGAAACCATGTTTCAGCTTCCACAAGGCACCGAGAAGCCGCAGGGCTTGAGCGACGAGGACCCGATTGTCCTCGTTGGCGATACTGCGGAACAGTTTCACGCACTCTGCTGGGCTTTATATGCCATGTGAGCCACACGATGCATTTGGATTTCTGGAGCTCATAGTAGACTTTACTCCTCAGGCCCGACGAAATCACAAAGCAAAGAACGAACAAAAGTTCTATCGATAAGCTAGCAAATGTTGCCGCAATTTCTCACAAATACCATCTCGCCACTTACCACACCTGGGCCATGTCTTCGATTAAAAAACGATGCACAAACTTCGACTATCTTTCTTCATGCTCCCTCGATTATTTGACAAGCTTAGTTGGCCTCTTCATTCTCTGCGCCGATGCCGCGCTTGTCAAGTTTGCCCAGAAAGCGTGGATAACGCGACTTGAATGCGTCGCCCCCTCTTCAGCAGAATTCCTCCACGCGCTCGATTTCGCCGAAAAGCACGATCTGCGTCAATTCCTGGGCCAGGTATACTACACCCATGTTACGAGCAGCGATGTGGAGGGCATCCAAACCGTATCTTCCTCCGTCGCAGTCAAGTTTCCCTATGCACCCAATATGAGCCCAGAGCGGCTGCAGTGCTCGCTTCTAGGCTATTGGTCGCTTTCCTCGTATTGGCGTCGCCTTGCATTGACGCAACCCGAATTACCTCGGCCCGTAAATTGCACAATTCACATGCATACAAACCATTGTGTCCGCGGGTGGAAATCAGCTTGGCAGGCTGCAGAGAACGTCGGCGGGGCGTGTGATGTTGTAGCAAAGCTGAAATTTATTCAGAAGACCTACGGAGTTGCGGGTAGTGGTGTCCATCCGACCTGTGTCCCCAGAGGAGACGAAGTCATCCAGCTTTTGATTACCGGATTGGAGGCGACTCTTCCCGACCACTTCTTAGGACCTCCTCCATAGCTTGATATGTGTAAATATGTGTTCTATACCTACTTAACGAGCAACGTATACTTATCGCTATCTCCACAAGCACACATGTCTGTGACTTTTCATTGGTCTGTTTTACCTCAGTGTGTTCAGGCACATCGATGGCGAACTTCGGCGGAGTAAATTAACGAGGAATTATACAGCGAGGTGTATCTAATATGCAGTAAACGAGTGGCCATGGCTAACGGACATCACGGCTAGGACGTAGGTTTCGGGATGGGAAGGGGGCGAATTCGGCGCGGGCTCCTGGAGATGCTTCCCTTGCTCGACCCACGCCGATGACCATGGCTGTTTGGTGCATCTGGCACGCGGCGGGCCGGTACCGCGGGCAGCGCGCGAGAGGTTTCAAGGGCTTTCTTTGGAGGCTTGGGCGGAAGGGGCGGAAGCACGTTGCCGCTCATGGCCGCCAGAGAGGACGACCGCGGGTAAAACACGCGCGGGCGGCCCGCATCGGGGCCACTCGGGATGGCCGTGGTCTGTGTCGAGACGAAGATCTGAAGGCCCTGGCCGTTGTACGTGTACCCATCTGTGCGTTGAGCTGTTGGCTTGGAGGCCACGCTGGACTTTGCTTTCGATTTCGTGCGTTTTAGCCCTGAGCCAGCCGAGAACTCGCGGTGCCGATGACCATCCTTGGACCGCACAGGACTTGCGGTTCCGGGGGTCACCATCATAAATTCGGGGCCACCTTTGCGGGGTCGAAATATTCGCCCGGCGACCGAGTTCTCTTCCTTCTTGCCTTTGGCGCCAGTTTTGCGAACGACCCCCATAATTTTATCAACATATCCTTCGCGTCGTAATGCATTCGACACACGGGCCATCTTGGGAGGCGGCGTAGGTGGTCGGTCGTCGCAAGCCCCTGTCTGTATCCTGGGGCGGGCGGGAAGCGGTGGAAGGCCCTTCCCTGCGACGATGAATATGAATATTTTGTGGACCCAGTCGTGTATGGACACACTCACCACCATAATCGTCCTCTTCCTCTTCATCCTCGAAACCACCCTCCTCGTCGTCCAATACCGTGCTAATGCGAAATGGATACACCTCATCTTCGTAACCAAGTCCCTCCATTCCACCGGGGAGCGGGCCACGAGAATACTGCTGCAAGTGGGCATGGCGCGATGAGCGAACCTGCCACGGGGGAGGACATCAAAAGCGCGTACCTGTGCTTGGGCTTGCCATTCAGCGACCGTCCAACGGCCCATGCCAATTCACGCGCACAGCCGAATAAGAAAAAAAGCGGGATTCAATCCGAGCGCGACTCCGGCTGCGACGCTACTTATTCAAAAGTCGGGCACGCACACCCAACGCGCATCACGGAAGTATTAAGTAAAGGTGCTCACACGTCTCGGCAATGTTACCCGTATTTGCCTACCTACCATAGTAGAGCAAACGTCTCAGGTTGCAACTGGGCATCGCCTGCGTATCGACGGAGACTTTCTTCCGCGTACATGTGAACTGAAGCGTTGACCCGCCGTTCGTATGACTAACCGATCTGGACAATATACCTATATAGTATGATATGATGAGTGATCATCGAGGATCATCCGTGATACCTGTGCGCGTGCAGGATCATCCATTAGCATGGATGATCGTCCATGATCATCCATGATTCCCCATGCTCCTCTGTTTTGTACCTTTGTTGAGTTAACTAATACATGTTCAACCTGTCAAAAAATTGGTCCCAATGCTATCAATGCTGATGCCCCCCGCAACAATGACCGGCTGATGGCGGTCGACATGACGTGTTTTCGGTGACATCGTAGCCCGCCGGCAGTTTCCGTATGAGTGCGGCATGAACACGTGTCGCCCGGTGATCAAGCTCGGCATTTACTCTTTGCTTCCGCCCGCCACCCACTATCACCCACAACGCTAACAGCCGAGTAAGTGTTGTTTTTGGGTGTAGAGGAAGATTAGTCTACGCCAAATACATATTTCCTTCGAGTGAAAAGAACGCATGAAATATATCCATGGGACTCGATCCGATAAAATATTTAATACTAATATACTCATTTTGTACAAGGTTGCCTACGTAGACGAATGAGTTGTTTCCTAGACACGTACGCAGACGATGACCGAAGCGATGATGAGATGGATATACTAGGTCTCTCAAGACAGGATGGTGAGCTTAGTTTCAGCCTGAAGCTGTGAACCCATTCCGACGCATTTGTCTTCCCAGACTCTGAAGATGACCAGGACTCCACTGAGGCTCAAATTCGTGAAGCCGACCGCACCGACTTTCCAATGGAGCAAATTGAAGCGGAGCACGAATCAAAGCTCCAAGCCAAAGAAGCGTACCGCATGTGTATTGCTCAAAGCGACGAGAGCAGCGATGAGGAGCATCCTCCTAACAAGCCCCGAATCCCGACAGGGTACAAGATCCCTCGGCGTACGCCGTCATGGAGGGGAGAGGATTCCGATAGCATGGTTTGTCTACACATTCAATCACGACTTTTCATCTGACTGACTATGGCCAGGCCTCTGGCCCACCTCGCAAACGCCCCCGTCTCGAGACCCATCCATACGATGACAAAGAAGCCCCTATTCATCTAGGCCATCCGGTTAGCTTCATGCGCTCATCAAATGCACGTCCGCATTTCTTGAGGCAGTACCCCATCTTTGAACAACTGGTCCCCCTTGAAGGGAGCGAAGAAATCGGCGACGGAATATCCTGCCCATGCTCCTCCCCAGATCACAGTCTCCACGGTTCGCGCAGCAATACACCCGTTAGGCTGCAGCCACCCACTGCCACGCTCGACGAGATCGAGGCCATCAATTATGTGGAGGACCTCCGGAGCGCGGGCCCTATGCTAGCGGGCATTGCGCTGGATCTCTACCAGCGGGGTCCTCGACAACTGTACGAGTGTCGTCCCCGAACAGATGATGGGCCTTCTTTGGCCCCAGCACCGACCATTACGAAGAACTGCTGGGCACGAGTCCGCGTTCCCTCTGTCAGGCTCCCAAAAGGTCGGCTGGCATTCGCGGACTCGGATACATCGGCGATTGTCCTGGTGGAGCGGGGCGACAACTGGACGATGATGAGGATGCCCATCAAGGAAGGTGGCACTCTCGATGAAGGGCTGGAGCTGAGTGTGCCCACTTCAGAGGAAGTCGGTGTCTGGGATCGGGTAGCAAACGAGTGGCTCCGGTACGCCGTTGCGGAAGGCCCACAACTGGCCTTCTCCCCGGGTTTTCGTGTCGTGGAGAAGATGGTGGAAGGGGAGCCCCGGAGGGAGGGTTACATCACCCGCCTCAACGGCGACGGGACCGCCATCGTCCGGCGGTCTTTCGGTGGGAAGCGTATTCTGCAGTCCCACCCCGACTTCTTTGGGCTTTTGATTGCCCCATGTCCGACGGCCGACGATGAATTTACAGCACGGCTCGCTGACCTCGCTCACCATCTGTTGCGGGTTCCCACAAAACTTCACTTCCTCGACCGTGTGGTGACTTCAGATGGAAACGTGGGTGGCCGGGTTGTCTGGATTGACGATAGCTTCGTCGACCCAGCAGTCACAGTCTTCGGCGAATCAGGCTACAGCGTTTTCCGCATGTCAGAATTGCGTCGGGACTTCCAGCCAGGAGATCTGGTCGGTGTCACGGCTGGGCGACTAAAAAACGAGCAAGGCATCGTTGTCCGGAAGACAGGCCCCAGTGACAACACTCAGCGGGCCGTGTCTTCAGGCGGTCTTGAAATTTTCTGGGTAAGTTGCTGCCATCTTGAACGTACAGCTTCTCACTACCTCGAGGCAGGCACACCGAGAATCGCATTCGCTGGACAACAACGGGCCAGCAGAGGACGAGGAACTGGTAAGATTCCCTACCGTGACCAGTAGCCACGCCTCCGCCCTAACATGTCAATACTAGTTGACAGTTCTTGAGGTGGAGGTCGAATTTGCCGACGGAGCATTGTTGCATCCATGGCGCGGCGACTCGGCAACTTCGCCCACCCCCAACAAGGACGCCGAGGCTTTGTACAGAGACGATGTGCTGCAACGAGACCGGGAGCGTAGACATGCTCGGTACATAGGGATGTCGGTCATGTTGGTCGGGAAGCATGCGAAAAAGGGGCAGTACGGCGTCATCCTCGACACCCACTACGATGGGCCGTCCCGACAGGAGGAACCCCGCCTTGTGCTTACAGTCCGCGACGAAGCCTCCCTGGCCCAATGGCAAGCCGAAGACACCCAGGTGGTACATCGCTGGTAAGCTGTCCTCGCACCTTTCTTTCTCCTCGGGATTCAATCAAACGCAGGAGTCGACGCCCCATTTGGGAGGCAGACTATCTCGAGCCTTGGTCCCAGAAGCTCGGGTGGAATTGGCCTGCTCGTG
>JARKIA010000313.1:0-180896 GCA_029289565.1 Mycena galericulata
TCTGGAAAAGGGCATTTAGTATCCAGGAGGGTCCAAAATTTTGGCGGCCCCTCAAATATCGTGGGAAAAATATGAAAAATAGCGCAATCGACGTGGCTCGTTGAGCTGCATCTGAATCTGTAAGAAAACTAATAATTCATCGAGTGGTTCTTGCGCAATAAAATGTTCTTTCTTCGATCAAATGTCACGATTTTATGATCCGTTTGATAATTATATCGTTCTAATGTTGTCACACATTACGACCAGGATCAGTACGGTTCTACGGAGCTGCGATACCAATCTTGAACACTTGCATCTCCCACATTGGGCCACATTGCACGGACTGGGACGTCTCGTTGATCGCATCACTGTGGCTATGCTAAACAAGGATAAACACTTTTTTCGCGAATCGTCTCTATTTGCAAATCTATTTTGTGCATCTTGGCCAAAAATTTGGCGCCACTACTTTGTCGTGGGAAAAACTTCGGAGCATGTTTTTTGAACTCTTTGGGCCAGTCTGGTCCCAGGAAAATTGGAATTGGGACTTAAATAAGTCTAGTTAAGGCTACAGGCAATTTGTGGACTTTGCTTGTCCACAACTGTATGCGACCATAGACCCTGCAAACTCCCAATCTAAAGGCGTTGCAATTGTTGTGAACAAGGAGATCTCGAACATAGTTGGAATTAAAACAAACGAACTCATACCTGGACGCGCCTTGCACCTGACACTTCCATGGCATGGGGACTCGAAACGCACGGTGCTTGCGGCTTACTCACCAAATGATGCAGCAGAAAATGCACGCTTTCTAGAGCTCTTAGAATTTAAAACTCGAAACCTTCCGAAACCTGATTTCGTATTAGGTGATTTCAATATGGTCGAAGATTTAATCGATAGACTGCCCCACCACAAGGACCCGACGGCGGTAGTAGATGCCATGCGAAACTTAAAGGCACGTTTACACCTTCATGACGGCTGGAGACATACATATCCGGACATAAAAGCCTACACATTCCTTCAGAGCGCCACAGGATCGCAGTCGAGAATTGATAGAATTCTTGTAACAAGCGATATCCTGAAAAACTGTTCAGACTGGACCATAGAATCTCCAGGTATCCATACCGACCACCAACTAGTTTCTGTAAGATACTCTGACCCAAAGATGCCCTTCATAGGAAAAGGGCGATGGGTACTTTCCCTGCGTCTCCTACGGGACGAAAAAGTGATGGAGCAAGTCTATGCCGTTGGCAAAGAGATGGAAACTCGAATGGAAAACGTTAAAAATAAGCGAACTTTCGAGGAAAACCCCCAAACGATTTTCAAGAATTTCAAAGACGAAATCACAACCATTTTCCGAGATCGAGACAAAGTTCTCGTACCTAAGCTGGATAAGGAAATCCGCGGCATGAAGAGTGATCTTAAGAACATGCTGAACAACCCCTTGATGGGAGACGAGGAACGAAAGACAGAGAGTGCCGCGCTCCAGGCGAAAATTGATTCAACTGAAAGAGCCCGTTTCGCAAAGATTCGTGACAATACTGCGGCAAGGAACCGTCTTGAAGGAGAATCTACAGCCACAAAATATTGGACATCAAGGAACAAAGAAAAAAAGCCACGGGACACAACCTTTAGCCTACAGGTCCCTGGCTCGGACCCACCCACATACGAGACGAGATCGGACAGAATGGCCGAGTTGGCACGAGATTTTCACGAGAACCTCCAATCGGAGGATATGGCCAGCCTGGAGGAGCAAGCCGAAGCTGCAGAAAAATCGTTTGAAAATATCCAACGCCTCACACAGCAGAATAAAGCGAAACTTTCCCAGTACCTCAAAAGGGCCGATGTAGCACGGGTCCTACGACACTTACCAAATGGTAAAGCCCCCGGAATTGACGGTCTAGTGCACGAGCTATGGAAAATAATCAACAAGAAATACGAGAGCACAAAAGACAAAGAACACAAATCAATGGATATTGCGAAAATTCTTACCAGTGTCTACAACGATATCGAGGAACATGGGGTCCACCCGGAAACCCAATTTGCTGAAGGATGGATGTGCTTGATCCATAAGAAAAATGACAAACGCAATGTCTCGAATTACCGCCCTATAACCTTGCTAAACACGGATTATAAAATCTTCACAAAGGCACTGTCAATCAAGTTAGTAGAGACTGTTCCCTCGATAATTCACAAAGACCAAGCTGGGTTTATTCCTGGCCGAAGTATCTTTGACCAAGTAAAACTCATAGAAACGATCATCAATTATGCTGAACATGAGTCAGCAGGGGGTGCAGTAATAGCACTTGACCAAGAGAAAGCTTACGACAAAATTCTACACAAATACCTGTGGTCAACTATGGAGCGGACTAATTTCCCGAACCACTTCACTAACATAATCAGAACCCTGTACGAGCACGCATATACGTCAGTAGTCATAAACGGAGAGAAAAGCTCACGTTACCGAGTCACTAGGGGAGTACGTCAAGGTGATCCTATATCGTGCCTGCTCTTCAACCTGGCGATCGAACCACTAGCTCAAATGATACGCTCGTCGGACCTAAAGGGCTTTAAATGCCCGGGACATACCGAAAGGATTATAACTGCTCTATTTGCGGATGACACAACAGTGTGCCTCTCTGAGGACGATAAATTCGATGACTTGGAGGAAATTCTTAGCATCTGGGGCCAAGTTCAATAAGGGAAAGACACAGATCATTCCAATCGGGCCAATAGCTTACCGTAACCATGTTATCCAACAGCGGAAACTGCACCCGGATCACCCGGAGCTCCCGCAACATATAGATATAACCAAAGACGGGACGGCTGTACGCATTCTGGGTAGCTGGCAAGGAAACGAAACAAATCAAGCGGCAATCTGGGTGCCTACCATAGAAAAGATTGAACGAAGCCTTGCACACTGGGAAAAATCCTACCCGACAATGGAGGGACGCAAGAAGATCGTCCAGATGGTGGTCGGAGGCATGACACAGTACCTGACTGCGGTACAAGGAATGCCGCGAGAGATCGAGGAATATCTTGACAAACGGATCAAAACCTTCATGTGGGAAGGGCGAGCAGTCGCACCTATAAACAAGGAGATACTGTTACTCCCCGTCGAGGAAGGAGGAAAGAACCTTCTGTCTGTGAAAGACCGCAATGAAGCAATCAAAATTAAGACGCTCCAGACTTACCTCTCAGAAGGGGAAAATAGAGCCAAATGGTGCTCACTGGCAGACCAAAGCTTCCGGAAGCAGGTACCTTTAAATCCTGTCGTAGACAAGGAAGCAAGGATCAATCCTTTTATTCAAACCTGGTCGCCTCTCCAAACGAAGCTTCCGAGACCACTGAAACAGATGTTTAGGACAGCAGGAAAATTCCAACTTAAATTCGACGCACTGGCTCTATCCAAGGATGTCAAAGAGATACTCCCCGTATGGTTCCACATTGGGGCAAAGAAAGACTTGACGAGACACAACAACACGGACTGTGCAAGGTGTCTGAGGAAACACCATGCAGTACGAACTGTGGGTGACGTACTCAAACTCATCCAGAGAAATTACTACCGGCATAGCCGGCGTCGAAACTGTGCATGTAACTCCTGCAAAAGCGATAGACTCCAGGGTTGCAACTCACCGTACAAATGCCAGGAAGAAGCAATTAAAATAATTGATTGCCTCAATGAGAAATGGGATCCACGCCGAGAAACAAATCAGCCCAATCCGAAACTAACGGCGGAGGAGCGGGAAATGAATTCCCGAGCAATCACAGAAAAGGAGGTGGTGATTTTTGACCCAAAGATTACCCTGAAGACGTCACTGGAAGAAGGCTATCGCATTTTCTGCGATGAGACACATGACTCACCCGCAAACCAGCTGGAACCGATCGATGGCGAAGCGGAAATATCACACGTAACCGTCTTCATAGGTAACGCACATAAGATAAATACGGACGGTGAACATTGCTCAGCAGGAGCGGTCTGGTATGGCCAAGATGACGAGCGGAACTCAACCATCCGAGTCAAGAATGACCTGGCTTCAAAGAATGGAGGTGAAGCTGCTGCAATTCTGTATGCAATCCAGAACTCGCCTTTCGAAGTCGTTCTACACTTCAAAATTAAATCAAAACAGATCCTCCGAACGTTGACAGTAGACCTTGAGGCTTGTGAAGACAAGGGCTGGATCGAGACCAACGACAGCACGATTCTAAAAGCAGTTGTAGCAGCTCTGAGAGGCAGAGGATCGAGATGTACTTTCCAAGAAGCCAGCGACCCGGACAGTGATGGCATGATAAAAGCATCGGAACTTGCAAAGCGTGGACTCGACGAGGAAGAACCCACAGCGATTGAAACCAGGATCCCGGGAGCATACAACCTAAAGGGTATCAAACTCAGCAAAGGAACACAAGCATCGTTCTATAAAGCAATAAAGGCAAGCAGACCTAGTCCAGAACGCGAGAAAACCAAGATAATGCTTGACATAACGCGACATGCAGCCCAGGATTTATCTGGTAAGACGCCAACCGATAGCCAAATCTGGCTCTCCATCCGCCACCAGGACATAACACGAACCACGCGAGACTTCATGTGGAGGTGCCTACACCAAGCATACAAGATTGGAGGATACTGGAGAAACATCCCGACGTACGAGCACTACGCGGTCTGCCAACACTGCAATGTAGACGAATCAATGGAGCATGTCCTGCTCGAGTGCAGCGCTGGAGGCCAAGAAGTACTTTGGAGACTAGCCCAGAAACTGTGGGAAATGAAAGGCTACCAATGGCCAGAAATGAACCTCGGTAGAATTTTTGCTTGCAGCCTCGCCGACGTCAAGAACGAAGACGGAAAGAGTGACCAAGGAGCGAACCGGTTCTTCCGGATATTGATATCCGAAACTGCCCACCAGATATGGAAATCCCGATGCACGAGGGTGATTGATCGGGGAAATGATCCGACACGATACGCAACGGAAGCCGAACTGCACAATAAATGGTTGCACTGTATCAACTCCCGCTTGAGAACAGACGCCTTGCTTACGGACACCAAGAAATATGGAAGCCGAGCCTTGAATATAAGAAAGGTTATGAACACATGGAATGGGCGGGGCGGAACCAGTAGCTTGCTGCTGGGGAGGAGGCGAGTCCCACACTGCCACATATATGGCGTACGTAAATGTATTTTCCCGGGTGGACTCTTTTTTTCTTTAGTAGGCCATGCGCCTCAAGAATCAGCGTACGGAGAGGGTTGATGTTATCAACTGCTCAACGTAACCATTAAGTTGGAACGCTCCACAAAAAAAAAAAAAAAAAAAAAAAAACGGTCGCTTCAATCGGAATCTCCTAATTTGTCTGGGTCACGGCGAAAATAATGGAATGGCCAAGGGCCGGTTCCCGGACCGAGTGCACAGCCACCCCATCAACCCCTATGACCCTGCGTTGTATCGTGCGCAGTGTATGGCAAAGGCCACATATATTGTGCCCTGAGGTTGAGAAGCATCCATTTGGTACTTTCCTGTCTGGAGCTTTGATATGTAAACATCACAGACATACAAGCTGTAGGTTATACCACCACTGAGTTTGAGGATGGTAGGGCAAGTGCAGAAGTGCATGTGGGGACTAAAAGTGGTCCAGAATAGCCAAGGATATCCCAAAAAGTCACCACCACATAAACTGTCTTCAGTGCCTTGATTTTGGTCATTGGGAGCTTGGACAAAAAGTGCCAAAATGTTACTGTTATATTTCCTGTGCAATACACCGTGGATTTCGACTGTTCCAAAGTCAATATATCATGTATACAGCCATACCCGCAACTTTCCTACGATTCAAAATTTCCATCACTTGAGGTCAGAAATTCGAGCGTCGAAAATTTTCTAAGTCAGATTGAATCATCACGTGCCCAAATCAATGGACTTTCTACGGTTAAGTTCTCCCAGTCTCTACGTTCGAGCATCACTTTTGCCGTTTTTTTTTTCTCGCTCAATTTTTATTCTATCGACTCAATTTCTTCTGCATCATACTCCGCTGTCTTGTTGCTCAACGTAGAGACTGGTACCGAGTCTATAGCTTGTATAACAACTGGTGAATAACGGGAAGGGTTGATATACTGAAGGCGACGAGAAAAATTGATGCAAGCCCACAATTTTCTAAAGAGCTTAGTTAGTAAAGGGAAGCAAAGAGGGAACAAGGAAATTCACCGAACATCTATATCACGGCAGACTTGAGGCCATTGGCCAAACAGAAAATTTTCAGGGCCAGTCCCACAGCTCCAACTAACGAATACACCCTTTCTGCATGTACAATGTTAGTAAGGCTAAAGAATGCTCAAAAACCAAGTAGACCACTCACGACCAAGGAGGTAACTTCTGACAAATTTTGTGAAGTAAGGGATCCTGAAGAGTCTTATCTGTAACCGCACATCTAGCGGGTAACTTGCTGCAATAAACCGATCAGTATCATGGAACCGAGTATACAAGCTATTTTACCTGACGGTCTTGATATTTTCGGTCTGCAAAACTGTCGAGGTCTTTGAGGATCCCGCTGCTTTAGCGGACTTAGCCTTCTTTGAGGGGGAAGAGCTTTTAGAATTCGCCATGAAAGCAGCGGTGATGTTATCCGGAAGAGCAGTGTCGTCATCAGAATTAGTCGACCTGAAAGATTCGTAAATCATCGGTTTCGGAATCCAAAAAAAGGTGAGAGAAAGGTCTGACCTAGTTCGCTTGTGGCCTGACTGAGGTCCTGGACCGCTCTGCGGAGACTCCTCGGTAGCTTTCTCTTTCCTAAATCATAGTTAAATACCAGAATGGTAAAGCTATAAATCGAGTACCCTTTGTTCTTGCCACTCTTTGCAGGCACTTTCTTAGTCGAAGTCGCCGCTGGAAAAATGTCAGAACCGCCCATTCCAACTGTGTGGTAATTACCAGCATTGGTTACAGTGTCAGTGTCTTTCCTGTTCGACGCGGGTGAGATAAGGGCTAAGGAGATACCGGAAAACACTTACTGTTTCCCTTTAACCGCGGGGAGAGTTTTGGATTTGCCGGTGTCTTGCGCAACAGCAGTATCAGGATCATCTCCCTCTGTGACTTTCCTGAAATCATATTAAGAAAATGGTAGGTACTGTATAATTACATTCAATTTGGCGGTCACGCATCACGCACCCCGTGTTGGCGCCGAATTTGGCTCCTGGTCCCGCGTCACGCAGGCCTGTGTCGAAAATGGCCTTGCGTGACCCCGACCCAAAACTGCCTCAACAACGTGAAAAAGGCAAAATTTTGGTTTGGATCTCGAAATTTTTTGCACCGGTCACGCTAAATTTTGGCTCGCGCCGAAATGTCGAACCTAAATTTCGAGTCACGCATCACCCCCCCTGTGGAATCGAACGAAATTATACAGTACAAGATTTAAATCATATCTCACGGTTCAGTCTTAGATATGGCGGCTCCTGAAGTATGCACACAGCGACCAGCTCGTCGGATCCTTCTGCCTCCTCTCTATAATAGAACACAGAGAGTTAGAGTCCGCGGTCAGTTAGTTTACATGAAACGTTACTTACTCATCGACCTCCCTGAAGGTACCATTAGTAAGTAGACGCTAGTCCTAAGGAATAAAGACATACATAGGGTCATTAGCCTGATCGGAAGCCTTGAACGCGACTCTCCTACAGATTATTTAGCATTCAAGGCATAAGCAGGAAACTAAAAAACGTACTTTGAATCGGGCGTGGACAACATTTCGGGTCAGAGAAGGGTGAGAGCTATTAGGTGAAAGTACTATAAATTCAACATACTCGGACTGAGCTGCTCGATACTTGATAAATTTACTGAATTCACTGGACACTCGTACTATCCCCCCCCGCCGCACCGGACACACCTGGTACTCGGACAAACAGATATATCTCGTCCAATACTAGACAGTTTCTCGAGATTTTTGGCTTCACATTAGCGGTAGGAGGTGCCCTGTTGACCTAAGGTCCAATACCCATGTAATCTCGCATCGTTTGAATATATATCACAGCCATAAATTGACAACCTGGGCCATTTTCGCGAATTTACCCTATTTTAAGGACTAAGGCCCTCACCATAGGGGCACATTATGTTCTGAATGCATCTAAAAGATACCTAGACATTATAAGAGTGTCCATACAAAATTCCAAAGGCATAGCTGTCTTGTAGATATCACAATGAACCGAAAGATGAAGACAGATCTGCCAAATTGATATCTCAAGCTCCAAAAATGATAGCAAGAAAAGTTCATGCTGCCTGTTGACCATCCGGAGAACACATTACCCCCTGGTTCATGGATATCATACTCCTCATTGAGGCTTTCCACTCTTTGAGATTTGGAAGCTTATCGACTGCAAGGTGGTCGGATACGAGGCCGGCAATCCAAATTTGATCCGTTACCTAGTACTCGGACACCTGACAACGTCCGAAAAAACGGCGCCATTTAAGCAACTAGCAGGAACTCGTGCTCCGCTACGAAGATTGGAGCAGAGATCAAGCAACATATGTAGTCATAGTCAGAAACATGGATTCAGGAAAAGAAATTAGAATTAAAACAGCCAGCACTTGTCGTTCTTCGAATTCTTAAAAACACAGGAGAGGAATTAATTAAGAGAGGAACCAAGTGCTCTGCACTGGTAGGTCTTGGGGTGAGTGAAGAACAAAAGAAACATGATCCAAACCCCCTGCACTCCAGAATGAAACAGCAGACACACTCATAGGTGGATACCCAGGTTCCCGCACTCGTTGGATTGGAATCAAACAGAAGACACCCGTAAGTGGGTTAGGAACAAAACATGGAATTTGATCTCCCCGCACTCGTAGGACTGGAATCGAACAGAAGACGTTGTACCCAGGTTAGGAATAAAGAAGGGAAATCAATCTCCCCGCACTCGTAGGATTGGAATCGAACAGAAGACGCTGTACCCAGGTTAGGAATAAAAAAGGGAAATCAATCTCCTTGCACTCGTAGGATTGGAATCATGCTTGTAGATGGGTTAGGAATAGAACATGGAAATCGATCTCCCCGCACTCGTAGGATTGGAATCGAACAGAAGACACTGTACCCAGGTTAGGAATAAAAAAGGGAAATCAATCTCCTTGCACTCGTAGGATTGGAATCATGCTTGTAGATGGGTTAGGAATAGAACATGGAAATCGATCTCCCCGCACTCGTAGGATTGGAATCGAACAGAAGACACTGTACCCAGGTTGGGAATAAAAAAAGGAAATCAATCTCTCCGCACTCATGGGATTAGAATCGAACAGAAGACACTCGTAGGTGGGTTAGAAATAAAACATGGAAATCAAACTCCCTGCCCGTGTTGTATTGGAGTCGAACAGAGGATGCTGTACCCAGGTTAGGAATAAAAAATGAAAATCAATCTCCCCGCACTTACATAGGAGGAATCAAACAGAAAACGCTCATAGGTGGGTTAGAAATAAAACATGGAAATCATACTCCCTGCACTCGTAGTACTGGAACAGAAGACGATCGTAAGTGGGTACTTCAGTTAGGAATCAACCACGGAATCAAACTCCCTCACTTGTAGGATTGGAATCGAACAGAGGACACTCATAGGTGGGTACCCAAGTCTATAAATCAAACACAGAATCAAAACCCCCACACTTGTAGGATTGGAATCAAACAGGAGACCCTCATAGGTGGATACCCATGTACGGAATGAACCACAAAATTGAACCCCACACTCATGGGAACAGAGTTGAACAGAAGACACTCATAGGGAGGTGATTTCAGTGTCTTGAGTTCAGAATGAGAAAAAGAAAAGAAAGGCAGAAAATTTGCCTTCCGGGGATAAGACGACTGTGGGCCGGTGTGTTTACATCGGGAGCAGCGAATGTCTGCACCTGGAAGCAAAATTCAGTGGTCAGAAATACCTCTGCTACTCTCGTGTTGCTCATATGTCGATACCGGTCATAATGGGACAGTCAGTCGCGTTGAGGATGATTATTTGATGAGAAAAGAAGTGGTATTTGAGAAGAAGTGAGCTATCTAACAATTTCGGGGGTTACGAGGTCCAGTAGCCACTCGGTCGATGTGGAGCGACGACGGGGAAAGACTAGCCGTTATTGACCCAGCAGGTTTTTGCGCTCACGTGCTGATGACATCACGTGCTGACGACATATCCCAATACGGTAGTTTATAAATACAACCACATATAGCACGTCCAGTCACACTTCTAGTCGCGTGTACAGTACTACTCTGTCTTCAAAGATGCGGTGGATAGCCTAAGATATGAGCTAGAGTATGGTCTTCGACAGATGTCACGTGAAATAATCTCAAAATCATGGGCCAGGGTAAAATCAAGGTAAAATGATGTACTCAGAGCTATAGAGGCACCCTGGTTTGAAGATCGTTTTATCTCTTATTCAAGAACTAGGTGGAGTGAAAATCTTAGCGGGCTGAATCAATTGCCGACCGATAAAAAATCAACTCAGAATGGAAGTTTGGGCACTTTTTCAGCATATTTTTGAAAGGAGCCGATGCCAGATGGGGCGGGTTTACCAGTTCCCCTCAGTATTAGTAGGTTTATCAATGCCCTCATATGCAACAAGATGATAATTAGGTGTGCGTCGATATTTCTGGAAAGCAAAACGAAAAATAACATAAAATAAAATACAAAATAAAATAAGAAAGGAAAGCGGTAATTCTTACCAGCATTTGAAACCCATTACAGTAAAAATGAATGTAAGTTAAGCGCATTGCATATGCTCGCTCAAACGCGTGGGCGAGTAGGAACAAACCACGCAAATCATTCATGTGCACAGAAATAATTATCATTTACAGCGATATGGCTTTCCAGTTTTGTCAAACTTGACATACATGGGACGAGGCGATGAAAGTAAAATGGTGGCTGACAGTCACATTACCACATTTGAAGGCGTACATACTCGTCAAGTGCCACGACATGGGGGGTCGGACGCTTCGTTGACAGCCTATTTCAAGTAACTTTTCCGTGTCCCTCGGGGACAAAAACAATGCACTTAGGCGACTTAGCAAATCGCCGTTCGTTCTAAAAACAAACGTTACTGGAGCCTGTTTGCAAGTGGTATAAAATGATATTGGTTCCTCCAGCCAATCAAAAGCTTTTTAGATCCAGTTCAAAAAAGCTCACAACAAATGCTGCTAGGCAGAATCGAACCCGTTTTGTCACGTGACTAATTCTGGGAAGCGGGTCAGAAGGACCGATGATTACCCCGATATAGGTCGGATCCGGAAAATCGGCCTCAATCTAACTTTTGTCCGGACTTTGCGGATGTTCCCACGCTTTCTGGGGCTGCAAAAATCGTTTTCTCGGCAAAGCGGTCACTTTGGGGTTTTTTTGCTCGAAATCTTTCCGAAATTTTGTCCGGACTTTGGGATCCGACCTATATTAGGGTAATCATCGGTCCTGGGTCAGACCACTCTGCCACACATATACGATGATATCCTGAGGCGAGTGGGATAACAGGCCATATTATCACAAAATAAATTGATGCTCTAATATTCGTTGAGTCATAATACAAGCTTTTGCACCCATAGAATTGAAAGCACCGGCATGAAATCAGTGTATTGGGGTATAACTAAAACGGTTCAACCGTTTTAGTTATACAGAGAACATTCACGAATATGAACTTATCCCTGGGCGTGCACTGATGATTGTGATTCCACGACACAAGGGTGAACCACTGAAAATTCTCAACATCTATGCTCCAAATAGCTTGGAGGAGAGAGACAAAATGTGGAAAACACTCTGGCAAATGTGGGCCGATGACCCCAGCCTGCCGTTTCCAAACATCTCATTAGGAGACTGGAATTTTGTTGAAGATCCAATGGACAGGAATTCTGGGGCTACGGAGGCTGTCCCAGAATCTTTCAAACGACTCAAAGACCTCCTCCGACTGCGGGACGGATGGCGTGCAACATTCCCTGATACACGGGACTATACCTGTGTGCAACATAGAAAGAACCGGCAGACCGGTGATTTGCACAGCTCATACTCACGCCTTGACCGAATTTGTGTTGATAATAAGGAATTCGACAGCTACAGAGGCTGGGAAATTAAACACTGTTCAGTAAAAAGTGACCACAGACTAGTTATTACACAATTAACGTGCAGACCCGAGGAACAACCGGGTAGTGGCAACTGGAGTTTGCCACTCTATCTCCTGAAGACCCCCAAGTTCATGAACCATGTTCAAGCTCTGGCGGCCCAACTATTGAAGGATCTGGAAGATTTAGAGGGGGCCCCAAGGGACCAAACCGTCAATATCCAGACACTATGGGCACAATTCAAGGCCGATGTAAGGGCGTACGGACGATATTATTCACGCTTCATCACAGATGATTCAACTCGGCAAATCAGAACCTGGAAGACACAATTGAAGCTTGTTATACACGACGACGAAATGCCGCATGAGGACAAATCCATTGCAACGTACCTGTTAGAAAAGAAAATAGCAGACCAACTGAAGGAAGTTTCTGAAAGGAAGAATGCCCAATCAGAGGCACGTTATGATGTTGAAGCCGAGAGTTTGCGAACGACATCGTGGACACGGTCTGCAAAGGGATACCATCCTAAAGAATCGATCTATGAGTTCAAAGTTGAAAAGGCCGATGCTACGGCCCCCCGTTACGAAACTCGGCCTAAAAAGATGGCGGAGATGGCCCGAGAATACCATAATTCCATTCAGAATAAAGATCTTCCAGACGAATATGGACAGATGATGGCAACAACGATAACACTCGAAGATTGCAATGTACATCTGTCGCTCTAAAACTCTCCAACAACAACAAAGCCCCAGGCTTGGATGGCCTCCCATACGAGTTTTACAAGATGCTGGACATACTTTTCAGTGAAAGCAAAGGGACCGATAATAAAAAGTTTGATGTGTTGCAATTCTTGACAGCATTATATGCAGATGTTGAAAAGCACGGAATCGAACCCAGTTCAAAATTTAATGCCGGGTGGATGTGCCCTTTCTTTAAAAAGGGAGACAGGAGTATGATATCCAATTACCGACCAATCACGTTGCTGAACTGTGATTACAAGCTAATGACAAAGACTTGCTCGTTACGCCTAATGGATGTTGCACCCTCTCTTGTACATCCTGATCAAGCGGGATTCATGAAGGGCCGAAGAATAGAGGATCAAATAAAACTTGCAAAATTCCTGTTGAACTACAGTTGGGGACAATCAAAGTCCGCTTGTTTCATAGCGCAAGAACCGGCCTTTTTTGGATAAATCTGACAGCAGATTCGGATCCGGAGGGGTAAGAGGAGCCCAAAAACATACCTCCGAAGTTTTTCCTACAAGCCGTTGTTTTTCTCAATATTTTGGGTTCGTTGAACGAAATTGTGTGTACCTCTCTGAGGGCTCTGGGGCTGAGATAACCCTCCAAATGAAATGAAATGAGGTCTGCACAAGCTACACGGCTTTTACGGATTAATTGACAGTCAGATTTTGACTCCCTGGAGGCTTTCGGACGAAAATAGGTGCCAGATCAAACAATTTCTCACATGTGAATTTCTCGATAAATTTCCAAGATGTTGTCGGAATCGTAACCAGCTCACGAAAAGGCGTCGATTGCCGATTTTCTCATATTTTTAGCTATCTATTTAGACATTTCTCAATATTTTGGGGTCCGATCATCGATTTTTTTGAGAATTTGGACATTGTGCTCCTGCCAATCTCTCCATTTACGTGTAAAATCCCTCCCTAAATCGTTGCCGTAGGCTTGGGAGCCATCTGGCGACGATGGTATTCTAGTTTCCCACGGTCCCCAAATAGGCGGGTTTTGATTGTCCCCGACTGTATGCCGAAGCAGCCGAGGAAGACGGAGTTATGGTTGCTCTAGACCAAGAAAAAGCCTATGACAGAATAAATCACACCTACCTTATCAGTGTTCTTCGACACATGGATTTCCCGCCAAAATTTGTCTATACAATCAAAACCCTTTACACAAATGCAGAAACGGCGGTGATGATCAACGGTGAACTAAGCGAACCGTACATAGTTACTCGCGGCGTAAGACAAGGGGACCCACTCTCCTGTTTATTGTTTAACCTCGCTATCGAACCCTTGGCGTGTTTGATTCGGAATTCTGAACTCAAAGGAGTTCATGTGCCGGGGACTGATCAAGACTTGATTGTATCACTTTTTGCAGATGATACATCAATATATCTCTCATCTCAAGACTCACTAGAATCGCTCTGGGAAATTCTCAACCTATGGTGCATGGCGTCAACTGCAAAATTTAATGAACACAAAACAGTACTTCTGCCATTTGGCCGAGCTGCATATCGAAAAAGAGTATTACTTGAGAGACGCTTGAATGGGGCAATGCAACTTGGTGCCATTATTCCGAGCATTGAAATTGTACCTGATGGCCAAACATGTCGTATGTTGGGTGCATGGATTGGAAATGATGTTACATATATTACTCCTTGGCCATCGGTGATAGAAAAAATAACAAGTGACCTGGAAAGGTGGAAAGCCACAACTCCAAACCTAGAAGGTAAACGTCACAAAGGCTGCATGGCTTAGCGGTAACCATGCAGTCTTGGTCTCTGAGTAAATCGGAGATCACCGGGCCTCGCTTAGATCGAGGGTTCGAACCCCGGTAAAGTCGCATTTAGGAGGGTTCTAGTGGGTATTACCAATCTTGGTCGAGTCCCACACTGTTCGGCATTTGCCGTTCGTGCGTAAAAGCATTCCCGCCGCCTAGGAGGTCACATGTTCCGCCGTCCTTTGCGGACCAAAGGGGCTGATCAATTATCAGTTGCCTGAGGTCATAACAAACGCACCACCAAAAAAAAAAAAAAAAAAAAAAGAAGGTAAACGTCACATTATAAACATGGTTATTGGAGGCCGAACACAATACTTAACCCGAGTACAGGGGATGCCCAAAGGAATTGAAGAAACCCTTGTTCGGATGGAACATGTCTTTCTTTGGGATGGTAAAAGAGCAAGAGTCGCTCACGATACAATGATTCGCGATGTTAATGATGGTGGTAAACAGATTCTGGATATTCCAGCACGAAATGAAGCCATAGACCTCTGGAACTTGAAGTCATACCTAATGGATCGTCCAAAACGAGCACGCTGGTGCTACTTCCTCGACTATATACTGAGGAAGTTCCTCGAGAACAGCTACCTTAATGTCAGACCTGGCGAAGTCTTAAATGTTTTCTTGCAAGACATCCATATCCCAATCTCACACCGAACGCCACTTCCGGGCGACGTGAAGCGAATGATTTTGACTGCACGAAAATACAATCTGAAGTTCACGGCGTTAACAATTGGTAAAAACATAAAACTAAAAATGCCAATTTGGAAGCATCCTTCCCTGGACAAAGAGCAATACAAGCGTGCCTGCCTTCGGGATGCTGCTACATGCCTCAGATTAAATCATGCAGTCCGTACTGTGAGTGATGCAGTTATCATTGCAACAAGAAGAACGGTGATTGCAAGAAAACCTCACCAAGTTAATCCCTGCGGCATTGGCCGAAAAAATTGTGGCTGCCTGTTATGCCATCGGGATAGAACAGAGTCAAACTGTCAACATCCTGGCAGATGTATTGAAACAGCAAAAATTCTTATAGACTGTATCGACCCGAAGTGGGACCCCAATACACCTGATTGTGATTTTTCGGGAGAGTTAGTCCTCACAGATTTGGAACGAGAGGCGAATCAAGCACCTGGAACAGGCCAAACTGTAACATTTGACCCAGATTTCCGACTTCTGGACATAGAGAGAGGTTTCCGGATTTTTGCCTCTGAGGAATCACTGCACCAGCTGTCAACTAGGCGTTATAAAATTCCTGGAATGACACCTGCAGTCATGACAGTCTTCTTACAAGCAAAAGTCAACCGTGCAGGTGAATTTACTCCCGAAATTACACTAATGATAAAATCAACCTCGGATGTGGGAGAAGAACAGGAAGTATTATCACTGACCTTTGATACACCGACAATACCTTTGACATTCGCAACAGCACTGTTGGGCGGATTGCTCCACATCCTGCAGGACACCCGAAAGAATGTACCACTTCTCATCTGCTCCTCATCAGATTTTCTCCCAAGAGCACTAGTGACAAATCGAACTCAGTTTGAAAATAATATTTTAGACCCGAGATTCATCCTCTTCCGTGCTGTATTTGCAAATCTCAATGAGAGGATCGCTAGAATCCAATTTAAAATGGTCTCGGCGAATCAGGCAAGATCACTAACGGATGTAAACCCCATCCCACTCGAACTTGACACACAAGTTGACCTAATGTTTGAATGCCCAGGTATTCCCATTGCCAGTGGCTCACAAAGACTGTTTACGAAGGCCATACTGGGATTGCGTCCCACTCCGCGCCGACAGTCAACATTTGTAAACTTAGACCGCATTAGATGCACAATTGAAGAGAATTCAAGTTATACACCAACAGATTCAATGATCTGGAGTTCAATCCGATCCACCACACTTCAACGACTCTCACGAGAATTCTTCTGGAAGTGTATACATAATACATTCAGAGTGGGTGACTTCTGGTTGCATACTGAAACCCTGCAAATGAATGGACAATGTCATATCTGCGAAGTACCCGAAACATTAGAACACATCGCTCTCGAATGTGATGCACATGGCCAAAAAATTATTTGGGACCTCACACGTGAATTATGGTTGAAAAAATATGATGACTGGCCTTCTCTGACCTGGGGTCTACTGTTAGGCTGCAACCTTGCAAAATTTAAAGATGAGAGAGGGATTGTGGTCCCAGAAAAAGGGAGACTGTTTGCTATACTTGTCTCCGTTGCCTGGCATGTCATATGGAACTTTCGTGTAAATAGAGTGGTGAAAAACCCAGGCTCGACTGTTAATAAAAATGTTATTCACAATCAATGGTTGAAATCCATGAACACTGCCTTACGTCGGGACCGTATCCTGACCGACAAAATTCGGTTCGGGACACTTGCATTCAACAAACAACGGGTGCTAAATACATGGAGTGGTCTACTGCTCGACGAAGACTCACTGCCGGATGACTGGCTTTATACTGAGGGGGTTTTAGTGGGTATACGACCCAAGACTGATGAAACTGGGATAGGATAATTTTTTCGGGTCAGAGTCCCACACTGGTAAAATAATAGTGCGTAACGGCATTTCCTCCTGGACATTTTCCCGGCAACGACTGGCTAAAACCCAGCAACCCAAGCGGATGACCTTGGAATGCTTCTGCAGACTGTGAATCATTATCCCAAACACTCCAAAAAAAAAAAAAAAAAAAAGACGCGACGAGACGTGTCATGTGGTGATATTATGACAGGACTACATTGGGGATATCATTGATCACATCATCACGTGTCCGCAAAAACCTGCTGGGACAATAGCGGCGAGTCTAACTGCCAGTGGTTGAACAATGTCCGAACTTTGATCTGACTGAACTTTGCATCTGAGGTCCTGCGATTGGCCCTCCAATTTGTCCGAACTTTGCACTGACCTGACCCCGGGCAAGACAACGAGGACGAGTGGTACAGGTCGAGGAAATAGTAAGTAGAGTGGATTTAGGGTATATACTACATAGATTTGCGGTAGTTAATGGGCGCGGGAGGTCGAAATTCGACGAGAGAGTATGAGGAAGGCACATTTGCGGCTAAATCACCTTTGATCTGCGTATAAGATAGGCGACAGCATCCATCGAGTCACGTGAAACGTTAATGTATCGCGTGACAGTAACGTGGGAAAGCGCGAAATCTCGTCCTGAACTTTTTTTTTTCATTGTACCTCTTCGGGGGCCCGGGGATTTGGATGAAGTTTTTTTTGGGGGGCATTTTTCCGTTAAGAGAGACATAAGTGCCAATTCTACGTAGTCAGCAACCCACTCTGGGTGGACGAATATTTTGGGTGAAATTTTGGAAAAAAATCACTTCATACCCCCGCTGCTCGCAGTGCTCCTCGAGCATAGATTTCTGGGCCTAAAAGTCTGGTTCCATATATGGTGCGCGTCGCCTAAACACCACCAAACCTGTACAATCAGTGATGCCATCATTGATGTCCCAAATCGATGGAGTCAAAAGATTTTCATTGTCGATGAGGGTTTGGGCTGCAAGGAGGCTTAATTGCAGGTTAAGAAAACCAGTTCCTGCCAATACAAGCGTCACGGAAGGCTTGGCGAACGTATGGGGCGGGCTATGGACGCATAGTGTACCACGAGTGTGTCATCCGGGGATATACACGTGACTGGTCCGGTGATGCAATCACTGATGTCCCAAATCGACTCAGCTTTTGACTTTTGTCCCACAAACGCTTGCCTTATATGGTTACATCAGAACGTGACCTCCGGAGACTTGTGAGCAGTTGTTTGGACACACGCACATTCCATCTCTCGTCCTACCACCACCATGCCGCCTACCCACTACCCTCATGAGCCCTCATGTTGATACAGCTCTCCCTTTCTTTCTTGCCAGGCCTGTCACGCTTCGACGCGTTCGGTATTCTGGGTGCTATCCTTCCAAGTGCGAGGATTCTTTCGGCGCCGCTTGTGGTCCCGTACATGTCACGCTTCGACGCGTTCCAACGCCGCACGTGACCACGTGCATCCCCGACGTACAGTTGGGGACAATCAAAGTCCGCTTGTTTCATAGCGTAAGAACCGTCCTTTTTTGGATAAATCTGACACCAGATTCGGTTCCGGAGGGGTAAAAGGAGCCCAAAAACACACCTCCGAAGTTTTTCCTACGAGCCATTGTTTTTCTCAATATTTTGGGTCAGTTGAACGAAATTGTGTGTACCTCTCTGAGGGCTCTGGGGCTGATATATGTCTACAACATCCTCCAAACGAACTGAAATGAGGTCTGCACAAGCTACACGGCTTCTACGCATTAATTGACAGTAAGATTTTGACTTCCTGGAGGCTTTCGGACGAAAATAGGTGCCAGATCAAACCATTTTTCACACGTTAATTTCTCGATAAATTTCCAAGATGTTGTCGGAATCGTAACCAGCTCACGAAAAGGCGTCGATTGCCGATTTTTACATATTTTTAGCTATCTATTTAGACATTTCCCAATATTTTGGGGTCCGATCATCGATGTTTTGAGAATTTGGACATTGTGCTCGTGCCAATCTCTCCATTTACGTGTAAAAGCACTCCCTAAATCGTTGCCGTAGGCTTGGGAGCCATCTGCCGACGATGGTATCCTAGTTTC
This sequence comes from Mycena galericulata, assembly GCA_029289565.1. NCBI lineage: Eukaryota > Fungi > Basidiomycota > Agaricomycetes > Agaricales > Mycenaceae > Mycena > Mycena galericulata. The sequence goes on from JARKIA010000313.1 coordinate 19,170, forward strand.
CCACAGTCCCCAAATAGGCGGGTTTTGATTGTCCCCGACTGTACCCGACGGTGTATCCTTATTTATTCCACGTGACCGCGAACCACACGTGAAGGACCCATGACGTCACAACACGACGACACAACAAGGTGATCGACACCTAACGACGACGGGTTATTGTACACAAACAATACGGACGACGGACACACATAATTAATGAATGATCTGTTTCAGTAGTATACACGACCTTAAGTCGTTATTGTAGTTAGTAAATATAGCGACCTCTAAACAGTATAAATACAGTAGATAGTCATAGTCGCTTGTATTCTTTAGACTTTTTATTCAGTTCTTCTACCGCTCCTCTTACCCTCCACCCCCCAATCCTCGGTCGCATTGCGCGCCTTGGACGGAGACCGAGCTTTAGTTGTGACATAATAAAAAGTCTACCCTTCATACCTTCCTACCGCCCCTATCCTTTCCCTTTCCTCCCCACTCTACCTCTTACCCTTTCTGCGCGTTGTGCGCAGCCGCTTCATCAAGACCCATTTACCCTTTCCGACCTCTACCCGCCCGCAACGGTTAATCGTGCGATCGACATAGTACGTGGTTCACTATAACGGACAGACACCAGGCTACGGGAAACGTTGAGACCGTCCCACGCCTTACGGTAGTCGCAGGAGTGCCGGTCTGACCTTCGGGAAGGACCGCCTCGCAGTCGTCGGGGGTGTCGTAGAAGACCCGGGACTGTTCCGTTCGCAAGAAACCACCTCCTACCCACCACCCGCTTAGTGCGGACCAACCCATCCCCTTCCCCAACAACCTCGCCGGCCCGTCGCAACGTATCGCGACACTCATACCATATCGGACTCGTCCGACTCGACCCCACCCTCGCCCGCCTCCTCCGATCATCCCCTATCCCTATCCGTTTCCCCCTTATCCCCTTTCGAACCCCGACCTCCCACACCTCCCGCCTTTCCCACACTACCCGTCGTAATTCCCCTTCGGCCCGCCATGCCGAATTACAAAGTCATCCTCGCCAACCCCCCGCCGTTCTTCAACGGTAACAAAGCCAAGTGGAATAACTTCCACGACACCCTCAGCACCTACATCGCCGCATACGACGATGAGTTGGACACCGAGAAGAAAAAGGTGTTCTTCACCATCTCGTTCCTCCGGAACGAGGACGGCTCAGACTGCCTTGCGGCGGACTGGGTCCGGAACTGGAAGAAGCGGACGTTTTCCGCTGCCGGCGTACTTCCCGCCACCTATACCCACTCGGCACTGTTGGCCGATTTGGAAAGCGCGTTCAAGGACCAAAACCTTGCGCAAGTGGCGCACCAGCGCCTGACGGCGACGCGGCAGGGAAGCCGCTCGTTTGTCCAGCAGTTCGAGCTGGATGCAGAATTGGCCGGGTACAGCCCGAACTCGGCCACCACCGGGTATAACGCATTCCTGGTGGAGCTCCTGGAGGACTTGGTCGCCAAGGAGCTGATCGAGCAGGTGTACGCGGGCGGGAACCAGGTTCCCGACAAGTACAAAGGGTTCAAAGATCGCCTGATGGTGATCAACGGGAACCAGGAGCGCAAGAAGCTCCGAGCGGTTCAGCGGAGCCGAATGTTCTGGACCCCGGCGCAGAAAACCGCGCCGGCCGTCAAGGGGAACACCCAGGTTGCTGGAGGGCAGCCGAATTTGATGAAGAAAATCGGGCTGGGAGAGACAGCGCCGATGGATGTGGACAAGACCGGGCCGAAGCGGCCGGTCTTCAAGTGCTATAACTGTGGCCAGGAGGGTCACATGAAGAGGGACTGCCCGGCGCCACGCGCCAATAAATTTAATATTCGGTCGATCAAGGCCGAAGACTATGCACACGAGGACCTAGCTGTCCTCGCCGCCACTCTCCGAGAGGCGGGTTTTTAAAGGGGCCCCCGCTCAAGGCCGAAGCGGCGCCCCAGACTCCCAAATTGAATGCCATATATAAAATAGACCCTGTAGTTACCCAGGACCCCGAGGACGATATATATACAGATGTAAACGCTAGTCTACGAAAGAGCATAAACGATTTCCTAGTAGCTAGTGCAGAAAATAGTAGAAAAATACGTGTACTAGAGAATCAGAACTGGAAATACCACGTGCATAGATCGGGATTACGCCCGAGCAGAGGGATTCGAGCTCAAGGAGCTCGATCGGAAGATCATCGCGCGGAATGCGGATGGGACAGAGAACACGCGGGGCAGGATCACTCATTATGTAGAGTTGATCATGCAAATCGGACCCCACGTCGAGCGCCAGAAGTTCCTAGTCACAGGACTTGGCAAGGCTCGCGTCTTCATCGGGTACGATTGGTTGTTCCAACACAACCCCGAAGTGGACTGGCGGGCGCAGAAGATCGTGTTCTCACGATGCCCGCCGGAGTGCAACATGTCCGGAACGGAGATCGGGAACGGAGTCCCGATGGAGGATGAGATAGAGGAAGGCGATTCGATCTTACTGGTCGACTTCGCGGAGCAGATCGATCTGCGCGCCAAAGGCACACAGGCGCAGCAGATGGCGGAGGATGCCGGCAAAGAGAAGCCGAAGAGTACGGCAGACGACGTGCCTTCCCAATACCATGAGTACCTAAAGGTGTTCGAGAAGGAGTCGTTTGACGCGCTGCCAGAGAAGAGACCGTGGGACCATGCCATTGAATTGGTCCCCGGAGCCAAGGCGGTGGATTGCAAGATCTACCCGCTATCTCGGGAGGAGCAGGGGAAGCTCGAAGAATTCTTAGAGGAGAATCTTGCGAGCGGGAGGATCCGGCCGTCGAAATCACCGATGGCCTCGGCGTTCTTCTTCGTGAGGAAGAAAGATGGTGCCCTGCGGCCTGTGCAGGATTACCGGAAGCTCAACGAGATGACGATTAAGAATCGTTATCCTCTTCCGCTGATATCGGAGTTGATCAATAAACTCCGAGGCGCCAAGATCTTCACCAAGCTGGACATCCGGTGGGGCTACAACAACGTCCGGATCAAGGAGGGTGACGAGTGGAAGGCTGCGTTCCGAACGAACCGAGGGCTGTTCGAGCCGCTCGTGATGTTCTTCGGACTCACCAATTCGCCAGCGACGTTCCAGACAATGATGAACGCGCTGCTCCGTGAGGAGATCAACGGAGGGAAGGTCATCGTATACCTCGATGACATCCTGATCTTCACGGAGGATCTGGAGGAGCACCGCGCGATCGTAAAGCGTGTGCTCAAGGTTCTTCAGGACAACAAGCTATTCCTGAAGCCATCAAAGTGCGAATTCGAACGTACGGAGATGGAATACCTTGGCGTGATCATCTCGCACAACTCGGTGCGGATGGATCCCATCAAAATCCGCGGAGTGATGGAGTGGCCGGAGCCGAAAAACCTGAAGCAAGTCCAGTCGTTCCTCGGGTTCACGAACTTCTATAGGAGGTTCATCCGGGGTTACGCGGACGTTGCGCGGCCGCTCACACGGCTAACAGGGAAGGAGGGCTTCCACTGGGGAGAGGAGCAGGTGATCGCGTTCCAGAAGCTTAAGGATCGGATCGCGGAGGACGCTGTGTTGGCAATACCCACCGACGACGGCAAGTTCAAAGTCGAGGCTGATGCCTCGGAAGGCGCAACGGGCGCAGTACTGTCGCAGGAGCAGAACGGGGAGTGGAGGCCGGTCGCGTTCCAGTCACACGCACTGAACGAGACGGAGCGGAATTATGAGATCTATGACAAAGAGATGCTCGCGATTATGTTGGCCCTAGACGAGTGGAGCGCATTGCTCAAAGGGACCAAACATCAGTTTGAGATTTTTACCGACCATAAGAATCTACAATATTTCAAACTGCCGCAAAAGGTCAATCGGAGGCAGGCGCGATGGATTACGGAGTTGTCGCAGTTCGACTTCTCCTTATCGCACAGGGCGGGCGCGCTGAACAAGAAAGCAGACTTGTTATCGCGCAGAGCGGATCACGACATGGGAAAAAAACGACAACGAGAATGTTGTGCTTCTCAAGCCGGAGTACTTCCGATCGCAGGACATAGTGATCGAAGGACCGGAAGTCGAGATCTTGGAAAAAATCAAAGACAATATTATATATTACAACGGACTAATTTACGTACCACGCGACGAGGAGCTTCGAGATAAGATTATTGGACTGCACCATGATTCTCCCCTCTTGGGCCACCCCGGAGAGAACCGGACCCAGGAGATGATTGAACGTAATTATTGGTGGCCGCGAGTCGGCAATCAGGTTTCTAAATATGTGAAGGCGTGCGAGGCATGCCAGAGGACTCGGGTGCAACGGTATCAGCAGGGAAAGCTGAACCCGCACAAGGTCGCGGAAGGGCCGTGGCAAATCATATCAGAGGATCTTATCGGTCCTCTGCCGGTATCCAATGGCTTCAACGCCATACAAGTCTGGGTGGACACATACACCAAGATGATCCACTGTGAGCCAACCTCGATGGAGCTCACGAGTGAGGGGATGGCCCGCTTGACGCGGGATCGGGTGATCCGGTACCATGGTGTGCCGAGGAAGATTATTTCGGATCGGGATCCGAGATATGTCTCGGGGTTCATGCGGGAGCTTAACCGGCTTCTCGGCATAGAGATGAACCCGAGCACGGCGTTCCACCCGATCACGGACGGGCAGACGGAGCGGATGAACCAGGAGATTGAAAAGTATCTCCGTGTGTTCGTAAATTATCGCCAATCGGATTGGGCGGAGTGGCTCGCATTGGCCGAGTTCACACACAACGACAAGGCTAGCTCGGCCACAACGATGAGCCCATTTTATGTAAACACCGGTTATCACCCTTGGAAAGGGATCGAGAACGCGGTGGAGTCGCGGAATGAGGCGGCGGACGATTTTGCAAAAAAGATGAAGAAAATACGTGACGAGGCCACAGCGGCGCTCGAGAAAGCCCAGAAAACCATGAAAAAACAGTACGACGCGCATAGGAGAGATGCGCCGGAGATCAAGGTCGGCGACAAGGTGTGGTTGGATGGACGAGACATCACCACTAGTCGGCCGACGAAGAAGCTGGACGATCGGCGGCTCGGGCCGTACGAAGTCTTGGAGAAGGTCGGCGCAGCGGCTTGGCGGCTTAGGCTGCCGGAGACGGACAAGTCACATCCGGTCTTCAACGAGTCAAAGCTGACACCATACGTGGAGCCGCCGGAGCACAGGCGGGAGACGAGACCGGCACCAGAGATAGTGGCCGGGGAGCCGGAGTACGAGGTCGAGGAGATTATCGACCATCGGAAGGTGGGACGGGGTTATCAATACCTCGTCAAGTGGAAGAACTATCCGCTCGGGGAGCGGACGTGGGAGCCGAAACGGCACTTGACGCACGCGGCCAAGATCCTGGAGAAATACCAGAAGGATCACGGGCTGGGGGAAACGTCGAAGAAAAGGGCCGTGGACGCGAGGCTGGATATCGGCAAGATGGCCGATGAGGAGAAGGCGGCTTGGGCCGCGAAGCTCAGGGCGATGGGGTTAATGCCGCCCAAGGAGCAGGAAGTCGGCAGGATTGCCGAGAAGAACCGAGGACGCGCACAGGACAGGGCGGACCGCTTCCTTGCGGAACACAGCAAGGAGGTGCTGGCCGAGACGGCTAGGAAGCTTGGTGCGGCAGGGATTATGCCGCCGAAGGAGGAGAAAGCCACGGAGGAAGTCGTCAAAGACGATACCGAGGCGGAGATGGCGGCATTTGCCGCCCGAGCACGCGCGGCGGGACCCATGCCGCAGGAAATTGCAGCGCAGGCTGCCGAGGAGGAGCCGGTGTCGGCAACGGGCGGCTTGCCCATGTTGCCTTTAGGACACTGGGATTATTTAATACGCCGGTATAAGCCGAAGAAGGAGTCGGTGGACTACCCGAGGAGGTTCCTTTTCGACCCTGAGACGGGCCGGAAAGTGGAAATATTTAAATTCCCCGTGGATGGGGATGAAGGATGGACCCGCGATACCTCTGTCGAGGTTTAAATCGCTTTTATCTATCATCGTGGACGACGATCCTAGGAGGGGGGTAATGTCACGCTTCGACGCGTTCCAACGCCGCACGTGACCACGTGCATCCCCGACGTACCCGACGGTGTACCTCTATTTATTCCACGTGACCGCGTACCACACGTGAAGGACCCATGACGTCACAACACGACGACACAACAAGGTGATCGACGCCTAACGACGACGGGTTTATTGTACACGAACAATATGGACGATGGACACACATAATTAATAAATGATCTGTTTCAGTAGTATACACGACCTTAAGTCGTTATTGTAGTTAGTAAATATAGCGACCTCTAAACAGTATAAATACAGTAGATAGTCGCTTGTATTCTTTAGACTTTTTATTCAGTTCTTCTACCGCTCCTCTTACCCTCCACCCCCCAATCCTTGGTCGCACTACGGGCCTTGGACGGAGACCGAGCTTTAGTTGTGACCAGGCCTGTTGTAGCCAGGGAGGTCCTCTGCCTCTGCATTTCCCGTATATGGCACGCACCTGCCAACCCCGGCCATGCCACCCACTTCCAAAAAACCCCTCCCCTTTCATTTCACCTACATATAGTCCTTGTGGGCAGATATTGTGTTATTCTTGATGTCAATGACACACTCTTGACACGCCAGAACGCGTCCCGAATGACTGATCTATGGTGCCACCACCCGTGTCTGTACCTAGCCCAATTTATTTCATTTTGCTGTGATTGCTAGTCCATCTACATCTGGAAAACGGTTTTTGTCTGATAGATAGCTGTCCACGTGGTAGAAGTGGCAGTGCGTCGGTAGACATCAGTAGGCCGGAATCCTCGGCATAGAATCTCATAGACCTCGTCCATCTACCATGGAGTCTCGGGGCCTACTTGCGTCCTTTCTCTCTCCCTCATATCTGGTAGACCTCGGTTCCTCACGTGTACCGTTGCTGATGGAAGCGCCACAGCCCAACCGCAGCCGCCACTTATATATGGGACTTCATCAAAATGCCCCACCCTCTTTTCCCCTCCCACTTCCATCTTCTCTGACGACCCTCGTCCCAAAATCCTCAAACTTCAAGCCTCTAACGTTCAAGGTGTCAAACTTCAAGCTTCAAAGCTTCAAGCTCTCAAGATTCAAGGCTTCAAGCTCTCAAGACTCAAGCCCTCGGCACTCGAGTACTCGCGTGCACGGCACCGCGTGCCAGCTATGAGCCAGCCACCATCAGCTTCAAGAGTACTCGCTTGTGCGGCGTCGTGTGCCAGCCAGCCACCTCATCAATATTGCTTCAAGGTCTCAAGCTCTCGGCACTCGAGTACTCGCGCGCACGGCCACGCGCATGCATCAATGCTCTTTTTCAAGTGTCGCTCTGAGGATTCCCCTTCTCGGAGGGTCACTCTCACATGCCTTTACGTTGCGCGCCGTCCTCACCTACCTTCTCATTTTCCCTCCAAGCTCCTTAGCTTGATATACTCAGTACATAGTGGTGATAATATATTATCTTTTCCCATCATTCGTGCCTGATATGCAGCTGAAATGGGCCGACAAAAATCTGATACGCGTCGCATTTGCACGTGAAGGTCGTCTCTATGCGGATACGCGAGGTCTACGGAGGTCTATGGTAGATGTCCGTAGCCTTTCGTCGTCTATCATAGAAGGGGGGGGAGACTATCGTTCTATGGCTCTATGGGAGCCTATCCTGACTCGGACCTACCCAGCCACTGGGTGTTTTCCAGATGTACACTCACATAGTCTGTTGAGATGTTTTTCAAAGTTCTAAGGTACTTGAGATCCCTGCTATCTACATAGATGACACACTGTCACACAGGGACACGACGTACACACGACGCGTTAGTTCTGGCCCAGTTAGGAAATTCAAGACAATGAGCCGGAGGCTCCGGAGGTCACGTGTTAAAGTTACCATATGCAGATTGATGTGTGGGGACAAAAGTTGCGATCTAATCGACTCGAGAAAAAAACAATAACTTTTTATTTATTGAGCCGATGGAAAACTACCTAATCGGAGTGTTTTCACAAGAGGATCTAATTTATCAAGGTTCTGTCGAGGTGTCATAAATGTTGTACACGTTTGGTGGTGTTTAGGTGACGCGCACCATAGAGGATTTTCTTCAGGCAGCATTGCGTAGATGTTGTGTGGCGGCATTTAAAACTCGTCCCGCGCTGAGCCTTGATTTTCTTGTTGGAGCCTGAGTTGGGTGTGTTGGAAATCGTCCGCTTTCGTACTGCTCGATCACTTTGCTATTGATATCTGTGCAAATCAGTATATTTATAGTAGCGCTCAGGCCGTTTACGGCCTATGTGGCTACTTTGCTAGTACTAGGTATCTGGCTGAGTCCTATGGTGTATGTATGTTGGTAGTGCATTGCCCCGCGCCCATCCTGAAGCCGGGGATAATTGCAAAAGTGCCCATATAACGTAGGTCCCACAAGCGTATGTATGTTGGTAGTGCATCTCCCATCGCGTCCGTCCCCAAGCCGTCCGCTGGGTAAATGCACAAGTGCCCACACGCAGGTCCTTCATCGAAGGAAGATGCCCGAGAAGCAATGAGATCGAGGTTCGTGGGTGGTGCGTGGACCTGGATGTACTGGTGTGAAATTGGTGGGGTGTGGGGTGGCTGATACAGACAATACCACCCTGCCAAATGCAGATCACGTGCACATCACTCTGCCAAACAAAGCCACCGTTTTCGCTTTCCCTTTCGTCGCTCCACATCGCCCGAGTGGCTACAGTTGGGGACAATCAAAGTCCGCTTGTTTCATAGCGCAAGAACCGTCCTTTTTTGGATAAATCTGACAGCGGATTCGGATCCGGAGGGGTAAAAGGAGCCCAAAAACACACCTCCGAAGTTTTTCCTACGAGCCATTAGTGTCGTTCAAATATCTCCTACTCACCTTCCTACTCACTTTCCTACTCGTCTTCCTGAACCGAGTAGGAGAGCCAGTAGGAAACACAAGTAGGAGGATTTTCACGAGAAGGAGCCTCTGAGGCCCTTTTTGCAAAAAGGCTCCTGCTCGTGCTTCCTACTCGGTCTCCTACTCGTGTTGAAGTTTAGAACTCCGCATCGGACTTTCAATTTCACTTTCTGCTTCGTTCTCTCACCTTCCTTATTAACTTAGCCTACTACTATCTACCCCTCGTATCTTTCAAATATTAGCATGGGCCCGCCCATTCGGCTGTGTCTTCGGGTGATGCTCCGTTCCCGTAATGGCCCGCACGATACAGAAATACTGCCAGTTGAATCTGCACTGGGAACTGGGAATGGTAGGAATTATTTTGGAAAATCTCGTGGTCCTTGATCAATTCATAAAGTCCGTCAAAGATCTCGGGTTCGACTCGGAGCTTTTTGCGAAAATTAGGATGCCTGGCTGCTCTCCAATCGTCGAGAAGATGGAGTTGAGAAGCCTTGGGTATACGCGGCATCGGATCGAAGATGCGCGTCGTCTCAATCTCGGCCATAAGTTCCAGGATCATTTGTTCTCGTGTCGCAAAGAAACTATCCTCGATGTCCGAGAAAGATGCGGATTCATCTGAGGCCGTAGAGTCGCTGTCTGCCGAGACAGCATCGCCGCTTTCGCTCGAGACAGCGCTTTCGCCGGACAGCGACAACCCATCAGAAGTATCAGAGTCGACATCGTCCATGAGTTTAGAGACTAGATGTTGAAAGCGAGCCCGCTTAGCATTCTGGTAATGTTCATCGAGGTCGTCAAGCACACGAGTCCGCTTGGACCGTGTACGACGCGAGTCCATAGCAGCGCAGGTCGGGGATGACACGTGGCAGCGGAGTTTCAAACAACGCAAGGCTTGCCGATATTTGCCGAAGCAGGTCGACGAGAAGGAAAGTAATCCTACAAGCTTCCTAGTTGTAAAATGCAAGGGGGGGGGTTTCAAATATCCTCCTACTTGCTCTCCTACTCACTTCCCTTTTTGTCTCCTACTCGGCATTTTGGCAGTGAAATGCCGAGTAGGAGACAAGTAGGAGCCGGAGTAGGAGCCGGAGTAGGACAAATTTTGAACGACACTATTGTTTTTCTCAATATTTTGGGTCAGTTGAACGAAATTGTATGTACCTCTCTGAGGGCTCTGGGGCTGATATATGTCTACAACATCCTCCACACGAAATGAAAAGAGGTCTGCACAAGCCACATGGCTTCTGCGGATTGATTGACAATAAGATTTTGACTTCCTGGAGGCTTTCGGACGAAAATAGGTGCCAGATCAAACCACTTTTCACACGTTAATTGCTCGATAAATTTCCAAGATGTTGTCGGAATCGTAACCAGCTCATGAAAAGGCGTCGATTGCCGATTTTTACATATTTTTAGCTATCTATTGAGACATTTCTCAATATTTTGGGGTCCGATCATCGATCTTTTGAGAATTTGGACATTGTGCTCGTGCCAATCTCTCCATTTACGTGTAAAATCACCCCCTAAATCGTTACCGTAGGCTTGGGAGCCATCTGCCGACGATGGTATCCTAGTTTCCCACGGTCCCCAAATAGGCGGGTTTTGATTGTCCCCGACTGTACTCGACCTCCTAACCCCCGAAATTGTTAGATAGCTCACTTCTGCTCAAATACCACTTCTTTTCTCGTCAAATAATCATCCTCAACGCGACTGACTGTCCCATTATGACTGGTATCGACATATGAGCAACGCTTCATGTGAGTGCGACATGGAACAGCTCACAGTTAAAAAGTTTATTCTCTCTACAGATACAAGAAGAAGGAGACGAGTAAAGCCTCAGACAGCACGTGCACGTACACGTTCTTCTGCGCGCAGAATGAGCAGGAGGTCACGAAGGACACATTGATTGATGATCCTAAGAAACGGCGCGCGCGCATAAAGATGGATCGGTTCCCATGTAATGGGTACCTCCGGATTACTGTAGTCGACGGCGATGAGACAGTTGGACTGAGGCTTACTCATCATCGAGCCCATGCTCAATACATCAATATTTCAATGGACGAAGAAATCAAACAAGTGATTGAGGAGATGAAAAACTCAACTGCATCTGCTGTGCGTTGAAACCTTCCTTCTTTGAGATGGGACTGATAATTAGTCATTGGAATAGGTCTGGGAATGAAGAGGATGAGGTATGTTTTATTGTAGTTGAATCAAGGCTACTAACAAGTTCCAATAGGGACATGAGCCACCTCCGACGTGCCTTCCGCCGGTTTTTATCCTAAAAACAGGTGACTCGCGAATTCCGGTCTGGCCTAATCCGCCGGCTGTTACCAAATCAGCTCTTCCGATCTTTTGCCCAAAGGAGCACCGCAAGATCATTCTTGAAAAATTCCGTACTCACTTTCACCAGCATCCAGAAATACCCATGGGAGACGAGGAGGGAACATTCCTCTCCGCTGCTGAGATCCACCATGGAGCAACCCAAGATATGTACCAGTACTGCTTTGAAAATGATCTAGCACAGGTCTGGGCCTATATGTGGAACCGATGGTATACCTCCAAACAATGGTGTCTCTGGGCGAGAGCAGCTTGCAAGGCTATTCCACAGCTCAAGACAACGATGGTTGTGGAGAGCCTGTGGAAACACTTGAAGCATCGCGATCTGGCTCAATTCAATCGGCTACTGCGGGCAACGACGATGCTCTGAACAACAATGAGTCAACGCCTTCAACGAATGACATGACACATGATCCGGACTCAGAGACCGAAAGTGGGCCGTGTCGTGTGAGCTTCCTCTCAAAGTTGTCAGGGTCTCATAGCTAATTGATAATCATCGCAGGTACGATTCCAGGCAGCCAGAATAACACATTTGAAGCGCTGTTTCGAGGAATTGCTAGAAGTTGCCGAAAACCCAATCGGTGTTCAGCCCAAGATGGCCGCAAGATTAGATCATTTGTTCGGGCCCATCGAAAACGCTGCAAACGAGATACGGGACCACAAGCGGCGCCGAAAGAATCCTCGCACTTGGAAGGATAGCACCCAGAATACCATGTTTCTTGATTGAAAAGGGGGAGGACAGTCTGGTTTTAGCTTGCTTGAGTAGTCATAAGCATTTTGAAGGAGACATTGTATTCAAGTAGATAATAAATTGGACACGAGCGACGAAAGAGACATGAAAAACGGTGGCTTTGTTTGGCAGAGGGATGTGCACGTGACCTGCATTTGGCAGGGGTGGTATTGCTGGTATCTTCGGAATCGGCTGTAACAAAGGGCTGTCAACAAACGGTTATTCCCTTGGAAAACTGGGAGTTACCCCATCGGGGTCATCCTTTGTCACACATAACTTAGTTTTTCCTTGAGGTTAGCCTTAATTGTAGGATAAATCTATTTGGTGATTACATAAAAGTTCGCTTATCTGGTTTGATGGCGCTGATGGCGGGGCGGGGCGGGATGGGGCGGGAAAGGTTTGGGATGTTCCTGACAAGCTAATATGGGCGCGATAAATCTGGAAAAAAATTCCACTAACAGAGGGACACAGGGCCTACCATCCAAATTTTTTCCCCCGTTTATATGCTACAAATTGAATACTTTTTGAGCCTTTCCCTCGGAAACCCGAAAAACTTGCAAGTAAAGGTCACAAAAGGGTTGAAAAAAATAGAAAGGATATGTGAGTGTGCATGCGTGGTGAAGTGCCCTACTTGGATGAATTTGACTATTTTATTCCATCAAAATCCTTCGGAAATGAATAAAAATGGGGGGTCAAAGCATTGATAATGGGTTCGTCATGTGATCTTTGTCTCGGAAACCCGTGATCTTTGTCTCGAGACAGATGCTGAGACAAACATCGGACAAACATCGGACAAACACTGTTATCCTGCTTTCTGCTGCACTCAACCGTTCCTCTGGCACGGAATTATGGATTGGTTAGCTATGCATCTATCTTTAATCCTGTTTCTGGGCTTGCAGACTGCCTAAGGGCTTGGTGGAATGGTGTGTCAATAAGTGAATAGTACTACTGCATTTTATATTATCCAAATGTTGTCCTCTTTCTGCCTTTCTTTTCTTTTTCTCATTCTGAACTCAAGACACTGAAATCACCTCCCTATGAGTGTCTTCTGTTCAACTCTGTTCCCATGAGTGTGGGGCGTACATGGGTATCCACCTATGAGGGTCTCCTGTTTGATTCCAATCCTACAAGTGTGGGGGTTTTGATTCTGTGTTTGATTTATAGACTTGGGTACCCACCTATGAGTGTCCTCTGTTCGATTCCAATCCTACAAGTGAGGGAGTTTGATTCCGTGGTTGATTCCTAACTGAAGTACCCACTTACGATCGTCTTCTGTTCCAGTACTACGAGTGCAGGGAGTATGATTTCCATGTTTTATTTCTAACCCACCTATGAGCGTTTTCTGTTTGATTCCTCCTAAGTGCGGGGAGATTGATTTCCCTTTTTTATTCCTAACCGGGGTACAGCGTCTTCTGTTCGATTCCAATCCTACGAGTGCGGGGAGATCGATTTCCATGTTCTATTCCTAACCCATCTACAAGCATGATTCCAATCCTACGAGTGCAAGGAGATTGATTTCCCTTTTTTATTCCCAACCTGGGTACAGTGTCTTCTGTTCGATTCCAATCCTACGAGTGCGGGGAGATCGATTTCCATGTTCTATTCCTAACCCATCTACAAGCATGATTCCAATCCTACGAGTGCAAGGAGATTGATTTCCCTTTTTTATTCCTAACCGGGGTACAGCGTCTTCTGTTCGATTCCAATCCTACGAGTGCGGGGAGATTGATTTCCCTTCTTTATTCCTAACCTGGGTACAACGTCTTCTGTTCGATTCCAATCCTACGAGTGCGGGGAGATCAAATTCCATGTTTTGTTCCTAACCCACTTACGAGTGTCTTCTGTTTGATTCCAATCCAACGAGTGCGGGAACCTGGGTATCCACCTATGAGTGTGTCTGCTGTTTCATTCTGGAGTGCAGGGGGTTTGGATCATGTTTCTTTTGTTCTTCACTCACCCCAAGACCTACCAGTGCAGAGCACTTGGTTCCTCTCTTAATTAATTCCTCTCCTGTGTTTTTAAGAATTCGGAGAACGACAAGTGCTGGCTGTTTTAATTCTAATTTCTTTTCCTGAATCCATGTTTCTGACTATGACTACATATGTTGCTTGATCTCTGCTCCAATCTTCGTAGCGGAGCACGAGTTCCTGCTAGTCTTTTATCAAAGTTTGATCAAAGTAGCGTTATCTCATCTTATCACCTTGGTGGGGGTTGCCAAATAGAACTTGTCTATCTGGCACCCGGGGTACTGCCAGAATTGTGGGTGCCAAATAGATTTATCCTTAATTGTAATTACCTTTCTTACTTATGTACCCCGAATGATTAAGGAAACGACCCGATTGGGAAGGTCCTTTGACTGTCCTTTTATAGAACACCTATATCACGGATTTCGTCAACCTGAAGGAATTAACTACAATAGGGGATTATCTTGTTCAGATGGGTGGGACACTGTGACCATTAGTCTCGAACACTACTGCGAGGCATGCGCAAAGAGATTACCGCTTCGGGCAATCTCTTTGTGCATGAACTCCCACGCAGAAGCGTCTTGTTGTAAATTGAAAAAACAGGGACGAAAAGGGACGTCAACAGCTATCACAAAACCTATATAACGAGCCACGGAAGATGCGTCACAGTACGTTCTCCACCAGAATCCCCTCGTACTTTAATGTCCACTCTCAACAAGCCATCCACTTCATCCTTCCTCACGGCGGTGCTAACACGCGCCGCCGCCCGAATTATCCTCGTTGTATCCACCCATGGCGTTGCAAAACAATCTTATATCCAGAGAGTCAAATCCGGAAGTTTTGCCTGTGGGAATGCAAACCTAGGTGAACAGGTCAGGGGCAGATATCAACACACGCATAAGCTCATAAGACACGCAGGTGCAATGGCATGGAGATAATGTCTGCAATCCAAGTGAGGGTGGATGCGACGAGGACAATTCTCATTGCGCTGGTCAGCAGCACCGTGACGAGGGATGAAGTAGATGGCTTGTGGGAGGGGACATTAAAGTACAAGAGGAACTGGTGGCAAACCTACTGTAACCCATCTTCTGTGGCTCTTTATACATAGGTTTGCTTATCTGATGCGGGGCAATGCACTACCAACATGGATACCTCGCAGGAGCTGTTTTGTATGGGCACTTTTGTACTTATTATTGCTGGCTTCCTCATCATTTGAGAGTACTTTCACACTATACACACCATTTTTGCATATGTGGTGAAACCAAAAAGTTGATTTTTCAGAAAAAGATTCAAAATCTATTTTTTGCTGTGGCCAGCAGCTGTCAAAATGAGGACGGGCACCGCCGTTGATCGATCCGGCAGCTTTGTCCCTATTTGGTTCGTAGAAGGGCTCGGTTCTCATCCCGCAACGCTAATAACATTTTCCCTTGCACCTGGACAACAATTCTGAGTAGGCAGATTGATGATAAATCTGCCAAAGAACAGAACTACTGCGGCAGATTTTTTGATTTTCTGAATTTTATGACATAGGACAGGATTCTTCTCCCATCTCGGGTTGTTCCCCAAGGAAAATTGAGAAATTCAATAATCGGGCACAGTACTTCTATGGAATGATACTTTACCCCCAAGTTACTCCAATAGCATGTAGGAGTTTGTGAAGAATTGAAAAAGTTATTAGCTTTTTCCGCCCCCTTCAACAGTTGAGGCTGTTCCGTCGCTATGCTGTCCAATATAAAAAAGTCTGAGCCCGTGAATCTATTCACATACTATTTACCTCTCATTTTCACACACGAGTCTTAGGAATCCGGTCAGAAATGAGACAGCTATAGGCTCTTCAGGCCGACAGGTAAAACACGTGACCCGTATAAATATCTGTCTCGTCGAAGTAGCGTCTTCGATACAGAGCTCAAAATTTGTACAGGGGCACTGTTTGTGACTTTAAAGTACTACATCTTCGTTCATTCATTATCCACCTATGTTTTAAGAATATTCCAATGAAATCCGACCTTGCCATTTACGCGGTAAGAACGGGAATTGCGTTATATAAACCGCATTTCGTTTTGTATTCGTAACCAAGCCCTTCTGCCAACCAAACAGGGACAAAGCTGCCGGATCGATCACCGGCGGTGCCTGTCCCCAGTCAAAATGTCCCGTTGGGCGCCCCTAGAATTCAATTTTTGGCCCACGCTGTGCGGGGATATTATGGCTGGACTGGCAAAATGGGCCATTGGTTCAAATTTGCGGCCCAAGCCCCTTTCTCCTCATCGGCCATCTGGCAGATATCCAGCCTCGCGTCCACGGCCCTCTTCTCCGACGTTTCCCCCCGCCCGTGATCCTTGTTGTATTTCTTCAGGATCTTGGCCGCGTGCGTCAAGTGCCGCTTCGGCTCCCTCGTCCGCTCCCCGAGCGGGTAGTTCTTCCACTTGACGAGGTACTGATAACCCCGTCCCAGTTTCCAATGGTCGATAATCTCCTCGACCTCGTACTCCGGCGCCCTGGGCACTATCTCCGGAGCCGGCCTCGTCTCCTGCCCTTCTGCGCACGCTTCACTTGCAGTGCAAATGAATGCAAGTGCTTGAGCCAAGACGGGCAAGTCAAGTTGGGGTCGTTGAAGGACTCAATAGTGCGATCGTTCTGGGCCTCGGAGTGAAGGAGTACGGTGACGATCTATACCGATGTCTTGCAGCCCCCTCGATATCCCGCCGATGAAGCCGCTGCCCTCGAAGAGGAAAGCAACGAAACGGGGTTCCGAACGTGAAACGGATATGATCACGTCCAAACGCCGTAACCTCTCCCAGCCGACAAAAGCCGCAAACGCAGCCGCGGGGCCCTCGACTCCAGCCGATTTGACCCAGGACGCACAAATACCGACACGAAAGCCACGGGGAAGGGCATCGGGGGCAGCGCTCCTCTTTAGTACATTTCGTAGTCAGCCTTCCCAGAGTAGCAGTAGTACATCATAGACATGCCAGAACCTAGTTTCCGAGTGATTGAGAGGCCCTTGAGGTCAGCGCCGGGCTACAGACATGAAAGATGCTATCAAATGGCCGAATACAGTATGCTCACCAAAGGTCGAAAAACAAGTTGCTTTCAATCGCCTTAGAATTCGAAAATAACCATTTTTCATTATGGGACTTTTGACACTTTTTTGTGAGGTAAACGACGAAAATTTTCTAAGTGTCAACTCATGTTTGGCGGGTCCACCAAAAATGGTAACCACGTTTTAGGAACCCTTTTGATCCCTTTGCTTGTCTCAGATCAAAAGTTCGGTTACCTAAAACAGACTGGTAGCGAGTCTAATTGTCTAAATATGATAGGAACTGTAGGCGTATATAAAGCATTGAATTCACCTCAAAATGGCCACCTTTGAGCCAAAGCGGCGGCAAGCAAGTCGGCGATTGTGGGGGAGTTATGAGGGTAATGCTGAAAGGACGTGAGTTGCTCAGTGATAAATACGGAGATGCATTTCAATTCGAACTGTGACGGGCATCCCGGCTATTATAGGGTGGCGATTTCCGCTTACGATTGCGGGCCGCCGTCGAAAATCATCTTTGCAAAGAACGAGGTTAAGAGTGGGAGGTCAGGGAGAGATTACTCTGACAAGCAACGTCGATGTTCCGCGCACCGTGCCCGATTTCTTGAGCTATTCGGTCCCTTAATTGGTGAGAGACGCATGGATACAAGATAGAGACGCAAATGATAGAGAAAAGGAAAAAGCAATTGGCACCTCACCTCTCAGGGCAGAATCTCCATTTCCCAGTAGAGAGTATCCACTCCTTCATGTGACAAAGTTGATGACTATTTTCTATGCATTGTATGATACCGTACGAACCTAAACTACTTTGATGCGCCAAGGGTCCTTGGCAGATACCCAGCAGTCCCCGCAACGCTGCCAGACCTTGTCCGTCAATTGGATTTCGCGGAGGGACGCGTACATGTGAACAAGTCCCGCAATCGCTTTGCACTGCTCCTCCTTTTGGACCGGCGTGGGAGGAGGAGGAGCGAGCGAGTGCGGCGCGAAGCGCCGCACGAGCAAGCGACGACGACGACGACCTGGACGATGTACTGGAGAGAATACTGGAGGCGGGGACCCAGCAGTCCCCGCAACGCTGCCAGACCTTGTCCGTCAATTGGATTTCGCGGAGGGACGCGTACATGTGAGCAAGTCCCGCAATCGCTTTGCACTGCTCCTCCTTTTGGACCGGCGTGGTCAGCATTCCATACGTCGGAAGGCGAAAGATCTCGATGTTCTGCGGCAACGTGACCTGGCGCTGCAATATCCAACGGATGATTTCCTAGAAGCATATTGCAAATGGGAATTCAACGTCAAACAGGGAGCTGCAAGGCAAACGTACGTGCAGAATGGAGGGTTTGCTCGCCCAAGCTGATGAGACAACGTCGATGGGAACGTCTTCCTCCGGATCCGAAAGTTCGTCGTCATCTGTGTTGTGTAGAGGAAGATCGGGGGGGCTCCATCCAGGACCAGTACTGATAAAGCCCATCCAGGAGATGGACAACTCGCGAAGGTTGGGGAAGAGGGGGATAAGGGCGACCAGGAACGGGAGCGTGGCACGCACTCGGGTGATGCTCAGCGTCTCGAGGGCTGCGGCGCTTTCACGGAACAAGTGACAAGCGCGCTGTATCTCCAATAGCTCGAATGATCCGGGAGCCTCGCGCTGAAATGCCACAACGCTGAGCAACCGGTGGGGAATCAACAGCTGCACAACTTCCGGCGGGGCCTTGACTGCGCGGAGACTGCGGAGGTAGGTGGGGGCACTGAGGTTGATCCTCGTGGCAAGCGGACGAGGGCAGTTGCCGATCTCCAAGCACTCGAGCTGTGGGCAACGCTGAAGAAATGCGAAGAAACGATCGACGAAAGCCGCCGACAGATCATCGACAGCGAGGTCGCGCAGCTTGATACTAAGCTCGTCATCGTCCCCAAAGCCGTCGATGAGAGCCCGGGGGTCCATCTCGGCTCCGACACGCAGGATTTGAAGGTTTCTCGATGAGGCCAGCTGCAGAGGTGAGGCTGCATGGATGTCATGGCCTGATAGCTCGAGGCTCAGGAGGTTCATTGATGCTTCCCGACACTCGATGGAACAGTCGTCCAAAGCGAGGTCTTCCAAAAGCGGGAGATCCTTGAGGATGTCTATAAGGACCCTATCGACGATGACCAAGTTGATGCGGAGGGAGGTCAATTTACGGAAGGCGCCGATCTTGGTGAGGAAGGCGTCAATGACTTGAGCGGTCAGGTCTTGGGTGTTGTCGGGGAAGGCGCAGTGCCACGAGCGGACATGTTGGGAAAACGCTTCCTGGCTGAGTTCGTCAAACCTAACCACCGCCCGTTCCAGGTCCTGGTGTGAGATAACCTCATGGGCAAAACTCTGGTCTCGAAGGAGCAAGGGGAGACACAAGGAGCGAAACTGGCCAGAAACGAGAGACAGCCGGCGGATTTGATGACGCCGGCAGAGCTTTAGGACGGTGTCCCAAATTTCAGCGGGTAAGTTACACCGCCAAAGTGCCATCAGGCCGTCTCCAGGTGAGATTGTTAGCTGGATCCCAGAAAACACATCAGCTGTGATCAGCTGCGAGGGAGATGGAATCCAGCTGGACGGTCCAGGTTGAATTCCCAGCTGGCGAGAACATGGAGAATCAGCTGGAAGTTGAGTTGCTCTCCCAGGTGCGGGGGTGGTGAAAGGGAATAAATCAAACTACTGCCCGTCGGTACATCGATACCAGATTGTGTATCACAAAAAAAAAATCTTATTGAACTGCCATTCTCTCGAGTCTGAAAGCAACTTGACAAGTGATTTCTTTCCGCGCTTTCCATGCTTTTCCATGCTTTCGCTTTTTCTTATTTCCGCACTTGTTATCTTGCTTTTTATAGCTTATAACGCTTGTCTGCCTTTCAAAAATTTCAAGCCACAAAGTATAGGAGGTTAAGCATATATAGCAGGTCTACAAGCCAAGGGCATTACACGGAGCCTCGTATATCTGCCATACCACGCTGCTCACACTTGAACTTGTGGACTCGGAGGAACATCTTTATTGACCCTTTTGTGTCTTATGGTTCACTTGGCTTTGTTCTTTTCGAGTTAGGATCTGGCCTTGAAACGAAGTTTATACTTCCCGGCCCAGAATTCAAAATGCTTGAGACCTCTAATTGAATAATTTGACTTCGAGACAATGCATTCCTCTTGGTTGGTTGGCCCATAACTCATATAATACTTAGCCAGCTCGCCGGGCCCTCATTGTCTCTGATTGGGACCGGGTTTTGAAATACACACATCGCATCAAATTTCTGTTATGTGAAGACCCGACCAGCAATCCGAGAATGACTGGGATTTCTTCGACTCTCCAGCACACCGGAGTTGAGCGGCTGGGCCTTGGTCGCCTTGCCAAATTCTTGAGTCTGTCGAAAGAATGGCAGAGCCAAACCCCCGTGTTCAGGCTCATCGGGCTGTGGTGTTACACGGTGTTGAGGCCAAGTTGAAAGAGAGAGTGCGACATGCGAAATTCTGTCAAGTCAATAGCCGACTGATGCGCGATGCCGGACCACGTGAGCGTGAAAGTTCGTTTTGATGCGGCGACAACAAACGACAACACCTCTCTCCCTTTCGCCCCCATGCTCGCCTGCCTCCCTCCTCTCGCCCAGAGCTCAAGTGACTTCGGACTCGCCCGAGTCATTGTGCGGCTATCTAGAACCACATTCAAGACAGCCTCAAGCCACTCTCAAGTCCATCCGCCAAGTCCCGTTGGCTCACGGCCCTTACGCTTCTGTGTCTACTTGTCTCTGGCTCAAAGCCTCTTGCCCTTGTCTTGCCCCTCAAGTTTTCCATCCGACCTCAAATATTGAAAGCTCGCTCAAGATTCAGTGTTCAAAGTTTCTCCAAGTTGCGTCAAGTGTACATGAGCCGGTTTCCAGGTTTCCAGCTGTCTAAGTTCTCGGACACCCAAGCCAATTCAAATCGCTCCAAGACGTCGTGGCCCTCAATTTTCCTCCGATTTGTTATCTGGTATCGTTCTCTAGCCGCTGAGCATCGCGACGAGTGTACCCTGTCAGGGAAACAAAGGTGTGTCATCGTTTTATCAGCTCTACCTCGCTAACTTTCCTCTATTACCTACTATCAACAGCATCCTTTCCCTCGACTTTGGCGCCTGCTGTGCGTCGTACACCTCACTCCGCGCATAATTAAACTGCACAGCCATGCTGCGTACTCATTCTCTCCCCCTCTGCTCATCCGTCCGCTACACCCACTTCCTCGCCCATTGTACACAACGCGAACGCACGATCTCGCCGCAGCCTACACTGTGATGGTGACCGCACATTCCGTAGTGCTTGGCGTGCAGTGTAGAACACATGTGCGGCCGTGGCGTATGCGATGCAGGGTGTATGAACTCGGGGCTTGCGCTCTGTCGTGGACAGGCAGGTACATAGTTCCGATATGTGTACCTTTTCTGTATATACTATTGTCGCATACGCATCAATTCAATGTATTTTTTCCAATCTTATCAACGTGTCCGATAATCCCCATGTTGGCGCGCAGCGTACACCCAGCCTGACTCATCGGCTGGGCTCCAGGAAAGCTGGGTCCATCATGGATCCATTTGCTCCGTCGGCCAATATCCAGCCGACAGGAGGGTTGGTACCAGCCGGTGCTCGCACATGGTACGCATGTCCGCTCCAGCTGATGACTACATGACGGACCGTTGGCGGTGTAGGTAGGACCATGCCTGTGACGTGGCGCTGAAGAGAAAACCGTACGTAACGCTCAGGGACACACGTGACCCCGGGCCGGTAATCGCAGTCTCCCCCGTTTACAGTAAGCCTTCGCGCCGGCGCAAATCTCGCTGGTCTTCGCTGGACCTCTCCATGCTTTTCGAGGGTTGGGTAAAAGTGACGCGGCAGGCGCGCATTGACGCGCACCGGCGCGGCGTTGACGCGGCACTGACGCGCCGCGGCGCATTGACGCGGCGATCGGCGCGCCGCCGCCAACATTCGAACTAAGCCCCCAGAAGCCCTGATTCCACCTTAGACAACCATTTGTGGCCTCAACACATCCCCTGAAGCAAAAAAAAACCTTCCCCAAAATGTGGTCAGTTAACACTAAGCTATGTCGGGGAGTATTATTCTTCATTGAATTCAGGGTATATCTACTATAGAGCGGACTGAAATCAATTCAGAAAGCACCTGTAATTGGGAATCTTCGCCGTCGGGTCATGTTTCCTGGTTTACTTGATTGGTGAACCCTCGGTTGTGTCTTGTTGACTTCACTTTGCCTCAGCATGAGTACTGAATGATCCCTTCCTGAAACAGTTGTCTTCAACCAACTCCAGGGTATCTTACCAGCCACATTTCTCCTTGTTTAAAATACGGCCATGGACCTGGTCAGTTATAAAATCATCATTGGAACAGATCCTTCATTTGCACTCACAGAAATGGGGCGAGTTCATGTTCAACTACCAGGTGTCTGAGACCCCAAAGATTAATTCAATGTGTCAACAAATATCGACCTTCAGGCTGTAAAATGCAATCCGATATAATCATGCATCAGGAAAAAATCACATGGGTACGTACCGCCTGATAGCTCCGATACTTGTGATAGCCAGGTCGACAAGTCCCCATTATTTGGCACCGCGTAGCTCTCCGCCAAGGCTTGAAAGCCGCTGGTAGCTCTGGCATGGAAGTATTGTAGCGCCTGATAGCTCTTTGTAGCACTGACAGGCAGCCTCAGTAGCACTCAATAGTGCCCAATATCCAGCAATAACTCATATAGTTGTCTCGTACAGCATAAAAGTAATGCAAAAATGGATCAATTCACGGGTACTAAGACATGGATTGAACTACGATACGGACGAGGGAAGGTGGATAAACACTGGGCATACACACATACATAACCATCGCAGGTGACAACGGGACAACGGGCACGTAACATGGGCGCACGCTACGGGATCCCAACGGCGGGGCACGTGTGACACGAGCGGGCACATGGGTGCTGACAACGATCCGTGCGTTCGAATCGTCAGCGTACAAGAAAGAAAAAAAAGGTGAGAAGTGAGCACGATGTCAAAGGAGTGAAAACTCACAGCTACCGCCGATCTTGCTAAAGTCCACGGTGCGCGTATTCGAGGGATCTGGAAGGGGCGAACTCTTGCGCGTGGGACTTGATGAGGCCGGAGTCAAGCGCAGTGAAAACACAGGTCAGATAGAGAAGCCGCAAAAGAAACAGCGGAGGCTTTGATGAGAAGGTTTACACCGAGTCGACGCCAGATGGCTTGAAGATCTTGAAGCAGCGGCCCTGCCGGACGACTGGACTAAATCCAAGGGGGTTTTAGTGGGTATACGGCCAGCCACTCGTAAAAATGGAGTAGGTTAATTTGACGGCCAGAGCCCCACACGAAGGCTTGAAACCTGTGCATAACGGCATTTCCTCCTGGACCTTTTCCCGGCTTTATTGGACAAAACCCAATTAAACCAGCGGATACCCTCGGAATGCTTTGCAGACTGAGGCGTATTATCTCAAACGCTCCAAAAAAAAAAAAAAAAAAAAAAATTGTCTGGCCAGACCAAATCCGAAAGGATCGCTAGTTTAACAAATGAGTTGAACTTGCTTCGACAATCCGAAGAGACGTCGAAACCCGTTACCAAGGGTCCGACTAATAAGGCGAAACAAGCTGTTCAAGACCACTTGATGAAGCAGGTTCGCAAGGAGAAGACTCCTAAAAAGTCGCATAAACTCCCAGCTAAGATGGCAGGAGCGCGACTTACAGCCGGAAGTTTAATTGAGAAGGCTATCCGCCAGTCTGCCGACGTAAATTCTGACCCGTCGTCGTCCGATTCATCCTCCAGTTCCTCTAGTTCCAGATCAGACAACTCGCCTGATCCGAATTCGAGCGACGGGGATGATATTGGACCAAAACGGTCCAAGAAACTGGCAGCTCGGGCTCGGAGCAAGTCTCTCAAGAGTTCTTCTGGAAAGGGCAAGAAATCTAAGATGATTTTGAAGCCGATTCCACCTACCAAATTTGCGGGTACAGACAACCCATTTTTATACTTGCGGTTTGTTCGCGAGGGAACCACTTACGTCGTAATGGGGAAGGTTCCTCCAGACCAACAAATTTTCATGTTGAGCTATTTCTTGACGGACAAAGCGGCTGATTTTTATAATCGCAAGGTTGTGAAAAATGAGGCCGAGTGTGCGTTGAAAGACTTCTTCTGGGGCCTTCTCAACTTCTGCTTTCCGCCTGACTTCCGCATGAAGCAGCGTGACCGATTGGCTCGTTGCTTCCAGAACAATAAGTCAGTGACAGAGCATGTTGCTGAACTGGAAGAAATATACAACATGGTTGGAATTATTTCGGACCAGGAGAAAGTCGTAAAGCTGTGGCGTAGTCTGCGTCGTGAGATTCAGTCTGAATTATACGGTCAAAACCTTGATCCCGAATCGTCAACTTGGGATGAGGTTTGCGATGGGGCTGAACATGCCGAAATTCTCCTGGCCTCCAATCCTGGTGGTATGAAATCATCCGGATCGGATGGAAGGGAACAGCAGTCAAGTGCGACTCGCGGTTCACCTTCCAATCGTGTCCGCGGGCGAGGACGCGGAGGGCGTTTCGTTCCGAACAGGAATCGCACCGAAGTGATGCGAACTTCCGCGGCGGACTTATCTCAATCGGAGCAAAAGTCCACGCAGCCGCCGAATTTTTCCAAAAAGGATAAATCAGCCAAGCCTTGGGGCGAGAGAAAGCTCTCACCTCAGAAGAAGAACGAGTTAATGGCAGCCGGCCTTTGCTTGAATTGCGAAGAGGCCGGGCATATAGCTCGGAATTGTCCCAAGTTGACAACGATGACTTCTAAAGAGAAAGGGAAGCCCCCGGGCTTCGGCGTGCATGGAGTGAAAATTCCAACAGCTGATTCGGCTCTTTTTGAGACGACTGAGGTGTTGGAAACCATGCATTTGGGAAGTACAACTGTAGGTGTGGAAGCCGATGAGGGCGAGAGTACCAGAAACTTAAATTTCGACTCCATACCTTCAGAGTTGTTTCCTGCGCAGCCTATTGGAGATTTGCCGGCCACTTTTGCTGAGGTGGTTTTACAAATGGCTCAACCATTCCCTGGAGATGATCGGGCGTACCAACGCGAGAAGAGATTTATGATCTATCGGACGTCAGATACCGAACATGTCATAATGGATAATAAGAGTTCGCAAGATGTTATCTTGCCGTCCGATTATCTGCTCCAAGATGATTTCCAAATTGGACTTTGGTATGCTCGACAGCGCCAAGTGGCGTTAGGACTGAACCCGGCCGACGTCTTGTTGACCGAACGCTATATAACCGAACTTGGTGACGCATATATTGGCGGAGCAGCCCTTCTTCTCGAGCAAGAAGAATGGGACGGCAATAGAAGTCAGATGAACTTCAGCCGTATAGTGCTGGAAGAGCGTGATTCTGACACGTATCTTGTCAAGGATTTACAGATGGAACGAGAAGAGGTTCTTTTCAAGGAATTCTTGAAGAACCCTCGATTTGATCTTGTCGCGTGGTACAGACATGCATTTTCCACTCCAGATATCGAGTCGGACTACGACTTCATATCAGTGGTAGATGAGAGCTCAGGATATGAGATGCTGAGTACGGACTTTGACTTTGGCTCGGACTCGGATGATTCTGGCCCTCCTGGGCTGCAACCCATCGACTCCGAGACCGAGTCTGAGTCTGAAAACGTGCTGTATCCCGGACATGTCGATGAGACAATTGAGGATCGAATGGCTACCATTGGGCGGACATTTGAGACCTTAGATCTTCATAGTAATGTTCCGAAGGAGGTGAAACGGCGGGATCACGCACTCGGTGACGTTCTGGGTGTATGTGCCCACGCTATGCTCGAGTTCCTTCAGCCATACCCTGGCGATGAGCGCCTCAGGGACCCAAGCCGCTGTAATCAAACTCGCTTTGAAGTAGTGAGAGTTTCGGAAAATGATTACACCATCTATGATGCTTACTTTCTCCATACAACGGTTCTCCCTGTCGATTTATTGCTGGACCCCACCTTCCATATTGCCGTGTGGTACGCGTGGAAGCGAGTTGAAGCACTGGAGCTCACAGGCTGGAAAACCCGGCCTCTGCATCAAGTCCAAGTCGGTGAATTAATTGTCGTCGGAGTTGGCCAGTACTTCGAGGAAGTTAGCCACGAATTGCCTGAATTTGCAAGCTATGAAATTAAGCGAATTGTGGACTTCCCCGGACCCAAAACCTACTTTATCTCATGGATGGGGCATCGTCAAGATCGAGGTTATATTACAATTCCCGAGACTTCTTTGATGAACCCACACTTCAATTTAGTGGGCTGGATCTTGAAGACGAGATTGAAATCCGAGTTGGCAGAGAACAGTTACGAGAATGGCTTGACAGAAGCGGCTACATTTGGCTACTTCTACACTCTCTATGCTGGAAATATGTCCGAAGAGGAGGTCAACATGCTTCGAGTCCTACGTGAGACAGAGATTGTCAGAGAGGCCATTGAATACGGCGAAATGGAGGAGATGCCTTTACCGAGCACGAGCTTTATGCTGGACAAGATTTTGCAGCAAGGAAAGGCTGCTAAACGAGCTGCACGAGAAAAACTACGCAAGGGAGCTGTACCTTTGCCAATTTATTGCGGTGGTGTTCAAATCCCGCCCGATAGAGTCGGCGGCATGTCGCGAACGGCATCAACTCCTCGCGTACCGGACAAGGTGGTGGCCAAGCCCGTGGTTGTTGTGGTCCGAATCAATAACCATCCTGTTCGTGCGCTAGTTGATTCCGGTTCATTGGGAGACTTGGTGTCAACTACGATAGCTGATCAGTTGAAACTAGTCCGGAAGGAGTTGGAAGAGCCGATTACCTTGCAACTTGCGGTACAGGGTTCGCGCTCGAAGATTAATCATTCCGTTTCTGTCGACTTCAGTTATCAAGACATCAAAACAGCCCGCACCTTCTACGTCGCAAACTTGAGCGGATATGACCTAATCTTGGGCACGTCGTGGATGTTTCAGCATAAGGTATTGCGACTGCGCGAATCTATTCCCATGGTATCGGGGTAGATGGAGATGCTGTGGACCGAGCAAGGGCCGAGTTGATTGAATATGCAAAGCCTATATGTAAAAAGGCATCTGAGACCGGACTGCCCCCTTTACGAGTAATCAATCATACTATTCCCTTGATCGACGAGAATAAGATCTTAGCATGGCGACCGTCCCGGTGCTCCGACGCGTTACGTCCTCAGTGGGACGAGAAGCGCCGGGATTATTTGAAATCCGGACGTTGGAAGATTACCAACTCGGGGAACACAGTTCCGATGCTACTAATTCCCAAGCCCAAATCAAATCCACCTAAGCTTAGAACAGCCGTGGATTTGCGCGCCCGGAATAAAAACACTCACAAGTTGTCTTCACCCCTTCCAGACATGGAAGGGATTCTTCGTCGAGTAGCCCGTTGCCCGTTTCGGAGTCTGATTGATGGGCAGGATGCCTACGAGCAAATCCGAATAATTCCCGAGCATGTCAACCGTTCGACGGTGACCACACCAGATGGGAATATGGTCAGTCTCGTTATCCAGATTGGGGATTGTAACGCACCAGCGACGTATCAATCCCTAATGAACTACCTGTTTTCGGACTTCATTGGACGATTCATGGATGTCTATCTGGACGACATAATAGTTTATTCTGACACCCTGGAAGAGCACAAAAATCACGTCAAGGCTATTATTGATGTCCTGAAGCGTGAAACACTTTACCTAAGTGAGCACAAGCTTCAGTTCCTCAAGACGGAATTGAAGGTTCTGGGCCGAATTGTTGACAATAACGGCATCAGGATGGATCCCGACAAGGTCGACGCTGTTCTAAACTGGAAAACACCTACCAATCGGGACCTCTTGCGTGCTTTTCTTGGCGCCATAGGGTACCTCGCTGAAGATTTAGCTCGAGTTCGCATGCCATTGGGAGTTCTACACGGACTGACGGGAGATACCGTTCCGTTCCGTTGGAGCTACACTCATCAGCGTGCTTTCGAAGATGCGAAGCGGATCACTCAGGAGGGACGCGATCATCGTCGGACACCATTACATTATGGGGCCACTGCGCTCCCTGTCTTTCTAGTAACCGATGGATGTAGCTCCGGAGTTGCCGGAGTTGTGTCTCAGGGAACAGACTGGAAAACCGGCAAAGTTGCTGCGTTTTTCTCGGCAAAACTAAATTCAGCTCAGCAAAATTATCCCGTGCACGAGATTGAGATGCTGGCCGGAGTTGAGGCAATGCTCCGACACAGGGATATACTCCAGGGCTGTCGATTTCAGTGGATTACGGATCATAAAGGCCTAATTCACCTGATGAATCAGCGCAATCTTTCGGGGCGACAAGCTCGATGGGTAGAAAAGATTGCTGAGTTTGATTTTGAAATTGTCTATATTCCTGGGGCCGAGAATGTGTTAGCAGATGCGCTATCACGTATATACTCCAGCGAGGCTCCAGGTACGGTCAGAGCACGGAGTGAGTACACTTACCACGATGTGATAAACAACGATGTATTGGACATCGGGTCTATATCTATGCCAGTGTTTGCGGGACGCGAGGCAGTCGCATTAAGCAGTGATCGGGTGACTCGCTCAATGACAAGAGCCGCGTTGAATGAACTAAAGGCGGAGAGACTGCCATCTAAAGCCGCAGACAAGGCGAGCCAAGACAGTTCGCGCCCCCCACCGGCTAAGAATGCCATGAGGTCAGATGGCCAACTAAGGAACAAGAAGGTTGATTTCCAGAGTTCTGGAGAACCAACGGAGGGCGGGAGTACTGCCAGAATTTCCACGAATTTTCAGGACGACACGTCAGAAGGCGAGCCGAAAGTTTCGCTTAGATTGCCGGTTGATCCTCAGCCGGCAGTCCCCGACGAGAGCTCAGCAAATGCCGCAATGCAGAAATTGAATGATTTGGATGAATCCCTTGTAAAAGTGGTTACTAGCGGATGGGACGG
The DNA here is from genome assembly GCA_029289565.1 of Mycena galericulata. Taxonomy (NCBI): domain Eukaryota; kingdom Fungi; phylum Basidiomycota; class Agaricomycetes; order Agaricales; family Mycenaceae; genus Mycena; species Mycena galericulata. The sequence goes on from JARKIA010000313.1 coordinate 48,090, forward strand.
GCTTGAAATTACTGCCTTCATCCGTCACAAATTTGAACAGGATCTTTTCTTCAAAGAGATTTTGGCTAACCCCAAGGGTTATCGCAACTTTGACGTTCAAGAAGGCCTCGTATATCTCTGCGACAAGGACCGAAGGGTCCTCTGTATTCCTAAATTAACCTTTAGAGGCCGAAACATACGGGAAATCGTGATTTCCGAAGGTCATTCGGTGCTGGCGCACTTGGGAACTAAAAAGACTCTGGATTATTTACGAGATCATGTCTGGTGGAAAGACATGGTAGACGACATTCGGAGCTACTGTGAGACATGTACAACATGTAAGCGAAGTAAACCCAGTAACCAGAAGCCTTACGGGTTATTGCATTCTCTGTCACCTCCGAAGCAGCCTTGGGAATCTATTGGCATAGATTTTGTTGGCCCATTGCCTGAATCGAAGAATAGGGATGGGTCATTCAACTCGATTACGGTGGTAATTGATTTATTGACAGGAATGGTTCACCTGATCCCCAGTCGCATTAATTACACCGCACGTCAGATCGCCGAACTAATGTTTGAAGAAATTTACAAGCTTCACGGACTGCCGAGATCGATTGTCAGTGATCGGGATGTACTTTTTACAAGTATTTTCTGGAAGCGTCTTCATGAACTAGTGGGAACGAAGCTGCACATTTCAAGTGCTTATCATCCAGAATCTGATGGTGGCACAGAAAGAGCCAATCGAACCGTCACGCAAATGCTTCGGCAGTGCATCGGGCCTAAACAAAAGGATTGGGTCGCAAAACTTCCCGCCATAGAGTTTGCCATGAACTCAGCACGTTCCGAGACAACAGGCTACTCACCGTTCTTTTTGAACAATGGGCGGATGCCGCGATCTCTTATTTGGGATTCTGACCGATCGCGAGAGTATCCGGGGATAGCTAATTTTGCCCTGCAACGGCGACTTGCTATTATGGCTGCACATGACAGCATTCTCGCTGCACGGGTAAAACAGACCCGGAATGCGAACAGGAAACGGCAAGCCGAGCCTTTTCAAGAGCGAGACTTGGTCTACCTTTCTACGAAGAATATCAAGTTTGAGAAAGGCCTGGCTCGCAAATTAATTCCGAAATTCATCGGACCGTACCTGATCATGAAGGACTTTGGGAACTCCTCGTTCCGAATAGATCTACCGGACAATATGAAGCAAAGAGGGGTGCATGATGTTTTTCACGCGTCATTGCTTCGGGTGCACATCCCCAATGACGACAGGAGATTCCCTGGAAGATTGGAATCTCAGTTGGGCATCTCGACAGATGCTACGTACGAATGGGCGGTCGATAGAATTGTCAGTCATTCGGGAAGTCGTTCAGATGCTATCTTTGAGATTCTTTGGACCTCTGGGGATTCAACGTGGATGCCCTTCGAACAGGCCAGCCATTTAGCGGCCTTACCGGCCTACCTGGAAACTTTAGGGGTACCCGAGATTGGACAACTGACCAATGGCTCAGGGCGGCCACCCGCTGACGACCCTCAAATATTTCTCGGAAGCAGTAGCATGATAATTTCAATTGAGGATTGGAAATACTTTGGGGTGAACCATCATAAAGAGCGGGGTGAAGTCGGCGAGAGTCAGCACGAAACTCTTGAATTGCTACCCCCCACCAAATTACCTTGCTTTATTGAATCCATCTGGACACTTGTCAGTTATATCATGACGAACGACGGAACTATCCTACCTGCCGACAGCATCCCGGCGATCTATGCTCATTTTAACATGATGCATCAACTCATCCGTCGTCAGGACCGCGAGACTTTTGTTATCAAAGACCCCAGCACTGCCATGCCATACACCGAATCCGTCATTACGGCTAAAACGGTGCAGACCTTCGTTCGCCACAACACCCTGGTCAACGACCCTGATTTGCATCTCCCCTACAACCCCTTCGGCTATCGTCGCTTCGCAGAAGATATGAATAATTGCGACGAGCATGCCACCAAGTGGGCTTCTTGGATCCCTGCCACTGACGACGAGCCGGCGTGGACGGAGTGGCGGCCCGAAGGGGAACTCCCTACCCTCGTGGAGTACCTGGTCCGTGATGCCGACTTGGAGGAGGTGATTCCGCCGGGCCATGTGGTCGTACCCAAGGCCCGATGGGATGCCGCTAACGAGGCGATGTGGAATCGGGAGCAGGGGCGCACTCGGGCTATCGCATCGGCGAGAGCGCAGAAGACTGCTAAGCGCGAGCCATCGGCCGACGTCTTTTCGGTCGACAAGCGCGCCCGTATTGCCTCGAAGAGTGCGGCTGTGTTAGCCGAATACCAGGAGCGTAAGGCTGCCGAGCATGCTGCCAAGACGGCCGAGCTTGCTGCCAAGACGGCTGAGATGGCTGTCAAGAGGGCCGAGATTGCTGCTGCTGCGCCCCACCGGACGATCGCGGCGAAGGTGGATCTGGACAGGGAGGAGCCGGGACAGGCTCTGGAGCGGGAGGAGTCGGAATGGACACGACTGAGTGAGATCTTCGTGGGACGTCGATCTGGAGGGCGTATGTAACAGAAGTGACTGTCACTGGTGACGTCCCCACTATTCCACTCTTCTTCCTTGTTTCCTTTTCTTTTATCTTTCTTGTCCATCTCATTTTATTCTTCCAGCCTTGTCGTGCTTTGCGCGCCAGGCCATATCTTCTACTTGTCCTTACCGCGGTGTTCGGACCGTCCCGTTGATCCGTACACCGCCACCGTGATTTCGTATATAAAGACTCTCATGTATAGTTACGATTCTTTGGTTAATCCACAACTTACACCAGACAAGCTTTGTGTGATTAATTCTCTCGTGTGTCGGAACTTGTGAACTCACACTTCCGTCACAAAATGAGGGTATTCGACGATATATGTTTTTTATTTCCAGCATTTCGAGCGCAAACTGGTTGCTCAACAACGGGATGCAGAAGGACGAACTCTAGATACTATCTGTAACTGAGTTCATTGACAGATGTGAGACTCTTTTGAACAGGTTTTCTGCTTATATCAGAGAAATTGGAGCTGAAATGAGAGAGTTATTGATATTGAGGCTCGAACACATGCCTTGTTTTCAGCAGTTTGTCCCAAGCCTCTCTGCGAGATTCGCTGGCTTGCTCAGAACCTACTGCACACAATCCCAGTACAATTCCCTGCGTGGTGGTCGGCAACGCTGCCGGAATTCAGTGATCGCAGAACCGGTATTGCTGCATTTGGAAGGTGCCCTATTTCTACCACTTTTTCATTCAGAGTGCACTTCAACGGTCTAAAGAGCACTGCTATTTACAACCAAATGCCATGTATATATTCACTAGGTCCAGGGTACACCTAATCGGACTCCTGGTCTCAGTGGCAAGTCTTAGCCCTAAGCTTAGACACAGGAGATACCTTATATAAGTGAGAACACAATCATTATAGCCAATTTTCTATATTCATGCAGTACATACTTAGGGTAGTCTGGGTAGATATAGAGCTCCCGCAAAGTATGGTAACCTGGTTTGACAAATATAGGGGCCCTCAATTAGAATTCTGCTCTGATCATTTGAAAGGTTGAGCCATGACATTATTTACAGACATTTGCATAAATGATTGCAGTCGCGGATTTTCACAGTCTTGTTTGTGCATGTAAACCAACATTGATCCAGTGATTGCCGTGGGTCAGGTGGCCGCCGAGGTGTACTACATCTGCGCAAAAAGACTCACAAAGCTCGAGAAAACTTAACGGCGAGGTGATTTGCGTTCGAAAGGATGCCCAGTCAGAAAGCATCGCCAACATTAAGGTGTAAGTTGTCCTTGGGGAATGATTTCTCCTGCGGCCATCACCTCGGATCACATTTCACACAAGAACATTTCACACAAGAACAAACAGCTCGCCACGAAAATTGCGACTGCAATCATTTATGCAAACGTCTGTAAGTTCTTGCAAAGTTTCTGTGAAAGTGGCTCAGACCAAAGGCCGACCACCGATTCTGCACTTGTCGGAGTTTGAATTTTGCACAGAGTTGCTGACCAACAATTCCCGGATCTTTATCGGATCATTACAAATCAATCACGGGGTTGTATCTATCTATATAATACTTAGAATGGGTGGTATATTATTAGGACCTCGAAATCCATTTCAGGTACTAATGCGAGCTTAAACCTCTTTTTCTGAGCCCAGAGACCACTATCTTCAGTATAGAATTGGCGATTCATCTTTGTTTGTACCAGTTATCACTGGATTTGCCACTGATTCAGATCGACCTAGTATGGGCTCCCACGGACTCGATATGGACCCCAAAACTGGCCCAAATATTATTTTAATTGATTCTAAGTGTATTCTTGGTAAAAACTTCCCCAAATTCGGGTCAATAGATGTCTCTCTTTCGTCGAATTTGAGCTACAGCGGAGCTTCAAAAAATCTGTTCCCAAGAATACATGTAGAATGATTTATCATGATTTATGGCTCAATAAACTGTGCTGTAGCAGGACCGGGCGATTTTATACCAGGTCTATCCATCGAGGCCTGAGATTTTGGCAGCGCGTCTAAATTGGGACTGCACGGTGATGCCATCAAAGTCCTATACCATTGCCGGTAGCCATTATACACTAACGAACATCAAAGAAGATTCGAAATCGCACGCCCACGGTCACGAGCCAAGTCGAGAACGCGCCGAGCCGAGAAGGGCTGGAGCAATTGAGTCATGCCGCGGCCGAACTGGATGCCGTTGCCTCGCCTCGGAGATGCCGAGCGGGTTTCAAGCCCCTGATGGAGAGTCCCTTCCCCTCGCAGACACTGAGCATAAGTGAAGACAGAGAAACTTGGACATGCTGATGCTCAGGAGTGATCACTCCATCTGTGGGCAAGAGGGAAATGGGGATGCACCGAGAAAGACACGGTGTTGATGTTGTGTGAATTAGGCAGTCTGATAGCTTGCCAAATTCTTTTCAAGAGAACTAGCTGAGGGCAAGAGGGAGGGAAAAAAGAGGCCTGAGAGAGACGAATTGGAGAAAAGGATCGGAGGAAGAGATATGCCGCGGCGGGGGCCGAGCCGGGCCCAAAGAAGCCGCAAATATTAATTTGGTCAGTGTTATACTTTGCAACGCTAATGCTTGAAGTTGCTGAGCGCGAAAATGGTGGTCACATCTGGCAATGGGACGGGTCAGGGCCAGAGTAAGGTCAAGAGTGCGCTGAGCAGAAAAGTGCCTAGGCAGTGTGAGCATGCCGCAGTCGAGCCGGAGGCCATCCCCTTTCCCTCGCAAAATACCAAGGAGAGTCTGAAGCTTCAGAGGGAGGGAGCACAGATCTTATAACAAGTAGTTAGTGTGAAATAGGGTGTAATAGCTCCACAATTTTTTGTAATGGCATGAGCTCAGGGCAAGAGCTCGAAAGGGAGGAGTCGAGGAGGAGGGAAAGGGTTAAATGAAGGGAAAAAAAGAGGTCTGAGAGAATAGGATACTTGAAAACCAGCTCAATATATTTCTTTCAACTTACTAATGCCCGTGAATAAATTCACGGGCTTGAGCTAGTCTTTACTATAATAAAAAGTGGTCGATGTAAACCTTGGAAATATTACTGAGCATGTCGAACATGCTCATAAACAAGGGCTACATCTTAGATTTTGTCATTTGGATTTGGTTCTTCTTGAGTGTGCCCATCACTGTTCAGTAACGCTGGTATTTCATACTTCTGCTTACCATATGAAAAATTGGAAAAGTAGACACCCTTGAGACAGCTATGCCATTCACTTTACTCCATATAATCGAGCTCTCAAAATGCGCGGATGAAGAGAAATATTCCCTGACCATCGTTTGGGTGCCTGTCGGAGTTTGAAATTAGCAGTGCGTTGCCGATCACCAGTCTCAGTCTGGCAACAATCAAAGAGATCACGTGCATGTCCCGAGCCACGTCATTTGACATTTCAAATTTTGAGAGTCTCCTGAGACGAGTCCTTGTCGCAGACCATGGCTCTTCAATCCAGCGGGAATGCAGACCCATCGCGCATCCCCAATTCGATAACGTCCTTGGGCTCTCGCATCCGTTCTAGTGCGTTGCCGATCACACGCCTCGTCACGTGTTAAGGTAGATTTGCTCACTTCGCTCGCAGCAATTTCCAAATTGGGACTCAGACTTGTCACGAAGTTCGGTCCGCTATCAATAATGCACAGTCCTAATTCGGTCTTTACCTTCAAATGCCAGTTTGGCTTCCTTATTGTATTTACTTATTATGGTGCATCACCGTTCGTTGTCTTCCATTATATGCAATATGCCAGACCAACAGCTTTCAATACCAGATGTGGTCAAAGTGACGGGAGCGGCAAGAATATTGAACCATGCAATAGTGACTGAGTAATATCAATGACGCGTGAATGAGTTCGGCGTGTGATGACATGACACATCACAGCGAGCTCAAAACCACTTACCTTGGGTTCCGTGTCTATGCAGGCAGCTGTGGCGCATGTCGTGGCGAAATCTGGGGTGTCGCAGCCACAGACTTGCTCCCGCGCGCAGAATGACCAAGACACGGCAGGCGGCGTGCCGGCGTGGGCGTGCGAGCGAGTTCGCAGCGGCAAGAATCAGGATGTATGAATCAAGTTGTTTTGCTACACTGGAACGGCGTGAGGATGCAGGTCAGTAATTCAGGTCAGTAATTCAGCATTCAAAGATAAATACAGACACGCACCTAAAACCACTTCAAGCTAATCCAAAACACCTACCGCTGCCTTGACACAATCATGGAATGGCAGTAAGAGCCCTTCTGCCAGACAAGCAGAGGGAGAGGAGTCAGGATGTATGAATCAAGTTGTTTTGCTACACTGGAACGGCGTGAGGATGCAGGTCAGTAATTCAGGTCAGTAATTCAGCATTCAAAGATAAATACAGACACGCACCTAAAACCACTTCAAGCTAATCCAAAACACCTACCGCTGCCTTGACACAATCATGGAATGGCAGTAAGAGCCCTTCTGCCAGACAAGCAGAGGGAGAGGAGAAAGAGCGACAACAGGGCGACAATTGCCGACACGCACCAATGCCAGTGTCGGAGAAGCGGAACGAGCTATTTTAAACTTGAAATTGGATTGGCCGGTCCATGTCCTAAGGAGGATATATCTCCGACGAGACATGAGACATCGGACCATCGCGCAATCAACTGGATCAAACCGATGCTACTACACAGAGTCCCAGATTTTTATCTGAGGGGACCGCAACTAGGTTTTGGTCACCCAGGACTTTGAGTAATTCTTTGAGTTCTTTACGGTTGATGTTGGATTCTACAACCAGAGTTTGTTGGTTTAGCACTTGGCCACCAATAACCTCTCGAACTCGGAACAGTGCGTTCTCAACGTGGCGAATCAGCGCTGGTGCTTCAGCAGTTTCAACAGGGATATGGAATTTCCAGACATAACGTGGTTGCCCATTGTCAATGTCCAGGTCAATTCCCTGTATCAATTTTATATGTCGCTGTTGTTTCACTCTTTCTGAGAGACGAAGACGACGTGCAAAGTCATCAAGTGAAGCAAGCGCTGATTCGACCGAAGTTTTAGAAGGCTTCGGGACGAATTTTGAATTCATCGCTAATATTTTCACTTGCTCGTATGTCAGAGTCACGTCTGTAAGGTTATGGAACGCTCCATTTCGGATGCGTGTATCATAATACAGACAGGACATTTCGCACAGTACGAAGTGACGCTGAAGCGAATTGGGAGCAGAGAAAAAGAAACTGGGGTATGTTTCAGACTCGAGACGTCGAAAAATGACATCGGACGAGCTTACCCACGTTAGAACGGCGTTAGGCTGGGCGGCCGGGAGGGCAGGAGTGATTACTCGTCGTCGCTTTCGATGTCCGAGTCCTTCGCCTTGCCCTTCCCCTTCCGATCTCCCTTGCCGGCGTTGCGCTCTTTTGCGTTTCCTTTTGCACCCGCCGCTTTCTTCGCCTTCCCCTTGGCCTTCTTCTCCTGAACCTTCTTCTCCTTTGACGCTTTCGCCGCCGGTTTTGACGACGAGGCTGCTGCGTTGGAGTTTCCGGCCGTAGAAGGCTTCGGTGGCGTCTTCTTCTTCTTCGCCGGAGCCGTAGGCTCCTTCGAAGTCTTCGCTTTCTTCTTCTTCGCCGGAGCCGTAGGCTCCTTCGAAGTCTTCGCTTTCTTCTTCTCGCGTTCGTCTAGAACACAGGGAAGATGAGCGCGAAATTGACGCGAGGCAAAGGGCGAGTGAAGATGGCTTACCAAGAACATCTTGGACAAGCTCACGGACGGTTTTATTCCCATCCGCCATCTCCACCGCGACAGCTTTCGCTGCTTTTGTCTCACGCTTGCGTTGGATCTTGAGGTGATCATATCCGTTTCGCGTTCGGAACCCCGTTTCGTTGCTTTCCTCTTCGAGGGCAGCGGCTTCATCGGCGGGATATCGAGGGCTGCAAGACATCGGTATAGATCGTCACCGTACTCCTTCACTCCGAGGCCCAGAACGATCGCACTATTGAGTCCTTCAACGACCCCAACTTGACTTGCCCGTCTTGGCTCAAGCACTTGCATTCATTTGCACTGCAAGTGAAGCGTGCGCAGAAGGGAAAGGGCAGAGCGGCCAGAAACAAGAAGCGCAAGCGGACTGCGAGTGATGCAGGAGAGGGGGGAGCTACGGGCGCCGCAGCGCAAAACAATCGTGTGAATGAATGATGAGGCAGAGCAGGGGAGCGGAGAGGGGGACGAGAGCGGTGAACCTGCGTAGTGCCATTATCGAGAAATTTGAATTCATTTCCCCGTCTGTATAAATTTGAATCGTGCTCGAATATACAATTGAAAAATAAAAGATATAGACCCGATATTGAGCTCTTTCCAAGACACGGACCGACGCAATGCAAACTTCAAACAACATGAGTACAACGAGCAACGACTCCAATTTGAGCTAAACCCTCGACCTCAATTTGTGGTTATGATCAATTGACCCTCAATTGATACGAGTCTGACTTTGTTACCACTTGCGACATCAGAAATAAATGAATTTGATGTCGCGCATAAACGTCGTCTGACATTCACTGCCGACGTCGATTCAAGGTCACTTCGGATCCGTGGTGTAAATGAGTTCAGAGTTTAGTGTTTGAAGAACCAGGTTTGGAATGCTATTTTTTGGATCTCAAAAGGATCTTTCAACCCGCATGTTGAGTTTTATTTCCATGGGCACTATGGCTCAACAGTATATGTCCGTATTCGGGTGCACAGAGTGAATCCATGCTCAAATTATTTGTTCTGGTGTATTCACTGTCTGCTCCGCGTTTTATTTTGCTTAGGCAGGTCTATAAAGGGAAGTTGACGGCCCAGTCCAACTTTAGCCGTGCTGATCCTGGTTCATTTTGAACATCTAGTGACCTCAGACCCACTATGCAGGTCCCTCAATCTTCTTCTACTTAACTTCGCTCTTTTCTATTTACTTTGTTTTTCCCCATTCGGCGACCCAGCACAATGGTCGGAAAACCGCGCGCCGCGAATAAACTTGACAGTACCCGAGTAACTATTACTAACTAAGACCGAGATTTACGCAAGCCCCCCTCTATTGTAGCCGGGCACCGGCATACAAAACATATTAGTTCAATTTCCATAGTTCAAAGTGGATGTCACGAAAGGATCAATTCTGATCATTTATTGTGTTTGCTCGTGATCGGAACTGATTGATTGATCATGATTGGAGAGGACCGATGATTACCCCAATATAGGTCGGATCCGGAAAATCGGCCTCAATCTGACTTTTGTCCGGACTTTTCAAATGTTCCCACGCTTTCTGAGGCTGCAGAAATCGTTTTCTCGGCAAAGCGGTCATTTTTCGTGTTTTTTGCTCGAACTTTTTCTCAAATTTTGTCCGGACTTTGGGATCCGACCTATATTAGGGTAATCATCGGTCCTGATTGGAGGCCACAAAGGAAAGCTCTTTTGTAGATGGCGCTTTGTGTGCTCCAGGTATATAAGCTGCAACGATTGCTTGAGCGTTATACATTATAGAATCATCTGAGTGAATGACACATCCAGCAGCAATCATTATCCCGGAGTACACTGGGGCGATTCGACGTAGGGCCTCAGGTGTGTACGACGCCGGATGGCTAAAGAATACCGCGGTATTTATGCACTTTGATTTGCAGGGAATCCAACAAAGTCCCCGAATGCATTCATTATTTTCCGCCGAGACAAAATCCAACAGTTGAAGGGAACAGCAGGGTCACCGAATCATAGTGCCACGATCGCCGCAATGTGGAAAACCTTGTCACCTTCGGATCGCGAACAATACGAGGCACAGGCACAAGTGGAACGCGAGACGCATCGCCTTCTCTATCCTGACACAATTTTCCAACCCCAAACGGTCAGAAAATTTTAATGACACGCTCGTTACATATATAGTTTACGCCGACTTCTGGTCAGGATTACACGACTCCTAAGCCCATTCTAGAATCCACTTCAGCTCGGAAACCTGGCCGGAAACCTGGCCGGAAACCTGATTCTCCTAATCTCCGTCTCCAGGGTAGGCCCCTAGATTACCGCGAATTCATCCGGTAGATAACCAAAACGATGCACAGGTGTTGCACAAAGAGAATATCCTCGCTCACACTCTTCACTCACATTCTCCCAATCGGCCAGGCAGCAGGGCCAGCCCGTACACGCACTCGGAGAGGACCATGGGCTCTACAACGACAGGGTCCCCCACGCTGCCTGCTACTACTGCCCGAAGCGTCAGTAAACGGTATCCCTTCAAATCACCCAGTGGTCACATAATTATTATTTTACTTCAGATGTGCACAACCAGCCCCCTGACAAGAAGCTTAAGGACCACCAGCTGTCCAAGTACTCCTCACTGAGTCGCTGGGCGGGGTAGGAGTTGTTACGTTGGGATATCAATCAAAAACACCAATATATTTTGATCTATTTATTTACTGCCTCTTGCTTCCCACCACCAGCATCTATTCTCTGAGTACTTCCTTGTGCGATACTGAGCATCTACGATCTCTTTGAGCTAAGTTTATCATAATCTGAAACTATATTACTCTCTACTCGTCCTCCAGATTCATCCGCTCGGGCTCTCGGCATTTTCAAGCACTCATACTTTCATTTTCCCGGCACGACCAGCACTTCTCTGTCCACCTCCGGACAAACCCATACTTCTACACCGTACGGCGTCGGAATGGTAGACAACAACATTGTCAGAATTTCACCTGAGATTCCCTTTCATCAGGTTGATGCCTCGCTGCATGTACAACATTTGTTGGGTATAAGAGATTCACGGTTTCAGGTTCACAAGTCCTTCATTTTTGTCATGAGCAACATCATTCAGCGACGTCAGTCATAATTCAAAGCTCGCCTCGCAACGAATCGATCATGGTTTCCAGTGGTACAAGATTTAATGCAAAAAATTGACGCTGAATGCATGGATCCCTACCAGGCTAAGCTCGAGCAAAATCCGTTCACAAAGCCTGAAAGTGAAGGGGAGAAACCAGCAGCCAAGGTAATGAGATACATCAGTTATGTCTCAGATCACATTCCTGGTTCAGTGGGCGATGTGAACCGCATGAAGCAGCAAATGCACAGTAAAATTACACGTGATGGCCTACCCCATTTCTTAACCCTGCGGACTCTCATAATCCAATTGCACAAGTGTTTTTGCTCACCCGTGAAAGTTTTCTCACGCTAAAATAGAATTGTATACGAGCAGAACTCAATGCTATCAACCGTTGAACAATGAGAAATGGCGTTCAGCAATACAGTGCAAGTACTAAAATCATCACACATGCGGGATTGTATTGAGTTCATCTACACGACCTCAAACAAAGGCAGCTGATCATATTGTTTGTGCATGTTGTCTGAAAATAGCTGTCCGCTAGATGCGGACAGCCACAGCGTCTCATTGAGAAGGGGTCGACCCATCTTACCTGGCTCTGTGGAAGTGGCCATAGGCCCACTCGTCGCACCTGTGTTACGTGCAAGCTCATCATCCGGCGTTAATGACCACTCTGATTTTCTCTTACCTCTCAATTGGTTGTACTACGGACATCAATTCTGCACCTCAAGATCCCAAATATGCCTACGACGGCAACAGTGCGCCAGTGTCCATTCAAACCATGTGATCGCGCATCAATTCACGTAAAATGCGTCGTAGGATGGTGTTCAGGCACTTGGTCATTGTCTCTCATATTTTCATTCATACTTATTAAGCTCTCTTTCCTCTATATAATATTTGTCTGCTCACATACAATTCAGACACTACCCATACTCCGACGGAGTCACGTACATCGAAACCTCAGCCATCTCAAACTGTGCTGGGGCTCGAGACGTCGGAGGACTGGTCATCCTTTCGACAGCACTGTGGGGGCCAGTTTACTCGCCCTATTCCATCTTTGCGCTGATCCTGGGTGGTTTGAGGGTCCAGATATTGGGTAGCTCGAGGTACTTCATTCTATCATGGACACTTTACATATTTCCTGCGTGTTTCATACCTGATGTTGTTCCTAGGTACAGGGGCAACCGATGCATGAGAGTAGGTGTTGCAGCCATCCCTCCGTTGTCATATTAGTACCAGTTAGGAAATTCATGGGAGATTCCCTCTCACCTGAGTTTCGAATTACCAAGTCTACAGTCTACACCATTTTTTTCATCCCGAGTCCTCACATCGAGCCGCTATTGCTGAGTCACTTTTATCCCTCTTCCCTGATGTTTTCTAATGTACTTGTACAAGTTGTGTACAGTATGACCACTACATCTCCAGGTCCACACTACTAGTAGGAAATCTTCTCTTCTTCAGCGACTCGTGCACCACAAAGATGAATGGGTGATATATGTCTGTCCTAATTTTATCCGGGCTTGAGTGAATGTCACTCCTAGACACATTTAATGTGTGCCTACTGAGGATCGAACACACGCGATGATGCAGTTCAGAAAGCGGGCCGGTAATATAGCCAGCCGGTCACAGCCACTATTTTATCACAAAAAAATGTAATGAAACTTGTAAAAAAGACTTCAACACAGCCACTATTTTATCATAACGATCCCGGGGGAATGACTTGTTCAGAGGTCGAAAAATCCTCATATCGATTTCCCAAATGGACGATTACTTATTACATAAGCACTCGTAAAAACGGCAATCTTGAGCTTAGGTTCTCCGTGCTCAGCAGCCATGCGACGAAGTTCTTGGCAAATGGCGTGGATGAGGTATGTCTTGCCACAGCCGGCTGTTCCATCGATGTTGAGCAGCATTTGGGGAATGGCCTCTCCCGCGAGAATTTTTGAATACGCCGAGACATAATTTTCAAATATTGCGCGCTGCTCGTTGGCAAGAGTGGCCAAATCGATGGGATCTGGTTCGGCATTGATAATTGCCCCAGACTCCCGCCTCTGTTGGTCCAAATAAGTTCCCATTTGATCCACATCGTTCCAGCGCGTTCGAGCAGCATTCACGTCCCAGGCCGCGTCGAGAGGACGAGTTCCCAGATCGCTAACGTCAAAACGCGGGATTGCCGCATTGGGATGGTCACGCGCAAACATTTGCCAATCTTCTTCGGTCATCCTCTCTACATCTGCGTCGTACTGATCGTTGATCTGCCAAACAATCCTATTGGACAGGACGGACACAATTGCATTTGGATGCCTCAGGACCAATATGAGAGTTGTATCTATCCCAGAGAGGATTTGAATGAGGGGGTAAGCAAATATGGTGATGCATGAACACAGAGACGAGACGGCCGGCGCCATACAAGCAGGACGGAATCCAGAGTGAGGGGTTTTGATTGAAGATTTTAATCGGGAGCTGCGCGTGAGAGAAAGGGAGGGGAATTGAATTTAAAACCGGAGCGGAAGGCCGCGGGACATGGTCGTTGTGAAAATTGCCTTATACGGCGTTGGGAGGTTTGACAGACTGAGCTTTACCAAAACGGGAGGTTCGATCGTTGACCTGAAATACGTACCGAAATTACTACATACTTCGCTCAATCAACTCTGTCAATAGTTGAGTATCCGAATCCATCCTTGATTTCGCTCCGCCTCGTCCTTGACGTCTGTCCGCATCCTCCCGTCTTTCCTCTTTGGATTCGGTTCTCACACGAGGGTTAAACCAACATCGGAACCTCAGGTCCTTCAATTGGGAGATGGGACGAAGTTTCAGACGCGTTATAACGACGAGAAGAAGATCCATGAGGTTGACTGTGATTTCTGTGGGGAGAACATTACAGCCGTTTGCAGAACTTAGGGCGCAGGCTGTTTTTTTCTGTTTTTGGTAAGTTTTCACGAGAACGGCCACTACAAGCTCAATTCTCACCCGATTACCTCGGGAATAGGCTCATTCAATTCGCATGGCCAAAATTCAGGGCTCTGTGTATTACAATCTTTTTTACGCACCTCAAAATGATTCACTAGTTGGATTTTCGGTGTTTTCCACTGTCTGACAGCAGAACATGTCCCATAGTAGGTATATTGGTCCGATTGGCCTAGATTTTTGATATGATGTACTTAGAGGTATTCTGGAGGGCCTCAAATACCGGGATAGTGAATGTAACTTGTACTTCAAATATACAGCTCATGGGGAAATTCACTTGATATTCTGATTGCCACAGTGTGTGATAGATTTGAAGGAGAGGTCACATTCACTATCCCGGTATTTGAGGCCCTCCGGAATACATCATATTAAAAGTCTAGGCCAATCGGACCAATATACCTACTATGGGACATGTTCTACTGTCAGACAGTGGAAAACACCGAAAATCGAACTAGTGAATCATTTTAAGCTGCGTAGAAAAAATTGTAATACACGGAGCCCTGCGAATTCGCCATGCGAATCGAATGAGCCTATTCCCAAGGTAATCGGGTGAGAATTGAGCTCATAGTGGCTGTTCTCGTGAAAACTTACCAAAAAAAAAAAAACGGGCCGCGCCCTAAGTTCCGCAAAGAGCTGTAATGTTGGGCCAGCAGGTGCAACCTTCTACCGGTTGGATTCACACAGGACTGCATGCCAGAAGAAAATTGGCGGGCAACGCGAAAAAGAGGTGCGCCACTAGTACATTTCTACATGTTCTTACAGCCCTTTGCAGAACTTAGGGCGCGGGCTGTTTTTTTTTTTTGGCAAGTTTTCACCAGAACAGTCGTTGTGAGCTCGATTCTCAATGTTTTTACTCGGGAGTAGGCTCATTCGATTCCCACGGAAAGAGCGGAGGGCCTGGCTTCCTAGGTTTTTTTATGCACACCGAAAGGTTCCTTTTTGGGATATATTCTCGTGTTTTTCAGCGGTTGTGAGGAGAACACGTCCCATGGGACCTATTTTCCTCCGATCGACCTAGATTTTTAATATGATGGACTTGGATGTATTCTGGAGGGCCTGAACTACCGGGATAGTGAATGTGAACTCTGGTTCGAATCTACCATACACTTTCGTATCAACAATATGGAAGGAATTTATCTATGAGCTGTATATTTGAAGTATTGATCCCATTCAAAATGCCGGTATTTCAGGCCCTCCATAATACATCCAAGTACATTATATTAAAAATATAGGCCAATCGGAGCACTATACCTCCTATGGGACATGTTCTGCTGTCAGGCAGTCAAAAACACCGAAAATTGAATCAGTGAATCATTTTGAGGTGCTCAGAAAAAATTTAATATGCTAGGCCCTGCGGAATTCCAACGCAAATCTAATGAGCCTATTTCCAGAGAAAAATGTTGAGAATTGAGGTTGCAATCGCTGTTCTTGTGAAAACTTACCAAAAACAGAAAAAAACGGGCCGCGCCCTAAGTTCTGCAAAGAGCTGTAAGGTAATGAAGTCTCGAAGCTTCGAAAACAGAGTTGGCAACAGGCTGGAAATCCACCTTTTACTCTGGGCTCTTTGGAGATTCCAGGAGAATCAACACCTCGAGCAAGACCTTCTACGTCGATAAACGACCAGAATTTGGACCAATTGCCACTGGAATCTGGGAGAACTGGGATTCAGGTTTTGTTTTTCTCCAGAGTCCACTTTTCCATCAATGTCTAATATATTCTCAAATAGAACTTGGGGTGTAGGGCCGTGGCGTTGCCCGGCAAAAACTCGTGCTTTTTTTAAATATACTTCTGTGTCCTGTGGTCAGAAAGGCAATCAGATCACAGTGTATGATTTGGATGAGCCGCTCGGGTAGAAAAGACACACCAGTCATTCATTTTAGGGGACGCAAAAATGTCTGCCAGATCTACACCGCCAAAGTGCTGTCAGGCCGTCTCCAGGTGAGATAGTCAGCTGGATCCCAGAAAACACATCAGGTGTGACCAGCTGCGAGGGGGATGGAATCCAGCTGGATGGTCCAGGCCAAAATCCCAGCTGGCGAGAACATAGAAAATCAGCTGGAAGTTGAGTTTCTCTTCCAGGTGCGGGATGGCTGATGCGGTGAGAGTATATGAATTAAACTACGCCTGATACATCGATTTTAGTCTACAAAATCATCGCCGGAATTAGATTCTTCCTCATCAGAATCGCCATCGCCATCACCTTCCGAGTCGCTGGACTCAGACTCCTCTGCCTGGAATCATTGCCAGACTTGGCCAGTTTTGAGATTTGCATTGGTTTCGGGGTTTCCTGCCTCCAACTTGTGAATCACACGGGAATGACTTGTAAAGGCTCAGCGCTAATGATTGACCATTTTGATTCTGATTTTGAAGGTTGTGAGCGAAGAAAGACGCCGAAATCTCACCAGGCATTCAAACTCCGACATCCACGTGCATCAATATGGCGTGATTTGATGGTCAACCAACGCCGTAACTGCCACGTCGTTTCCTCTTTCCCTCCATGTCGCAGCTCGCGTCCTCTCCCGCCGTCCCCACATCCCCTACAATGTGCTCAACACCTCGAATATGTTGTCAAATATCATCTCTGATCTTTCGTTGGGCTCTGATAGGATCTTGGGCTCGTTCAGCAAGATCCTGAATACGATGGCTTTTGTGTCGCAACTTTTCAGCCTTCCAAGTACTCCTCAAATCCTCTCAAGCCCTTCCTCAAGCTCTTCCTCAAATCCTCCCTACAACCTCCCTCAAGTCCTCCCTCAAGCCCTCCCTCGAGGTCCTTCCTCAAGTCCTTCAGGCAGCACCCGGTGTTCTTCGCATCCACGGCATGTGGTCTACACATTTGTTTGTTACACGTGGCGTAGACTAACGGGTTCTCTCCCCTCCAGCTACTTCAAGTCATCGCCCCGCGCCATTGTCGCATCTTTTCAATAAGGTATGTTAACGTTTTGTTTTGTTGTTTGGATCCTGCTGATACTTTCGAAGCAGCTTCTCCCCGGCTATTCAGCCCTGCCATCATGGCATTTTCAGTCAATTGACGGCGTCGAGGAACTACGGGGGGATGGCGTGGAGAAGCTACAGGATGCGGTTCAGTTCATGTAGATCTGTACATGCGAGATAATATATGTTTTGTCCTCTCCTCTTTCATCCATGTGCAGTGGCCCGAATATCTGTAATATAGCGGAAAAGAAACGGCGGCTACTACATGGGCCATCCAATAATCACCATCTTCTCTCACAGCTTGTACCCAGGCTGGCTATCCAGCTGGTTTTCAGGAAAGCTGGGTCCATGGTGGACCCATTTGCTCTGTCGGCCGATATACAGCTGATGGGCGGCTGGCACACAGCTGATCATCGCACCTGGTACGCGTGACGGTTCCAGCTGGCGGCTATGTGGCGGACCGTTGGCGGTGTAGTGGACGGGCCAGAAAACACTCGCCACGTGCACTGTAGATAATCAGGTCACGTGTGTGCACCCCCAGTGATTCGAAGAAAAAAACCACTATATAGGTAAGGGCCACGGTAAAAATATATATATTTTGAACACTGAGTCAATTATTCCAGGGCAGGGGAAGATATCTGATGGACCTCCGAGGACCTCATATTACTTAGTGTGCTTTATTCATTTTTCTCAGTTCTGGTCAGTCTCTGGGCTAACGAGAGGAGCCACAATGCAAGAAATGCAGTTATCCACAGGTATGAAGGTTTCATGGTGGGGGTAAGAGGAGAGAGGCGAAAAGATTTCAAAATTACCTGTCAGGATGAACCGAGGTTGCTATGCTGCACATCACCAGAGATAGTCAGCGGATCGGTACTATTCTCGGCCACCTTAGCATTTATGGCTGGTTCTCGAGAACCATACCATCCCTATGTGATTCACCATAGGCTCAAATGATGGCTGGTATCCCACGAATAGTCGACCACCATTTTCTCGATTTTACACGAAGTGCCGATGAAGCGGCGAATTTAGTTCCGCCGGCATCCCCAAAAAGACCAAATACTAAACCGGCCACCCCGCTATTCAAGTCCACAGGTGCAAACTTATGGGAATGTGGCTCAGGAATGATACAGTCAGAGTTGAGGGACAATTCCGTATGGTTGGGGTAAGATACATGCAATGGGGTGTGGCGGAGCTGGATGGCCGGCATGTGGAAATCCCCTTTTATTTAGTTTTTCTTCGCGCTCTTTCCATTAACCCCTTTTTAGCTTACATCACTATTTGTCTCGTAAATACGGACCAACAATCAACTCTTACGCTCGTACCACCAAATCTGCGACTAGTGCATGGCAAGTGCCCAGAGGTAGCATCGGAGCACCTCGACCCCTCCTCTCGGAAAGTCGCCAGTGGGCTGTTTAGCCACCAGAACCCCCAAATCACGCCTCACGACCTCGCCCTCTTTTCCTCCCATTTTCGCACTTTCTTACTCTCTTATCTTCCCATTTTCCTACTCCACGGCTCGAGACCGACTTCAGCATCTTGCCTCAAAAATCTACTCTAACAACTCCGGATCACGACCCATTCCACGAACCTACGGCCGAGGACTTTCCCTCCACTACAGGGGTGGGGAAAATACGTGCTTGTGATGGACAGTGCAGAACCCGCGGGGTGTGAACGGTCAATGGTACAGTTACTGGTAGTATTTATGGGCTATGCCCTTCAGCATAATCTGCACGGTTTGATGCCCGTCCTGGACAGCTTTCTCATCATAAAAACGAATTATATATGAGAATTAAGCAATGCTGTCATCCGGTCAATGTTGAAAAGTAACATTCAACCATCCTTTGTGTCCACTAAAATTTATTATTAAAACTGCTCGCTTGTGTGTAGGTCATGTTCTCGACTTCGATCAAGCGAGCACTCCATATTGTTTGTATGTTGAATTGATATCTGTTTGTAAAGCTATCCGCATCTAGCGGACAGCCACACACTCCTCTCGCATCAGCCCAACATCAGCCCATGAGCTGACTCAGTGAAAGTCCTTTATTCAAGCAAAACTCCTGCCACCCCAACAATGGTGGTTGCCAAAAATGAGGAACATATCATATTCACACATATTGCGGTACTAACTTGCCAAAAAAAAAATCAAATGTCTTGGACTCTAGGGTATTGGTGGTGGTTTGGAATAGAGGACAGCAGTAATTGAGGGAGGGATAAGTTTGAAAATGCACAAGGTTGTAGGATGCCCAATGTCAAAAACCCATGGAGCCAACATAATATATGCCCCCGGGTTACTCTGGTTCCCTTAAACAGAGGATTAGAACTGAAAATGTGAGATATCAGCTACCCAGAGAGACCCGTGTTTGAGCCGGGGTCTCTGGCTTGGAAAAATTGTGAGTCCGGGCTTGGGTCGGGCTTGAGTTTGAGCCTACTGAGAACAACACTAGAAAAAATAATACAGACACCGGGGCTCGAACTTGGTGCCTTACGGAAACGGTGGCTCGGCGTTCAAACTAAAACCCTAAAGTCATTAGAAAAAATGTAGCGAATGCCGCTAAATTCATTTCAACACAGCCACTATTGAGCGTTGTTCATCAAGGTGTGACTTACCATTCGAGGTGCTCTCAAAAAGCCCATCTCGTTTGAGAAAAGAACGATCACTTATTACATAAGCACTCGTAACTCCCCTCGGAAATTCCATGTGGCTGTCCTGGAATTGGTGTTCCATGGAAGACTGGTTCGATTTGGGGTGACTATCCTTATATCCCGCGGCATTGATGCGCAGTGACGCGGCCCTGACGTGCGATTGATGCGGCATGTTTAGGACAGCTGGGCAAGGCTCCTAGCGTACAGAATTACTTGAATGATGCCCAGAACTAGGTTCGGACCCAGAAAATTTGGGAGTTGGAAAATCCGGTAATTTGTCCGGCATCATCACCGGCGGCAAGTGTCGGCAACATCTGTCGGACTTTCAATCTGACAGCTGCTGGCAAACACATGCAGTCAAAGCGCGCGCGCTCCTTTCCTTCCTCCCACTGTCTCCTTTCTCCTCGCGAAACCTCAACAATGTCCTCCCTTGTTTCCAAACACAATAATTGCTGCCCGCTGTGCGGGAATTATCTTCAGGTCCGGCATGCGGTTGGCGGGAAAGTCCCTAATTCGAATTACATTCGGGTCTGTCGTTTTGTTCTGCTGCTCGCCTTTACTGAAACCTCTTGCAAGTGTGATAACCCTCACTCTACTGGCCGTCCCTATATGTACCGCTTTCCCCCGTCTGCCACGCCCGCGCCATCTTTGCCGAGCAACAATGTATCAAGCACTTCGTCCGCATCTACTCGCCTCCCTGCGGTTCCTGCACCGGCCGTACCACAATCCGAAGAGCTAGAGACAGTGAGATGCGCCCACACCAACTGCATATCGAAGCGCGTCGATTCAGGATGTTCGCGGCGCATGTGCAGGAAGCACTGCATCAAGAGAGGTCCGAAGTGCACGCTTTGGGCGCACGAGAAGCACCGGCTGGAACTTGAGAAAAAGAAGGGCCTCCAATCTATATCGTCTACCGCTCCGTCCGTCGCTGTATCCGCCGCTCAGTCCACCGCTGCCGTCTCCACCATTCCGCCCATCGCCCTCTCTGTCGGCAACGACGACATCTGGGATGCGTTCAATGCGTTTACCGATAGTGTCGGCCAGGCTGCCCAAGCACCTCTTCGGGCCATCGAGGAATATCGCGCAGGCGAAGACCGGCGGATTGCACATGAAAAGCAGAGCCTTGACGCCGCCGTGGGATGGTCTGCGATCGAACGTATGGACCAGGAAGAGGCCGACATGGAGCTCGCCATGGAGCTTTCCATTCAACAGGCCCGTGCCGAGGCAGCGTCCCCCCCTCTCCTACTTCCACCCTCGTCCTCGTCCCTTCAAGGTACCTCCTCCGCACCCTCCCCCTCGCTCCGCATGCTCTCCCTGTCGCCCAGTTTCCCGACCACCTTGCTGTTACCTGCACCGGCCCTTGGTCAAGCTTTTGCTCCTAACGCCCCTGGTGCGACTAGTTTACGTCCGCGGAAGCGTGTTCCCGCTGCCAGCATCCCGAAGCCATCCAATGCGCCCCCGCCGCTCAAGATCACGACCCAGATGAACGCCGACTGGATGGCAAGCAACGGCGGCCCGCCCATTCAAGGACGCAGCACAGGAAGTAACGTCCCTGGGCCCTCTACCTTCCATGTCAAGCGCACTGTCTCGCGGCGTCCATACGCTGACCTCCGTCAAATCCAAAGATTTACACTTGTCTACTTTGACTCGGTATGACAGGGATAGCAAACTTTGCGCATGCAGCACTAACATGTTATTTACAGGATGCGATACCTCCGACTATCATTGTGGTAGACGATTGCCCGCGTTGGCCGACCTATGTCCTCACCACCGAAATGCTCAGTGATATCTATGACCTCGACCGTTTCTCCCCCGACCATGGTGTCTGGATTGGAATAAACGCCAACTACGTACACGAGGTATCAACCGACTGCGTCGTCATCCTCCGGCGCCGTGGGATCCGTGGACTCCGTGAGGATGAGACTATTCAGACTTTCTTCCCTAGCAAGGGAAACCCCGCACACCTCCGATATAATCTCACTGGGGAAAGATCTGCCCTTCGAGCTCAATACAAGCAGAAAGGAAAGCAGGCGGGAAAGGAGGGGACGGACCGCTACTTTGTTGTCTCTGACAGCGACTCCAACACGGATGTGGAAGTTGTAGCTGATTTGCGAGAGGTATCGACATCTCGTAAACGGCAACTGAACCAGGACCCGGGATCATCGCCAGCTCGGCGGCGCCCACGGCTCTTCATCAAGTTCCATAGCTCGACCTACAGCGACAATCGTCGTCTGTGGCTGAAGGCATCGAAGGTGTCACCTTCTCTCCGGCAGCGGTTCGTGGATGCCGGGCGCACACCGCGCGGTCTGTGGTCTGCTTTCAGGGCGCAGCTTCGGGAGGAGCTGGAGGTGGCAGAGGAGAAGACCAGGAAAGCTTGACCTGATTTGACTTGCATGTGCCGCTCTTTTTTAAATTCTTCTTTCCTTCGTCATTATCACACATACTTTTATTTTTAACAATCGATTTGTATCAATGAATGTATTTCTCGACGCGCTAAACACTGTGAACACGCTGCCTAGGATTGTGCCCCTCCCGAGCGAGTTTAGCAACAATGGTCTGGTTACGCAAGCGAATCATTTCATCTAGGAAGAAATTGTACTTGACCGGGAGCATCTCTCGACAAATCGAGTGGTAACCGCCAAGCCAAACATTCGTTTGCTCGGCGACAGACGTATTGAAGAACCACGTCTTGCCGTCTAGGCCCATGAACTCCGGGTGAAAGTGACGATTATCATCTGCCCTCTTAAAGCACTTGAAGCGGACCAGGTACGTACATTCATGCATCATGCGGTGCCAGACTAAAAAATGCTTCCCCCGTCTTTTCAGGTCAAGCAAGCTAACGAGAAGGGGATCAGTGCTATCTTAGTCAATGAGGACAGCACCAGTGACCCCGCAGTGTGGAAGAAGGCGGAGAAGAGCGCCCAGCTCGTGTATATCTCTCCTGAGATGGCCCTTTCCGACTCTTTCGGGCGACTCTGGATGGATTCAAAGTTTCGGCGCCGCGTGAACGCTCTGATCGTCGATGAAGCTCACTGCATCGACGAGTGGGGTGAGGAATTTCGTCCCAAGTACAGAGAACTTCACCGGCTTCGGAACTTCATGGGCCAGGAGGTCCCGTTTGTCGCGTGCACCGCTACGTGCGCCACCAGCACCTTCAACGTTATCTGGTCTTCTCTTGGGTTTGGACATCGACCGTTCTGGGGCCTGGATGCCGGTTCCGACCGCGGGAACCTCTTCTTTCGCACTCGAACCCTTACCAATATTCACAATCCAGTCCTCGACGTCCTCAGTCTCTTGCCTTCTGATCTCGATGAAAACTCAGTGCCCGCGGATATCCCAAAAATATTGACCTACCACGGCTCTGTTGCGGGGACTGGGAAGGCGAAAACGACGTGGCGACGCGCCCTTCCATCGCATCTTCGGAGTTGCGTCGTGTCGTATTCTGCTGAAATCTCCGAGGCTGCCAAGAAACAGTGTTGGGAAGGTTTCTTGTCTGGTCGCTACCGGATCCTGTGTGCCACAGATGCAGCCGGCATGGGTTGCAATGTCCCGGATGTTGAATACTCGATTGTGTTCGAGTGCCCCAGGTCGCTTTCCGTCCTTGTCCAGCGCTGGGGTCGTGCAGGGCGAAGCCGAGAAGGCATCGGGACCTGCATGTTTTTTGTGCAAACTTGGGCGTACAGACCTGCTCCCCCAGGTGTCGGACTTGCGGTTCAGAGGATTAAGGGGAAGGATAAGCTGATAATCGAGCTGCAGTCGCACACGACGTCGCGGGGAAAGCTGGAGGCAAATTTGGAAGCATTCATCAACTCCGGAGCTTCCCAGGAAGGTACGTTACTTCCACATCAGATTTCGGCGACATTTGACATACTTAGCCTGCTCCCATGTTTTCATCGCGAAGATGTTTCGTCCAGAGACAGGTCTTGACATCTACGACAGCCTCACCGATCCGGTCGCCGCGAAGTCTGGGGCGCTCTCCAGCAGATCTTCACACGAGCTAAGCTGGACTGTCCTCGACCTTAAACGCTCGCCGCCTTCGTCCCGCTGCTGCGACCACTGCAATCCGCAGTTGTTGGATTGGTGCAAGCCATCCAACTCTCATGATCCACGCATACTCAAGTACGCGGCTGAATTCATTCACCCGCTTCCACCGCCTCCATCTCGACCCTCATCCCGTACCTCTGTCAATTCGGATCTTGGCACGGTGGCCTCCCAAAATTCCCTCGACTTCGAGCCTGTGCAAGGCAAGCAGACGGTGTCCAAAGAGGACAAGGATTCACTGCGTATCCTGCTGGTGAAATGGCGGAAAGAGCGGCATTTCCGCATGGGAAACAGCCCTTATCTTCCGTGTGAGGTTGTTCTTCCGCCCAAGCAGCTGGAGAAACTTGTTGCCTCATGCGGAACGTTTTTGAATCATACGCTGGTGCAGCCAAAGCACATTCAGAAGGTGGTGGCTTGGGAAATGGCTCCGGCGTCGGACGTCTCCGAAGTTTGTGATGTGATTGCGAGCTGGCGCATCACTCTAGAAATTTCGCGCACCCCCCAATCTCGCCGACGTCCGCGGAAAAGGGGGCGTCAAACTCCTGTCCCACCCACCCCACAGCCTGTCTTTACTCCCATCCCTTCATCTTCGCAGCCACTTCCGAGCCCGAGAACGCCTGGCGCCGCACGGCGAGGGACATTCCGTGGGCGTGGAACTCCCGCACAACCGAGTGTTTCGAATCGCGCGAGGCCTGCCGCTTATCCCACACCACTCTCAACACCGCAGACCGTGACTCCTTCATACGATGCTTTCTTCGGCAGTGTGACATCTTCACGGACATTTACACCTCGTTCTTCTCTTCTAGCCGCGTCTATTGTACCATCTACACCAGCAGCAGGGTGGCGACTTGAGCTCAAGTGCTGTGAGGCACGAGCTGCACTACAAGCTCCAGTTAAGCCTCGCTAAACAAACCAGCGGGAAGTTGCCGGAGTATACTTGCTGAGTCAGATGATCTCGGCAAGTGATGGTGCGATCTTTTTAGTCTCGACGACGACAAGCTCGACTTCAGGATCGCAGTGCGCGCGAAGCGGCGTGCGCATCGCTTCAAAATTTTTGACCCACCCACCACCCCTTCAAGTATAATTTTATTTATTTATTTATTTTAGTACTAACCTAGTGGTGAATGCTGTGGCAGAGTCACTGTCAAGGGGGGTGTCTAACTTGCTTGGACTGGCTTGCCACAGACATTCTCCGCTCCGGGACTTTGGGGTTTGCGCTGCGGCAGGGGTTTGTCCTCGACAGCGAGCCCAGTTTCCATTCCCATCCATGTGCTACTCGATTGAGTTCATGATTTCACGGCGCATTGAAAATGCGGTCCGTTGTATTACGCCCTCCGCTGATCATTAGCGAGGCCCTCTTCCTATCAGTCAATATGATAGTAGCATTTAATTGTATACAGTTTATTTTATTCCACGCCGTCGAAAACATTTCCACCTCCCAATCCCCCCGATCCCGCAACTCCGTCCCCATCTTCATTCCCATGTAAATCCAGGTAAGTGTCAGCTGAGATGGGATTGTTGGTCAGGCTATCAAACACTGTATTGTTGTCCAGTGTTGTATCGCGTGCACTCCCGGTTGAGGACTCGGCTGCGGGCGCGTAACCACCCAGAGCAGGGTCGTATGTCGTGCTCTGGATGAACTCCATGAATTTGCTGTTCCACTCCTCGGTACCTTTAACGAAGACATCAACGATAGCAGAGCGTGGCGCCTCCACGGGTCCGGGATTTTTGGGTAGTTTCTTCGGAAGTTTCTTCGGTGGTGCAGGTACGAAGTGTCCGGCCGTGTTCACAACGTGAAATTTGCGCCGTTGCATTTCGGCGACCAGGGCCTGGATGTCTTGCTCGAATTTGACCTCCTTCGAACGCCAAGCACGATCCGGGTCACCGAAGAAATTTGCGACCATGTGGGTAATTTCACGGAATGCTTCGACGCAGGCAGAACCCTTCCGAATAATATAATGCATCCCGAGAGTTGTGAGTACAGGGTGAATCCGTTGATGACCCTGGTAGACTTGATATCAGTTCCCCGGATACAATTTGTGCTGCGTCAGACTTACATGACACAATGCAGAATCCGGGCAATCAGTGAGTGACGGATTAAGGACTTGGCAGCGGCGTAGTTGGGTTTTGCAACGTCCCACTTGCGGTTGAGCAGTCCCTTGTGTGCTGCAAGAGACGATGGATCTTCTACTGCGTGCCCATATTGCGTTCGCATGATCATATGGGAGGCCTGGAGGGCAAAGTGGAAAGGTGCACTCAACTCCTGGGCATATTCAAGCCGCTCCATCGGGGAAACATCGTCCGTTCGGTCCCGGCGCGCTGCACGGAGGTTGTTTGAGGTCAACCAATCCCCCACGAATATTCTCCAAACTGAGGCCCACACGGTCTCAGGAATCGTGCTTCGTTCGCGTACCCCTTCCAGAACCATGACCACACCCTTTTTGGAGCCCTCGTTGACATCAAGTGCGCCGTAGGGATTAACATCGGATTTTTCGTGAGAAACGGGTCGGTCCATCGGCAACATCGAAGCAACGGCTGCAGCCAACGTTTTGCGATCCTTCCAACGACTGTTCCCCGGTGTGTACGCGACAATCACTTCTGCGATGAGGGCGACAAACGACTTGCCAATGATGGCATCATCTTGCGGCGTAGGTTTAATGTCTGCAGCTGTCGCGTTCACTCGCCGGCCCCGCATCGCAAGCTGCTCCGCAAGATCAGCTTCTGTAAATGGCTCGATCCCTTTGAGGCCAACGATGGCACAATTCGTGGCATTAATCATGTCGTTTGTATTTGCCAGCCGCTGCTGAGACTTGCGCTGGAAGATGTTGATATTGTCGAAGATGGTGAAGAAGACCTGGCCACTCGTCATGAGTTCCACTGCAAGTCGGATGGCGTCGTCAGATATGATAACCTTGAGCCGTTCGATGGTCCGAATCGAAACAGAGACTCCGGCGTTGCTCAGCATGAGAATAACACGAGAAGCTGTCCCCGATATTTTGAAGAAAAGACCGAGAAGAAGCGGCAAGAGGTTGGTAGCACGGTTCCGGACAAATGCCAACATGCATATGGTCAACAGAATGGCCTGGATAAGCTAGTTAGTTCTCGTAGGACGTGGAGCTTGCAAAGGACATACAAAAACTGGATTGCGCGAAAAGCCTGGATAATCCTTTGACCAACTACGTTGAGATGCCGCGTCGGGATCAGAGTCACCGGAATCGACGTCCACATCGTTGGGATCGTCGTCCCAATCCGGCTCTGCTGAACTTGTTTCGGGCATCGGGTCATCTGTATTTGCTTTCCGCTGGGTTCTCGACCGATTGGGAGACGCGCAGAACGTGTTGAGGATCCCCCAAGTAAAGGGGGCGAGTCCTTGGACTGTCTCCACGAGTCTCGTTGGGTTGAGTAAGCTGCGAAGCTCCGCAATGGTCAGGGTACTGAGACGGATGCGGAGGAGAGGGCTGGAGATGACCCGGTCGCTGTCCTGCAGGGCGAGTTCATGCGCGCAGGGAATCGACATGTCCCTGATGTGTGCTTGTGCCTTGGGCCAACGCTGTTTGTCGCGCCAGAGGCCGAACACCATGGCAGGTGCAAACTGCTCCTCTGGTGTGCCGTGTGTTGCATAGAAGCCCATAAAATGTGATGCACGTTTTTTAACAAGTGGTATTTCAGTTGTAAACAACCAGTACATGAGCTGCCGGGTGGTGATAGAGAGATACATCATGAGAGAGAAGACTAGATGTAGCCGGGCTTCCACGGAGAGGCCATGCAAGTGTTGTGGGGGGAATAGGGCCTCCCAGTAGGCCTCGTCATACTGTAGAGTCGCCAGGGTGGACGAGTCCATCTACTGGTGAAGTCCTCTGGGCGGAAAACTGAGGCGGGATGCGAGGCGACGATTTGCGGAGCAAGAGTGTCACGATTAGTCATTAATTGGGCGCGTCAAGTCACACTTCCTGATTCGGACGCAAACCTCGAATGAGTTTCTTTGGACGACGGGGAAGGTTCTTGGCTTCATTTTTGCTGGCAGACCTTCTTAGAATGATAATAGGGTCTGATAGAGCCCACAAGATTGAGTGATTTCTGTAATAAATGAGCTGGTTTGACCAGATTTCTGATGGCAAGTTGTTCATCAAGCAGACGATGCACAGGAACATGTCGGTCAGAATCAATATATCTGAGTGGGCAGGTATATGCGGTATCATCGAGGGAAGGCATTTTCACCTTACCGCGAGGGAATCTGTGAAGAAATGACATTGGAAAATGTCTCAGAACAGGTGCCACTTTTTTTACAGTTTGGCCCAAGCCTCTCTCTGAGAATACCGGCTCGCCGGCTCCGAGAGGCTTGATCCGAACCTAGCCCAGAACAGTGATAGTAGAGCGTGTACATACTTGAGTTATGTTTGAGCCCCTTGTCCGGGCGTCAATATTGAGTCATTTACCTTGTTGAATCAACTTTTTGCCCCGTATTAACCAACAAAATACTTTGGGTGGGCGCAGGGACATTCAACTGCACTGCACGACTTAAAGAATCATGGTTTAGCAATAGGGTTGCCGCGCCGATGCCGCGTCAGACGCCGCGGCAATGCGCGTCGACTCTGCCGCGTCAATGCGCATCAACGCCGCGTCAGTGCCGCGTTAGTGCCGCGGCACCCCTCCCAGTAGTATCCAATGACTGTACCATTATATGCAGTGTTTAATATACATCTTGGCACAGAGCTTCAACTTGGAAGTCAATGTGTTGTTGTGGCACGTGATCTGTGTTTGGGAAGGGGTGGATTGCAGGTGTATGCATCTGTAGCTGCGGAAGTTGCACACCATGAGGAGGGTGGAGTGATCCGAGCTTCATACAAAGTGAGTTTGAGCGTAAGCTTTGTTTTGAAAGTCACTTACGTCCACCTCCTCGTGTTCGGGGAAACACTTCAGGCCATACTCCACTTTTCATCTCCTCAAAAGTAGGTAGATAGATTTGGGAAGCATTTTGGGCAGAATCAGCCCGGGCTTTCTGGGCTTTAATACGGGCACGGCGAGTGCAATAAGCAGTCTGATTGAGGTTAGGAGCTCCAGCCATCACTAACTCATGATTAGTTACTGCATTAAATACACAGGGGACACCACATTCACCAAGTGATTGGCACAACTAAGATTCTGTGAATACAGTCCATCAGGGAAAAATGACTTGGCTATGTCGCGTCTAATAGTCTGCATAGCCGTGGTAGCTGCGTAGTCTAGTCCCCCTTATTTGGCACCGCGTAGCTCTCCGCCAAGGATTGATAGCCGCTGGTAGCTCCGGCATATGGCTACGGTAGCGCTACGGTAGCGCTACCATAGCTCCTCATAGCGCTCGCTGTCAGCTTCAGTAGTAGCTAGTAGAGCACAATATCTGGTAATAACTCAGATAGTTTTCGCGTGCAGCATAAAATGAATGCAAAGAAAGATCAATTCAAAGCTCATGACAACACTAGATACACTACAAGGAGAGAACCAATGCCGTCAAACACAATCTCGCATCGAAACCACCTCTGCACGACGGAGAAAAAACTTCAGTGAGAAAAGAAGAGAAGTCGGTGTCAAGTCATTGACAACGTACCGATGGCCGTTGCTATAGCAAGGAATGAGAGCTGGAATGAGCGGTGCGAGTGTGCATTGGGTGTCCAAGTCGTACGAAAACTAGGGGATAGGTGTGAGAAAAGAAGATGACAGGGATGGTTTCCGACCCACCTTAGGGAGCAAGCGTATGCGACACATCGGGAAATACTGACGTCTAGCCGGTGTAATGGGGTCGACATTCAAGAGGTGGGCCAGGGAACTAAGATGAGTACGGGTTGAATAGTAGACTTGGTCTTGATGTCATAAGCAACAGAGGCAGAAACTCGAAGAGGACTTGATGAGGAGCCACGCCTTCGACTACGACTGCAGTGGGTGCTTGAAGATGATCTGGGAGCAGCGTCTTGAAAATTGCGGAGCAGCAGCTTGGAGATATTGCGGAATGGGATTGGAAAGGACTTCGGGCCCGAGTGGAGGGATCTAGAGGGCTTGAGGGACCGATATGCAACGCCGGACGAAGGGGAAGGTACGGCGAAGATGGGGGAAAAGAGAGAAAGATGCATCATCAACGACGCTTGTTTGGCGTCGAAACATCGAAACAATCACGCAATCGGGCACGTGCGTCGGAGCTTGAAATGACTTAGCGTTTTTTGGCCGATTATATACGTGGTCATCTTTTTGGATGCCTTTTCTTCTGGGTGAGGGTACATCGTGTTGAACCAACTCGTGCATTCTTGGCTCCCTTATTTGCTAAGATATTGTTTTCTTTTCGGACGGATACTACTGATCCGTAGCATGCCGGCAATCACACACTACTGATCCCAAGCCTGCGGCTACCGAGGCTATCAAGGGCTATTGATCTGTGGGAGAAAGCTACCAGGGCTACCGATGCTTGAGGCCCTGGCTGGCGTCTACGTAGGAAAACATTTTTTCCTGATGTCCAATTCTATCTGTGCCTAAAAGAAATCCCAGTGTAGCCTAGTCTTGTCACAACTAAAGCTCAGTCTCCGTCCAAGGCGCGCAGTGCAACCAAGGATTGGGGGGTGGAGGGTAAGAGGAGCGGTAGAAGAACTGAATAAAAAGTCTAAAGAATACAAGCGACTATCTACTGTATTTATACTGTTTAGAGGTCGCTATAATTACTGACTACAATAACGACTTAAGGTCGTGTATGCTACTGAAACAGATCATTTATTAATTATGCGTGTCCATCGTCCATATTGTTCGTGTACAATAACCCGTCGTCGTTAGGCGTCGATCACCTTGTTGTGTCGTCGTGTTGTGACGTCATGGGTCCTTCACGTGTGGTTCACGGTCACGTGGAATAAATAAGGATACACCGTCGGGTACGTCGGGGATGCACGTGGTCACGTGCGGCGTTGGAACGCGTCGAAGCGTGACAAGTCTAGCCCCCAGATAGAACCGAGATCAGAGAAGCAGTCGTCCGGACGAGGTTGCGCTCATGTCCCCCTTGAATTCTCCTCAAGTAATTCACTGAAGAAATTGCCGCAAAACAGTGCCAGGTAAGTGCTTATTGACGCTCCTTTGTCACCCCTTTTCTGCTAGGCAGGTGGAAGTGACAAATTTGGTGTAGTTAAAACTTAAGCAACTTGACACTGCTCAGTGAGAGAGGTCCGACAATAGATTGTCTTTTTTTGGCAGCAGCAAACTAAGGCCGTGCAGGTGGACTTCACACTAGCCTAGGCTTGTTCTATTCAGGTCAAAGACTGCGAGAAGATCCTCGGAACAGAAGGGCTGAAGTGCAGAGGAAGAAGACCTGTCGTTTCCGTTGATTGATTTGTACAATTTGTTAAGGTTTGGTACTGACAAGTTTAGTCACCGCGCACGGGACGTTCGGATGTCGGCGGTTCTATTCAGCCAGGGAGCATTGTAGTTATGATAATGTTGCTAAATGATTACTAATGCTAGGGCTAATGGTCTGACATCACGGGACGTGCGGATGTCGGCGGTTCGATGGGAACTCCGCCATTCCCAGGGTTGACCTCGAGGACCGATTAAGACCGAAGATGCCGGTCGGCAAACCCTGGGCTCGCAGAGGCCGTTTCCCGGCATCTGGAAGCCCTGGGAATGACCGATTTTTCCAATCGGTGACTACATCAATCATCGGTCCTCTGGGGCCCGGCCCCGGCCCCGGCAAAGTCGGATCAACTGCCGGCAATCAGACCGAGCGCTTCTTCGGACCCACAGTGTCGCCTTCCGATCTGTCTCTCTATTCACCTCGCCAGGCTCACCTCTTTCTCACCTCTGTGGCATTGGTCGGAGAGACCACAAGGTATGTACGCCTGCCTACTCACCCAGGCTCATTCCAGAGGCTCATTCCAGAACTATCGTCGCCTTGGGTATAGCTAGACGCCGGCGTCGACCACATCCGTCCGTTCCATCCCCTTTTCTTCAATTGCGACCGCTGACCGTTGGTTAGTGGTCCTACCGCGTTCAGAGCTGTTCGTAGCACTTCGGATCTTTTCCGAACACCCGAAACTGAAAAACAGTGTATCCTTTGAGCACCTTTTGTTGGAGGTTGTAATATTACATAAGGATTTGGTTGGAAGGCCGCCTGATCGAGCCCCGATAAAGGATGAATCGTTACCGGGACAGGCACGAACCTGAGGAGGGACCCATCCTCGTGCGACACTCGGATAACTTGTCAGACCGGGGAATAGAAAAATCCTCTGAGGGATTCTATATTGAGTAGTCTAGTGGTTATTACAACCTCCAACACCTTTGTTGGGGACGTCACCTGTGCGCCCTTTCGCCTGTCTGTTTCAAATTGTGATCAATTATTTTGCAGCATACAAATGGATAATCCAAACACGGCATCCTCTTCGTATTTCTTCCATCCACACAAGTCCTCGTTGCCGATAAAAATTCCGGGACGCCACCATAATAATCCCTCTTCCCCCTTCACCTCTGCGTGCCCAATTTCACCTGAACTCATCTTTGAAATGGACCCATTCTCTCCCTTGGAATGTGAAAAATTGGTCATTCCCAGGGCATCCAGATGCCGGGAAACGGCCTCTGCGAGCCCAGGGTTTGCCGGCCGGCACCTTCGGGCTTAATCGGTCGTTGAGGTCAACCCTGGGAATGGCGGGGTTCCCCAACTTTCTGTTACATATAACATCACGTGTATCACGCATAACACGGTCCTATATTTCCGGTAACCAATTTCTATATTCGATTTAAACTCCCGCTATTGAGATTGTGAGCCTCGAACCGCGGCTGGGGAGGAACCTGGGTTCGAGGTTGAATTTATACCAGGTACATCCGCCGAGACTGACGATTTGGCAGGGATTCCGAATTGGGACGTGCACGGTGATGCGATCAAATTCCCGTGGAAATGCCGGGGGCCACTGGGACAAAAGCGGCGAGTCTAACTGCCAGTGGTTGAACAATGTCCGAACTTTGATCTGACCGAACTTTGCATCTGAGGGCCTGCAATTGGCCCTCCAATTTGTCCAAACTTTGCACTGACCTGACCCCGGGCAAGACAGCGAGGACGAGTGGTACAGGTCGAGGAAATAATAAGTAGAGTGGATTTAGGGTATATACTACATAGATTTGCGGTAGTTAATGGGCGCGGGAGGTCGAAATTCGACGAGAGAGTATGAGGAAGGCACATTCGCGGCTAAATCACCTTTGATCTGCGTATATAAGCGAACGATTTCCGATCCCCGGCCAAAGTCCTCGCCGCGTCCTTGAGAAATGAATGATTTTCTAATGGCATTTCGATCTGATGCTTAAATAATTTGAGTGAATCCTCTGACACGCCATATAGACTCTATTTGTCTGCTCTGTTGCGCTGTTACCCAGATCACAGTAAAATACCCGTTTGCGCCCCGAATTATTGTGTGGAAAACAGTCTATAAGGAGACATTAGTCGCTTCTGAAGAAACGGGGTGTTGACAATGAAGTTTGGTGACTTCTTTGTCACCGTCGGTGCAAGCGACTATGTCCCTTTATAGAGTGTTTTCCAGACAATAATTCGCAGGGTCAAACTAGTATTTTGCTGTGATCTGGGTGACAGCGCAACAGAGTAGACGAATGGAGTCTATGTGGCATATTATAGAGGGGATTAGTCTGACTGCCGAGGACAATGAAGTTAGCCATGCACCTCATTTCGACGGTTTGGTGCGAAAGGCTGCGTAGGGGGTGCGTGTTTTAGAGTGATAGCCCGGAATCCATAACCGTCTTATAAACTCGGAGATGCTCAAAGAAAACACCAAACGGAGAATACAAGGAAGTGATCACTCACTGATCGGGCTCATCCTGCTCCCAACAAGGCACAGTCCTAATTTGGTCATTACCTTCAAATGCCAGTTTTAATTTAGTCCGCAGTGACACCGACTCCGGCCTTATGACTCAGTGACTGTACCGCCATGTATCATTGTATGGTAGCAACGGTAACGCATAACGCAGGCGCAAAATAATAAATATTGCCTGAATCGTGTGCGTAACGCCCCAAAACCGACTTTTTAGCGCTATTTTGGGTTATTTCCGGCCTTGCCTTTTTAGGCAGGTTTGGAACCTAATTTGGCAATCAGTTGCTAACTTTTGAAAATTAGGTAAGCGTAACACTCCTTAGGCTGTTGCTACCATACACAGCGGTACAGTACAGTTGGGGACAATCAAAGTCCGCTTGTTTCATAGCGTAAGAACCGGCCTTTTTTGGATAAATCTGACACCAGATTCGGTTCCGGAGGGGTAAGAGGAGCCCAAAAACACACCTCCGAAGTTTTTCCTACGAGCCATTGTTTTTCTCAATATTTTGGGTTGGTTGAACGAAATTGTGTGTACCTCTCTGAGGGCTCTGGGGCTGATATATGTGTACAACATCCTCCAAACGAAATGAAATGAGGTCTGCACAAGCTACACGGCTTCTACGGATTAATTGAAAGTAAGATTTCGACTTCCTGGAGGCTTTTGGACAAAAATCGGTGCCAGATCAAACCATTTTTCACACGTTAACTTCTCGATAAATTTCCAAGATGTTGTCGGAATCATCCAGCTCACGAAAAGGGGTCGATTGCCGATTTTTCCATATTTTTAGCTATCTATTTAGACATTTCTCAATATTTTGGGGTCCGATCATCGATGTTTTGAGAATTTGGACATTGTGCTCGTGCCAATCTCTCCATTTACGTGTAAAAGCACTCCCTAAATCGTTGCCGTAGGCTTGGGAGCCATCTGCCGACGATGGTATCCTAGTTTCCCACGGTCCCCAAATAGGCGGGTTTTGATTGTCCCCGACTGTAATCATTATGACTTTTCGCCCTTGAGTTCGTGACTAAGCATTCGTGGTCTCCGGTCCTCCATCGGAGCCGACATATTACCCCATATTCGACCGAATTCAGATCGTATATCCCCCCTGGACTGCCTCAGGAATCCGACATCTTCTCCCACGTCGTGCCACCTACACAGTCCAGCTCGTTTTCATTTGAATCCTTCACACCACCACCCACAATAATGGCCGCTCCCCGCCTCACATTGGACCCCAATCTCGAGTCGTGTCCCGACTATGCCTCGGCCTCCATCAAGACAATCCGTGATCTCATTGTTGCGGGCTCGGCCCAGGGTACCCCACTGACGGACGCCGAGGCTGCAGCGCAGCTTTCGGACGGTTGGAACACGGAGCACGACGCTCGAAAGCTGCTGTGGGATGCCCAGGTCAAAGCCGATGCAGTCCAAGCAGCAGCAGATGCTGCTGCCCTAGCGGCTCAAGCTGAAGCCGACCGTGTTGCCGCTGAGGCTGTTGCCGAAGCTGAGCGTCTCGAGGTGGAGAAAAAGAAGCCCAAACTGGGTGAGTTTGACGCCGCTTTGGTCATTCCCGATTTTCTCGGTCCTCGCGCCTCCAATTTCGCCAAAAAGAAGTTGGAAGACAAGGAATACGTGGAGTTGTGGTACTGGTCAAAGGAGGGCTGCCTCGACGCTGAATCCCTGCGGGGCGGGGTGGAAGCAGATGAGTCTTTTGGACTCTCTCAGGTCGGCTCTACACTGTCTTTAAAGCCCCTTACAGCGTATAAGGCCTCCAAGAAAGTGGTCCGCGACGAGGAACTCTCTTGGGCGCAACTTTCCATAGCCAAAACAGGTTTCCTTGCTGCAATCGTAGCGGCAGGGTGGCCCAAAGCGCATTGCGCTGCTTTGGCCTCTTTGCTTTCTTCTATGCGATCGAGAACCATTCGTCGCGCATGGATCACGATGATTACGCGGACAACCTCCTGGTCATATACCAAGCCAGATCTCGTCGTTTCTGGCACGACTCGCTCACCCAAGGCAAAGGCTTCAACATAGCCCTTATAAACGACAAATTGTTGGAGCAAATTTCGAAGGAATTCCATAACAAGCTGCGTTCCTCCGAGTATCGCCTGGTGCGTTGTTCGCCCTCCAAGTTTAACCTTTGTCTTTTTTTTTTTTTTTGCATCTTTGTTTTATATCCTGTGTGTCTGAGACATATGGTAGATATAAATCTGGCTGGTGTATCATAGTGTATCGTATCGGGTCCAATAAATGGTAGCAGCAATCGTTCATACTCGAAAACTTTGCAAAACCGTGACGAGACGGCTGCGAAGCGGGAAGTCCGCGGGGTATAGGGGTATGTGGCCGAAGCCTCTAGAGGGAACTAGATGTCGTGATGTTAAATAGATGAGGAGATATACGTAGGAGGGAGGGAAAAAGAGTCTAAAAAGAAATCTACTCGGGGTGGTCTAGCGGCTTGAAGTCTCCGAAGACAGAGTGAAATCGGCCTGTGCGCTGGACATACGCAAAGAGATCGGGTAGGATCTTGTTCGTGTGCTGGACAGTCTCGTCAACCATTCCCACCTGCCCGTGCTGCGGCATGGTTGACGAGACTGTCGACCATTTCCTTCATTTCTGCCCAGCACACGAACAAGATCCTACCCGATCTCTTTGCGTATGTCCAGCGCACAGGCCGATTTCACTCTGTCTTCGGAGACTTCAAGCCGCTAGACCACCCCGAGTAGATTTCTTTTTAGACTCTTTTTCCCTCCCTCCTACGTATATCTCCTCATCTATTTAACATCACGACATCTAGTTCCCTCTAGAGGCTTCGGCCACATACCCCTATACCCCGCGGACTTCCCGCTTCGCAGCCGTCTCGTCACGGTTTTGCAAAGTTTTCGAGTATGAACGATTGCTGCTACCATTTATTGGACCCGATACGATACACTATGATACACCAGCCAGATTTATATCTACCATATGTCTCAGACACACAGGATATAAAACAAAGATGCAAAAAAAAAAAAAAAGACAAAGGTTAAACTTGGAGGGCGAACAACGCACCAGGCGATACTCGGAGGAACGCAGCTTGTTATGGAATTCCTTCGAAATTTGCTCCAACAATTTGTCGTTTATAAGGGCTATGTTGAAGCCTTTGCCTTGGGTGAGCGAGTCGTGCCAGAAACGACGAGATCTGGCTTGGTATATGACCAGGAGGTTGTCCGCGTAATCATCGTGATCCATGCGCGACGAATGGTTCTCGATCGCATAGAAGAAAGCAAAGAGGCCAAAGCAGCGCAATGCGCTTTGGGCCACCCTGCCGCTACGATTGCAGCAAGGAAACCTGTTTTGGCTATGGAAAGTTGCGCCCAAGAGAGTTCCTCGTCGCGGACCACTTTCTTGGAGGCCTTATACGCTGTAAGGGGCTTTAAAGACAGTGTAGAGCCGACCTGAGAGAGTCCAAAAGACTCATCTGCTTCCACCCCGCCCCGCAGGGATTCAGCGTCGAGGCAGCCCTCCTTTGACCAGTACCACAACTCCACGTATTCCTTGTCTTCCAACTTCTTTTTGGCGAAATTGGAGGCGCGAGGACCGAGAAAATCGGGAATGACCAAAGCGGCGTCAAACTCACCCAGTTTGGGCTTCTTTTTCTCCACCTCGAGACGCTCAGCTTCGGCAACAGCCTCAGCGGCAACACGGTCGGCTTCAGCTTGAGCCGCTAGGGCAGCAGCATCTGCTGCTGCTTGGACTGCATCGGCTTTGACCTGGGCATCCCACAGCAGCTTTCGAGCGTCGTGCTCCGTGTTCCAACCGTCCGAAAGCTGCGCTGCAGCCTCGGCGTCCGTCAGTGGGGTACCCTGGGCCGAGCCCGCAACAATGAGATCACGGATTGTCTTGATGGAGGCCGAGGCATAGTCGGGACACGACTCGAGATTGGGGTCCAATGTGAGGCGGGGAGCGGCCATTATTGTGGGTGGTGGTGTGAAGGATTCAAATGAAAACGAGCTGGACTGTGTAGGTGGCACGACGTGGGAGAAGATGTCGGATTCCTGAGGCAGTCCAGGGGGGATATACGATCTGAATTCGGTCGAATATGGGGTAATATGTCGGCTCCGATGGAGGACCGGAGACCACGAATGCTTAGTCACGAACTCAAGGGCGAAAAGTCATAATGATTACAGTCGGGGACAATCAAAACCCGCCTATTTGGGGACCGTGGGAAACTAGGATACCATCGTCGGCAGATGGCTCCCAAGCCTACGGCAACGATTTAGGGAGTGCTTTTACACGTAAATGGAGAGATTGGCACGAGCACAATGTCCAAATTCTCAAAACATCGATGATCGGACCCCAAAATATTGAGAAATGTCTAAATAGATAGCTAAAAATATGGAAAAATCGGCAATCGACCCCTTTTCGTGAGCTGGATGATTCCGACAACATCTTGGAAATTTATCGAGAAGTTAACGTGTGAAAAATGGTTTGATCTGGCACCGATTTTTGTCCAAAAGCCTCCAGGAAGTCGAAATCTTACTTTCAATTAATCCGTAGAAGCCGTGTAGCTTGTGCAGACCTCATTTCATTTCGTTTGGAGGATGTTGTACACATATATCAGCCCCAGAGCCCTCAGAGAGGTACACACAATTTCGTTCAACCAACCCAAAATATTGAGAAAAACAATGGCTCGTAGGAAAAACTCCGGAGGTATGTTTTTGGGCTCCTCTTACCCCTCCGGATCCGAATCTGCTGTCAGATTTATCCAAAAAAGGCCGGTTCTTGCGCTATGAAACAAGCGGACTTTGATTGTCCCCAACTGTAGAGATAAATCACAGTGCCAAGACATGTTTTTCAACTTAATATCCACTTTATTTCTTGTGTACACGCACATTTCATCCGCTGAAACCAAAGAAATTCTCAAGTTCAATTTTCCGTTATTAGTCATTTCTGCTTTATGTTCGGGCCAGTATCCATTGACGTGAGAGAGTTCCTGAGCCGGCTTGTCACGGCCGGAGACACGTGGCACGACCACGTGCAGGAAAGGGGTATGCTCAGACGTGTTTCTGAGGTGCGTCAAGCCCCTTAGGCAGACTCTGATGGTGATATTATTACTCTTTTAAAAGTTTTATGTAATTGGGATAATGTACTTGATTTGAGCACCTGCAGTCTTTTTTATTCATGGAAAACCTGGTACATAGTAATATTTGAGACACTTTTCTTTGCCATAGCATTAATAGCAAGGGAAAACCTGTCAGGCCCTCCGTGAGTCTATTGAGAGGGATTTTCGAGTTTACTCACAATATACCATAAGCACTAAGGAGAGAACAGCCGCAGCGTCGTCCAGTCCCACGCGTCCCGTGTCGTCGTCAAATCCTGGGCGCGTCCCGTCTTCGTCTAATCCCGGGCCCGTCGCGTCGTCGTCTAAGACCGCGCCCATCGCGTCGTCGTCGAAAACCGTGGTCTCCGGCCCTCGTTCTGGTTTTAGTAAGTCCATCTTTAAAGGCACAACGTGGATAGGCAAAAAGCAAGAGAGATTGCCCCCCATGATCCCCCCCTAACATTTGCTTGTGCCTGGAAGGGGCGATAATTATATAAGTGCACGCGCCGGATAGAATGAATCCTCTTTGGATGTAAATATTGCAACAAAAAAACACTCAGCTGTATGCAGGAATTTCCAGAGGAGTGAGCAACTAATGATAATTTGATTGGTCAGGCCTGTTCTGATGAACCTTAGCTTGCAAGGGAAGAACACTTTCATTCAATTTCTGGTTATGCAAGGTCGTGTATCATGAAAAAATGATTCCCACCATAACATGACTGCCAGACTCCAGTGAAAAGCAAAAGGGCTTGAGCACTCTGTGACATGAGCTTCTCTGTCGTGGGACACGCCCGCTTTAGGGAATTGCTTACATAATCGTGTCCCGGGGACACGGCATGGCTTTGTTTGGTCCGAAAGGTCCCGGCGCGGACCCCGCGCACTCCCTGTGTTTGCTACCATCGATCGAGCGCTACCGCCGCTCGCCAAAAGAGGCAAGTAAGTTCAGATGTGACTGGCACTTGTAGAAATATATTCCCTTGCGTTCCGTAGGCCTGTTTTTACCGATTTCTCCTTCTATTAAATTGTATTGGGTACAAATGCGGGCAGGTGTGGCTCACAACTACCTTGGCTTCACGAAATAACCCCCCGAAAATGTCTCAGACATCTCCTTTTTTATTTCTCTCTGCTTTTCATCCCATCCATCTCGACACACCCGCACTCTAGACTTATCAGCGACCATGACCGACCCCAGCAGCCCCTTCGGGGTGTTCCCATCAATGGACGAAAGACTCGAAGCGGGTCCCATTCCGACTTATTCCAGATGATAAACCCGGACACAATACTCACCGTATGTTCGACACTTACAATGTTTTTTTATGCTTACATTGCTGCAGAGACCTTAATGCCGAGTATCAAATCCGTGATTGACGAAACCCTTGCTAGTTCGTTTAAAGGACTCGGATTTGACAATTCGTCGGGACTTGACGACAGTCCCACAAGCATGGATGTCGAGACTGTACAAGCGCTGATTCAATCTGCCAAAGATGGAGATGTTGGATCAGTTGCCGCTCTATTTAAACTACAAGCATCAATGAAAGTATGTTATATTTAGTCGTTGGACTGTTCTTTACTAACTTGTCCAAGAATGATGAACTTCCAGTTGTTTGCAACGCGTTACCGCAACAAGCCCCTTCTTCCTCCATCTCACGTGAATTCCACACTGTTGCCTCGTCCTCATCGTCAGTCCCCACCGATTCCGGATCTAGCACCTCCCCAATACCTCCAATTGAGCCCTCAACTTCTTTAGACTCTATCATTCTAGCCAGCGGAGGCGTCAATGTTGAAGCACTTAACCGTGCTGATGGTCTTCGCGAGGTTGTTGCTCAGCTCAAGAGTGGTGCTGTGGCAAAGATCCGAGCACTGTATGGACCCCAAACCGGTCGGGCAACAAATCCCATGTGGGCAAAGATCAAAGTGACTATCACACGTCGCGAACGACTACAAGGCGAACTGGACGCCGAGTTCCATGGAGATTTAGAGAAGTTTTTCAGCTTTTTTACAACCACCGATATCCGTGCAGGCAAGAAGGGAAAATCCAGACAGCCAGCTGAGAAGCTGCGTCCTATGCGCCTGGTTGTCCAAGCCATTCCCCATCGTGACAAGGATCTTGAGGCTGAGATTCAGAAGTTACTGGAGAAATATCACCACGGTGGTGTTTTTTCTCAGGAAATGTGGGAGTCGGAGTGGAGCGGGATGAACAAGTGGGAAATTTGGAGGGCAATAGGCAACGAAATATA
Organism: Mycena galericulata; assembly: GCA_029289565.1. Lineage (NCBI taxonomy): Eukaryota > Fungi > Basidiomycota > Agaricomycetes > Agaricales > Mycenaceae > Mycena > Mycena galericulata. The sequence continues at coordinate 89,086 of JARKIA010000313.1, forward strand.
TTAGTTTAAACTACAGGTGTTGTCGCTTCGGGAAATTTCTATCATAATCAACCATGTGCTCATGGTTATCCTTTGGCGAGTAGAAGTAACGAAACATTGTTACTGCCTCAACTTAAGTACTTGAGACCAGCCGCCCCAGGCAGCAACCATATCAACGGTCCAGCCCTTGTCCTTGATCCGGTGCTGGCAGCCACCTCGGCGAAATGAATGGGTGCCATACATTGCCCAGGATTTATAGCCGAGTTTCTGCAAATCATGGGTCAGTGCCCGACTCATGATCCCAGTTGTCTGGATAGCAAGTTATATCAAATAAACTCTTTGAATGCGTGACCACATACAATGGGTGTATCTTGCAATATCGCACCATTCTTGTTGACTTTGAGAAATAGTGCACCGGTCAAGTCAACGGTTTGACCGTAGACAACAGCTAAGCGGATCAGGGCCCGCACAGGACAGATCTTGGGGTCCATGTCGTTGGCCCACAAAGTCCAGGCATGACCAATACCTGTCTGGTCTGACTTGCGCGTAAACATCTTGACCTCAAAAGACTCGCCTGAGAATAGGAATTGTAAGCATTTAAATAAACTGAAGAAATTCATACGGGAGCCAGGAATCATATTGATGCTCTCGAATTGAATCCGCACGACTTCCTCGAAGCGCAAAAGTAGCAGCCAAGCAAATAAATATGCGGTCTGAAGACCAGTGAGCTCCCAGGATTACAAAAAGAACAAGTACTCACATAGCGCACAATTCCCCACCTCATCTCGGCTGGTGTTGCATTCGGACGAAAGCAGAGGTCATAAAGATTGTGCATGTCACTCAATGACAGTGCACGGGCAGAGACCGACACTTCACCAGCCTTAGCTTTTGTCTTTTCTAACCCAGTCATAAACTCCGAGGCATGCCTCGAGCGTGTGGGCAGACCATAACTTACACCTCGTGAGCGTAATATTTCAGAAACAGATGAATACTTACCATTCACCGGTTTTGGACTCAATTCTCCACTCTGTCACGCTCTCATTGGGACGTATGGTACGGTACCAGTACGTTAGAGCCGCGCGAGTGGAAACAGCAGTTGCATACTAAACAAAATTGTCAATATGGAGCTCAAGGTCAAAGATAACTCCACCTTTTTGCCTTCACAGCCTTTGGCCTTCTCGCCACATTTATGGATGATAAACTGGGTGATATGTCCCGGAGTGGACGCAGTTACTTCTTTAGCATCCCACTTTGGGTCCTTGCGCATATGAAAGGCGATATAAGCCTTGACAATTCTACAATGCATATGAGAAAATGTATTGATTGAAGAAACACAAGTTTTGGACCGAAGGTGGCCACCACGAGTTTTGTCCGTGATGACGGCTGGGGCAATCTGTGCGGCATATTTTGCAGCCTCATCAGCATCCTCCTCGTCGGGAAAATCTTCAAGAGCCTCGTCGATGAGAGCCTGGATTTGATGCCCGAGGGAGTCATCCTCTTCCAGCCAGATTTTCTGAGCCTCCTCAGAGAGCTGTATGTATTGTCGATTAAGCCCTGAAGCTCAAGAGAGGTGGATTACACACCTCTTCCTCAGTGGGCACTTGCTTCATCTTGCTGAACGGCATGGTCGTTAGGAGGAAAACGGATTACCAGCCGACCGATCATATTCCTTATTTGGACGGAAAATGAGTCATTAAAATATTTTGCACCATTGGCGGGCAGTTGGTACACCACTGGATACCATTAGAAGATGACTATGGTACCATATAAATGATGAGAAACACAAGAAAATAGCTTACACAATGGGTGGCAGCAAATGCAGCCGCAGACGATGCGCGGGACATGTATTCATGTCCGCGGTACGTATGCGGCTTCATTTGAGCCCCCACACAGTTCAAATAAGCACATAGACCCTGCCCGCTTAAATACCGGACATTACAAATCCGCAGCCCACGGGACATAGGTGCTGTCTGATAACAGTGTTGACATCGTAGCAGGCACACACAAACAAGTACCCACCGGAGAGCGAAGGGGACATCATAAGTCAGGGAAGGGGAGGAAGGATTCGAGGGACACAGAAAAAAAAACAATAAATGGGACCCACATTACTCAAAATTGTCGATTTTCATCTTCGGGGCTAAGGTCCTCGCAGTGCGCGGCGTTGACAGTGCATGCACTCTAGGGGGCTCGAATAGCAACAAGGTGTGACAGGACACCTGTCGCCGCGTTTTGCGGTATAAGCTATGGGGAATTCCCATGCTGTAAGGATCCTTTCCGGGTATTTGGACTTTGAAGTCCGACTTCACGTTCCCACACCCAACCCAATCCGTCACTCTCGCATCTCGGCCCGTTCCTACTTTTTTTTCTTCATAATCAGACTGATCGAATTCCCTTTCTCGGCACTGTGCAGTGATTTCTCCGTTTCTTTTTGTTGGCCCCCAATTGGACCCCAGGCAACATCCACTGGGGGAACGCCAGGCCTAATAATACCGCTTCTGCAGCGGCCGGGACGGCGGGCAATTCTCGGGTATGAACGGAATACTGCGGAGTTGCAATGTGCAGGCCGCCGGGTGATTTCGGGCTGCATTCTGAAGAGAAATCAGATTGTTGGAGATTGCGGAGGGTGCCGTGATCATCAGAACGGTTTGGAAACGCTTCCTAAAGAAGGACTAACAAGGCCAAAGCTGGATAAGTCGGCAGTGAGAAGCCGGAAAGTGTCTAAAGTGTTTCTTTCCGGTGGGTAGGGGGGTTCGAACCAGCGGGTATAGGACAAAATGTCCCGTGCAGACCCGTGTGCAATCCGGTGATGTGTTGAAACATCGCACAGTAGACCACTACACTACCGTGCCCCTCGCTTTTACCCTGGTGCCCCAGGACCGATGATTACCTCAATATAGGTCGGATCCGGAAAATCGGCCTCAATCTGACTTTTGTCCGGACTTTTCAAAATTTCCCACGCTTTCTGGGACTGCGGAAATCGTTTTCTCCGCAAAGCGGTCATTTTCTGTGTTTTTTGCTCAAAGATTTTCTGAAATTTTGTCCGGACTTTGGGATCCGACCTATATTAGGGTAATCATCGGTCCTGGTGCCCCGGATGCGAATAACACACACATTATCTGATTATCTTTCTGACCATAGAAAGATTTTTTTTTTTTAAAAAAAAGAAAGAAAAACCGAGTTTTTGCCGGGCAACGCCACGGCCCTACACCCCAAGTTAGGTCTCAGAGTAAATTGTATTCCTACCTCCACAAAATCGCGTACACATGCATTGCCATCTACCATCGGCACAGACAGAAGGTCACACTCTTCGAGCTCATTTTTCGCTCACACTGGATTCGGTGTACGACGACGCATCATCATTTTTTGCAAGCTCTGCACCGTTCCAATCTGTTTCAGTCCACATAAATTCGAAGTCTACACGCACGAGACCTTCATTCGATCATCAACGTGCATATGCCATCGACTTCTGGTTCAATTCCACACTGTGTGCCGGGAGACGAAATCGCTATTACATGTACTTCTGGCTTTTCAATTCACGGAGGTCAATTCACTGGTATCTCATAAGAGTTTGTCCAACATGGCGACATTCCTCAAGGATTCCGCACGAAGACAAGTGGACTGTCTTGTCTTTAGGAATGCAACGACCACGATAGACAAAGCAGGTGCTCAAAATCTACAGACTCCCAGAGTGCATCAAAGACCCATATAGATTAGCGATACGTCTTCCTTACAACATGTGAGGCACGAGCACCTCAACTGTTGTAGTGTCTGTTTATAAGAGACTACGTCTTCCTAGACCATCAGAGACCTGCAAATATGGCGGTCCGGATGCACATTTATTCCCGCCCCGCAAACTTTTGACCCCGCCCCGCAAACATGCCTTTTTTGGTATCCCCGCACGCGATTTTGACATTTTGATCCCGTCAATATATTTTGCGCGGACGGCATGTTCCGCCCCGCGCGAATTTGGTAACCGCGCGCGCCCGATTTTTAGAGTCCGCGCGCGCGCAAATTTGAAGTTCCCCAATCTTGCCCTCAAAAATTGGCAACTGTAGAAGTTATTTCAATTTCAATGGTTTTGGTGTCCAATTCATGTTCTGAATTGTATCATTGAAAGTCCGAAGATTTAATCATGGTTGGTGGATCCTGACTAGCTTCCCTCCCTGTGTTCTGCTGTATGCTCACTTCATCGTCTTCACCATTTTTCCTCGCCAATATTGCTATGTATAGCTATGGCACTCTAGTTTTGGCATGGCCATGTATCACGACATCCGAAACAAATACTCACGCCGAATGTCAAAACCTTCCATCAACTTTCCTCCAGCTGTCCTGCAAACATCCGCTATTCAAGACCACTCCAGCACTGTCTCGATGCTCTCGGGTGCCTCCTCAAGTCCTCAAATTCAAACCAGATCTATGTCTTAAGCTCATGTCCCATGTGGTTTTCCTGCTGGTGTTCCCTTTATGTACTTGTTTTGTTCCCCTTATGTACTTGGTTTTTGAAATATATTTGGTTTCCTCCCATTCAACTGTCGATGTTTTGTCATCTTTGAGAACTATGAGAACTATGCTTCCCTCCCCAAACACAGCATCAAACTTTTCTCTACATTTTAAATGAATGACGAACCAATGGTGGCATCCGTGGCAATGGGCGATTTTGGTGGCAGCGGTGGCAATGGGGCGGTGACAAAGAGGTCAAGTCGAGATGTGGCAATGGTGGCAGCGAAATCGTTAGTAGTCGATTCTACACAGGAAGGACTTCGCTACTGACTTTCTATCATCCAGATTGACAAGGTGCTGGTAGTACTCCATCTGGTCAGTCTCAGTTTGAGGCTCTTTTGACAATGAATCCAGATAGGCTTTCTCCTGAGCCAGGTCCGCTAATTCCAGCCTGCCCCATTGCGAACTCAAGGGACTCCTGGGTGTCGAGGATTTCGACTGCCTGCTTATAGTTGTTGACAAGGAATGTACCTTTTTTTTAGAACAAAACCGTCAGTAAGCATTTGGTATTTGAAGAGAACTCACTGAGGTTAGCATAAGTCTCGAAGGTGTCCAGATGCTCAAGGTATGTTGCAATTAGCTGCCTCCGGTGAAACACACTTGCATACCGCACTGACTTGGACAAGGCATTTGACCTTGAAAAAAGGCGTTCACAGCCTTCCAAGTCCTCCAGGCCAAGGCCCTTGACATAGGTAGCCAGGAAGCGAAGCTGGCATTTTCGATTGTGGGCGTGGCCATGAAAAGCACCAACCAGCATTTTGAATCGTAAAAGGCTGGCCTTGGGGCCAAGCGGAGAGTTCTTGATTGTGGTCTCTGACCCACAGCCGATGTCATACCCAAGGCCAGAGTCCGCCCCAAAGGCATCCATGAGGGCGTCAAAGATGGCAAGCCCATACTTTGCACTAAAGTGTGAATCAGCATGCCATGAGCGCCACCGTTGCCACCGTTGCCACCGGCAAATGCCACCAGTGCCACCACTTACAGCTCACCACTTCGGACCATATCAGCCACCAGAAGGACAAATCCATGCCGACAAAGTGCCAGGAAGACACCGGTTTCATCGAAGATGCTCCACATCTTGGCGGTGAGCTCTTCTGACATGTTCTTCCAGCGTTCTTGACACTCTGAGTTCTCTTTGGGGTCATCGCCAACCTGGGAGAATATCAATCAGGTCCAGCAAGATAAAGAAGCTAGAGAGTACTGGAACTTTAACTTGCTGAGCTAGAACCTCCTTGGCGCATCTATCGACCTTCTCACGGCTAAGAAAATAATCGCCTCCAGCCCCAGCTGTCCCGGGATCAGGTCTCTCAGACTCCCCTCGAATTGGAACTCCATTGTCGTCAAAAGCGCCCATGAGAAGATGATATCCGAGTTGCCCGAACATTCGTAGAGCCTCGCGGGTGCGAATGAACCCAGGACTCGAGTCGGCGGGGGCCACGGGTAACGACCACATGGCCTTCAGCAATTGATAGCCAAGATACACATCCTGCTTGTCATTCGGATTCAGGAACGCATCAACCTGTTCCTGTGAATGCCCCGCTGCGCGCAAGTGTTGCTTGATGATCGCAGGCATAATCACGAAACCTAGGACCTTGACACCCTTCAGGCGCATCAGTAAATTCCGAAGCGTCTTCAGAACGTGACGGTAATCCTTGTCAGCAGTCAAATCGTCCTCTCCAACCCGGAAATTCATCAGGGCGAGGGGGGAAAGGAGTTTGTGAATCGGGGGAATCCGAATCCAAATCTCGATTCATGGTTTTCTGGACCAAGGCAGCACCGCGTTTTGCTTCACCATCGGACGCGATGCTGATTGTGCGATAGGTGATGTTGCCACGAATGCGCTTGTGATTCCCTGCTGTCATGATCTGTTGAATAAATCTGGCCTGCTCCGGGCCCTTCTCATGTTTATCAGTCCCAGAAATACAGCATGGGCGAGGGCTGTATACCCGCGGGTCTTTCGAAAGAGCCCCGAACGCGGCAACTGTTGCCTAAGTACGTGGGATAAATCCTTGTCAGGACCGCGCCACATCTTTGATCCTATACTCACCTCACACGCCAGATGAATCTCTCCGTCATCCAAGGCGTTGAAGAAAACCTCTAGATCGTCCGCAGTGTTGAGTTCCAGGGAAACCTTGTGGCTGCACTCTCTACAGACACCAAGGATCATGTTCGTCTTGTCGTCCCATCGAGGCCGCTGCTCGACCGCAATCTCGTCCATCATGAGGATGCGGTGGACTATCACCGGGACGCCTGTTGATACGGGTTCAGCCTCGGCAAAGGCATCGATATTGTCTTCAATTTCCTGGACCGTAGGCATACCAGGAGATGCGCGAAGCGGCCGAATGACTGCGTGCTTGCGCAGTGTTGAAAGGCCCGGTAGACCTTTTGCTCGATGAACGATTCCGGCTAATCGTGCGCCCCCAAGTCGCAGAATCAGTACTTAACCCTAGCATGGTATCATCCTCGGTGAAGCCCTTGGGGTTGTAGACCATCTGGCAAGCCGACTGGTAGCGCTCGAGGAGACCCCGAATACCTAGGGCTGCTGACCGGATCCGTATTCGACGGTTATACGGCAACCGTAAATCGGCACCCGTACCGTCCCGTCGGCCCTTTGAGCATGCTATTCGACGGGACGGTGTATGCCGTACCGTACACCGTAATAGCCGTCAAAAATACGGCCGCATACGGCCTCAATCCGTATATACGGCTGCCCTGAAGTAATCTGAAATCTGTGTCAGTAACCCAGACGTTCGGGCGAGGCACAGCTCACTGAGCTCAGTTTAATCACTGATGCCAAGATTAATGCTGCGGGGATTGTATGACAGCGATGGCGACGATGACCTAATCAGATCAATTTCTTGCTTTCGCCCACCATCACCGACGACTGGTTTTCTTTACAGGCCCATGTACACCTTCATAGCGCCTCGCCCGCTGTACGAACTCTGCCCCCTCATTCAGCTAGTCTATACATATTCCTATCCTGGACGCTGAGCTCTTCGTGCCTTGGGATTTCCATTGTACTTGAACTTGCGCTGCCAAGCTGGATAGATGCTGCATTTCTTCCCAGTTGCTGCGCTGGATATTTCCTCCTTTCTGACGTGAATTTCGGAACTACTTTTAGCCTTGAGTCTCAGAGAGTATCCTTGGACCATCCCGGAAATTTGCGACTGTATCAGGTACTCGATCAAGGACTCAGCTCGGTCTCTCCCGGACTCTTGGACCTCGCCTATTCGCTCGCCGGTGCTCATTGGTCGCGCCCATGCCCACCTGAAGCCCCTTACCTACGCCCCTTGACCACCAACCTAGTCTCAGCGGGTTTAAGGCTCGATAGAATTTTATGAATGCTCATCAGTTCGCGGCCATGGTCATGTCACTTATGTGTGTGAGTTTTGTCTCTGTTCCTTGACCAATACACTAGACTTGGAGGGTTTAAGACCGGCTAGAATTTCAAGGATGCTCATTGGTAGCGCCCATACGGCCCTATTCATTTCGCTCACCGTTATTCGGGTTTTGCTTTAAAAATTCCCAGCGGCCAAATAAAGGTATAAATGCCCCGCCGCTGTTTTTAATCCTCTCTATCCACCTTCTTCCCAATGAGCGACCAGTGCGCTCTCGACGCCAATGGCAACCCTCTTCCTGCCGAGAATATCGTTTTCTACAACTCCGAATCAGACGAGACACCGCTCTCGAATTCCAAAGGCAAAGGCATGTCCCTACTCTTCAGCTATAAATGAGTTCCTCACTTCGCCTTCAGAGCCCCGTCGGAGCACGCGTCAACGGCAAACCGACAGGCTGACCGCGTCGCTCGCGGCTGAAAAACAAGACGAAAACGGAGATTCAATCCCGGTAAAAGCGCGCCCCGTTGCAGGCCGAAAGGTGCTCCGACCCAACGCTGTCGTCTCGTCCTCGGATGAGGATGACGGTGATTTCAGAATTACTCAAACCTTGTTATCTTGCAGACCCCACGAACCAAAAACCTGATCTATCTCTTCTACGAGGCTGTAGACAAGGGCGCCGACGGTACTTCAGGCTCCCCGGGTGATAAGCACTTTAAGTGCTACCATGGAAATCGCAAAGTCCTCACTATCACCCGTGCAATGAAATCTAGCCTCAATGGTACGTGTCTGAACTCAGCCATGATTTTCTTCTGATTGTGCGTGTAGGCCTTCAAACCCATTTGAGGACCAAGTTCCCGATCATGAACCGTTTGTACGACGCTATCAGCCACCGTCAGACCCCCCCTACTCAAGAGGAGATTGATCTCGCTCGCGGTGCTACCGTGATGGACGCCGCCGCTGCCGCCGAATATCTGGGGAAGGTTGAAGCTGTCACAGCCAATATCGTGAAGCTATTTGAGGCTCAATCGCGGGCATCGACGGTGCGCTGGAGTCACATGTATTATATACTCAAATCGTATACTGATTAGTCAACAGGGTGAATGGGATCAAGCGAAGTTCGAAGCTCTTCTCACCGAGTGGGTAGTTGCGACCGACCAGCCTTTTGACTCGGTCGAAAAACCCGAGTTTCGGAGTCTTCTTCAGTACACTCACCACGGCGCGTTAGCTGTAAGTGTATGGATTTTTTTGATCACTTGGCTCTCATTTACACCTGGGGAGAAAACTCTTTACAGCAGCACACGAATGTTGGGGATGGTTAACAAAACAACTTCTCTCGTTCCACGAGTCAAGTTGGTTTTTTTTTGAGTTCCTCCTTGGTTCCTCCCCATTGCGCTTTCTCCAGGATCCTGGAAAATCTCTTACAGCAAATGTTCTACTAATTCAGAGTTCCGGATTCCAGCTACAGTTATAATTACTATCATTTGACTCTAGCCTTGCATTATTGTTGCCTTATCCTGAGATTATGATCACGATGGACTATATCCAAGAAGGGGGAACAAGGCAATACTTACTTTCCGACTGGATTTTCACTCGTGCGGACTTGTCTTCTGCCCTGATGAGAATACGACCCCCTAGTTGTTAAAATAATAATATTGGCCTTTGTGGATTTTACTGTGTCTCAGCCAATGGTCGTGAGTTCTAAAAAAATTCGGCAGAGCAGTTTGACAATGCCTATGGTTTCAAGCTCTTCAAACTGAGAGGTGAGTTTTTGAACCTAAAGGTTCAGCTCCTGCCTCGAAGAGGCTCAATCCCAAGTCATACTCTTTAATAATGTTTGTGTAAATCCTTTACAGCTGTTTGCAGAAGTAATGACACCTCCGATCATTTTATAAATAAAGTGCAACTTAGGAGTTCCTTTCTTCCTCTGCTCATTGTAGGCTCATTTTTGCACCAAATTCCTCGAAAATAGGCGTGTTGGACGACGACGGCATTGTTCGTGAAGCGGGTTTGGAGGCGCTGGCGAAGCTGTCAGAGCAAGGCATGTAACATATATTGTTTGGTATTGCTTCTTTGATGAGCATTGCAGACGAGTTCCTAGGAGCAATTCAGACCTCCATACCTAAGATCGTTGACCTCCTCCAGCACAGCGAGTGGGGTCCTCGTTCTGTGGCTGCAAATGTGTTGTCGAAGCTCTCGGAGCAAGGTATGTAACATATCTATTATGGCATCGCTGACAAGAATTGCAGCCCAACTCCGACAGGTCATTGGGACTTCCATCCCTCAAATCATCGACCTGCTCCAGGACTACGACGGCGATGTTCGTGAAGCGGGTTTGGAGGCGCTAGTGAAGCTGTCAGAGCAAGGTATGCAAGATATCTCTGGTATGGGGTTGCTGACAAGCATTGCAGCCGAGTTCCTCGGAGCAATTCAGACCTCCATACCTCAGATCGTTGACCTCCTCCAGCACAGCGACTGGAGAGTTCGTTCTGAGAGTGCGGACGCGCTGTCGAAGCTCTCGGAGCAAGGTATGTACGATATCTGGTCAGTTATGCGGTCGCTGACAAGCATTGCAGCTGAGTTCAGAGGAGCCATTCGGACCTCCATACCTCAGATCATCGACCTACTCAAGGACGACGACAGCGATGTTCGTGCAGCGGGTGCGGATGTGTTATCGAAGCTCTCGGAGCAAGGTATGTACGATATCTGGTCAGTTATGCGGTCGCTGACAAGCATTGCAGCTGAGTGCAGAGGAGCCATTCGGACCTCCATACCTCAGATCATCGACCTACTCAAGGACGACGACAGCGATGTTCGTATTGTGACGACGTATAAAATATACTCCGAAATACCGATGAGACTGGGCGAGCTCGTCCGCAACCACTTCCACCCCTGCGGCATCGGGCTCTTCCGGCGGCACTGTACCGGGGTCTTCAAGCACAATTGTTCCGCCTCCCTCTGCACCATCACAATCCCCGCTATTCAACGCTTTCACAACACCGTCTCCCCCATCTCAAGCCGATGACGGTCATCCCACATTCTTTACCCATTGCCCCCCCCCTCCCATATTGTCCCCAAACAACAGCCGTTGGGCGGCTGCATTGGCCGCTGCTACTGAACATGGAGACGATCCTGGAGCGAGCTCTTCTTCGGGCGCCTCCATGAGCCAGGGTGGCCTCTCAGGTTCCGTTCGTAATACCCGCCCTGATCCTTGGGCCTGATGTGGATTCAGGACGAGCGCTATACCTCATTGCTGCGCGCACGCGCGGCCCGTCATAAGCTTCATTTCCTTTCGAATAATCTAGTAAATCAAGTCTACTATTCACTTTAATAAACCTACCTTTGTTCGTGTAACCCCAGGAGCGTTCTGTGCGCCCCCACCTCGGTTAAGCCGAAGTTTAAGAAATTTGAGCCGTATTTATGTCTTGACATCACTGTATCGCCAAAGGGATGGTTGTGCCGCCAGCCACTGGCAGCCGCATACGCAATGCAAGAGACGAATTCGCATACGTCGTGCAGATGCGAATTTGGAGAACTTTTGTCCGCAAACCAAACATGGTACAAACATAAACTCAAGCAGCCCATGGCTGCCACCGTCTCACCAAAAAATCCACGAATATTTGTGGATGCTCGGCGTATGTATACAGTAAACTATAAACTGGCCCCATGATCAGAATGTCGGAATGTTTCTGCGTAGCCGACCTGGGAGAACTTTTGCCCTCAAACCAAACATGGTACAAACATGAACTCAAGCAGCCTGTGACTGCCACTGGTTCACTAAAATATTGGTGGACGCTCGGACTGTGTATGTAATCAACTGAAATGCACCATAAATTATGTGTAGACAGAGCATGGAAGTTTTGAGCAGTTAATATTCAGAGCAGCCTACAAACTCCGAGAATACAAGTACCGATTCGCGTCGAAGCAGTGATGTAACTATTAACTAGAAATCTAATCTGATGTAGGGTTGCCGTCTGAATCAAATTGGCTTCCGGCTTCGTCCACATAAGTATATCTAACCACATTCAGAGATGTTTAGGTGATGCAGTGGACACAAAACATACCTCCTGCGTTTCTTGTGTGTCTTTGCTGACTTGGTCGCAGTGGATGACACATCTGGTGGAGCCGTAGTCGTCTTATTCCGGTGCGAAACACGGGTTGGAGGATCTGGAATGGTCGTCGGTGCCTTCTTCCTGCTGCGAACAGAGAAGTATGAAGTCAGCGAGAAACATTTCAAGGAGGTATGTGCTTGCCTTTTTTTCTCCTTCCTTGGCATGGATGAGGGGTCGCCAATGGCGGAGGCGTTTTTGTCTTGTTCTTCTGTTGATCTTGTTCAAAGGCGACTTTGGGAGGGGAGGGAGGCACAGGAGGGATGGTCGAAGCAGTGGTGACAACTGGTGGCCCAGGAGATATAATGTCCATTGTTGAAGTCGAATTTTTGTGTGGCTCAAGTTTAAACACGAAAGGTGAGGTAGAGGCAAAAGATGAGGTGCTATTCAGGAATTCAGCAACCTGCAGAACATGAACATTACTGAGGTTGGCCGGCGAGCATAATGGAACTGGAAAGCGAAATATTGTGGTGTCGTAAAAGAGGTGTGGTGCTGTGGCCACGTTGTCCCATGGGATTGGATCCGTGGGTGCGACACTGTGAACTGAAACCAAGCAGGGAAGTTAAGACACTGTAATTTATTTGGAAAGAGATAGATGTCGCACTCCAGACAGCCTTGAAATATTCTACAAGAATGTATCGCACATCCATGACAGTCACTGTCCCAGTGTCAATTGATGGAAAGACGGGGGCCCCATTGGTGTTGACCGGAATGCTGAGACTAAGTGCCTTTGCTTGCGAATGACCTAGGGAACAATCAAGAGTATGGAAAGGTGTAGAGTCTCTGAACACATACGCGGAATGGCATTCTCAGCAAATTGGTACCAAGGTTGTCCGTAGCTATGCCAAAGCTCCTCCTTTGTGCCTCCAAAGTTTATTTTATTGTGGACAGAGTGGGCATGGAGGCTAGAGTGTTTGTTAGTCACTAGGCTATGATCAAATGAACCACATGAACTCACGTTCCGGTGTCGAGATCCCCTTTTGCATAAAACATTAAAACCTCGGCGTCACCGAGTAGCCCACCCTGGCAGAGGTCTCCGAGCGCACTCTGCATTCCCAAGCAAAAGTCCTTCTGATTCCTGAATTTTACGATATAAATTTGTGCATTGGAAGAGAATAAAACGGACGCACTGTTCAATGTTCCCTGCAAACTTCTCTGCCTTTGACTGCCATCCCTCCTTCGAATCCTCGTCCAGAGCGTTCCATTTTTCCTTCAACACAGTTTGATAGAGAGCACCGAGAGTTCCCACCCCACCTGCTGATGCCAGCCGTGTGCTGGCCTCCGAGTGGATACTGGCGTTATTGTCTCGGGCAAAGAACTGACGTGCGGTCAATAGCGAGGAGAAATGGAGGAGTGGGATTCCCTTTCTGGAGCTGCGGGAGGTCTCCGAGGTGGGATTGCGTTTGAGATAGACTTGAGTGCGATAATTGGTGAACTTTCGCACTACCATCTGCATGGATACGTTCAAAAAAATAGCCACAATACAGTGTTTCCCATACCTCATGCCATTTTTTCTTTGGGTTGACCTGCAAATCGAGATCGACGAACAGCGGTGAATCGAGGATTTGATTGGCGGTGTCCTGCTTCCACTTCGTGAGTGCTGTTCCTTCGACGCCGTTGTCTAGCTCAGCACAGAACAAATCCATGAAAGACTCAATGTAGGATTTCTGGACAAGAGTGAACTGCCCGTGACGACCAGGGCCATTTGACATGACGACAATGAAGGGACGGAAACAAGAGAATGGTACTGATGCTCACGATTTTGTTCTGTGTTTAGTCTGTAAGCTTGAATCCACAGAGAAGTACACCTCTCGGGGCGAGGCATAATCAATGTTTACGAGAGCGGGGGCAGTCGTGACATATTCTTTGAGCTTGGCAAACGCCTCAGCCTGTTCTGCGTTCCAGATAAAAACAGTATCCTTGTGGTATAATTGCGAAAGAGGCCGGGCTAGTGCCGAGTAATTGGGGATCCAAATTCGGACACCACCGCAAAGACCGAGGAAACGTCGAACTGACTTAGCATCGAGTAGGGGAGGCCAGTTTAGGATTTTATCAACGCGATTGGGATCTGGTAATCGTCCTTCTTGGTTACAAAGCTGGCCCACTATGAGGACTTCGGAGCGTGCGATTTGGGTCTTCTTGGCCGAGAACGTTCCTCCGGCATGCTTGACGCGATGCATTATCCTATGAACATCTTGTGCGTGCTCCCACACATAGCGACGGATTCCGGGATTCTCGGGAATTATCTCGGGAACGCCGTTAGCATCAGGATACTGAGTGGTCGGCCCTTTGATTGGCAAGTCATCAATAAATACATTTGCTGTGTGAGGGATTTCGTCCCGAAGGATAAACACCATGCATTGTTGAAATTCAGTGGGTGAGTTCGTAAATCCTTGAGGCAGACAGGTGAGTCGAAGGAGTCCGAGTGGGGTCATGAACGCCGTAATATCGCGTGAACTGGGATCAACTATGCGCGCATCAAACCCGGAGAATAGATCGAACACTGTGAAAATCTGGCAGCCGGCATATGGTTGAACAAATTCATCCAGAAGCGGCGGAACTCCTGCATCTCTAACAGAGACTTTGTTCAGTGGTTGGAGGTCGTGCACTATCCGCAAGGATCCGTTCTTTTTCAGCACACAGAACCACCGAGAACGATAAGCACTTTGTGAAGGCTCATAAACTCCGTGGGACATCTTAACTTTCAGGAGCTCAATGACTTTATCGAGAATGCCGGGTGGAATAGGAATATTTTTGAATGCCCATGGAGTGTGCTCAACGACGGGGTAGATATAATCCGAGAAATAATCATTTCGGAAAGTTCCACGGTCCGTTTCGACAAACGCGAGTGCATCTTGGTTCAGACGCATGACATGCTCGAACAGTTTGGTTTCTTCTTCTGTTTTTTTTTTTTTTTTTTTTTGCATCTTTGTTTTAATTCCTTTGTGTCTAAGACATATGATAGAATTAATACTAGCAGGTTTTTTAAACTACGTGGTGGTCATGTTTGCTTGCATTATCGTTCAGGCTCGAATAGCAACAAGGTGTGACGGGACACCTGTCGCCGCGTTTTGCGGTATAAGCTATGGGGAATTCCCACGCTGTAAGGATCCTTTCCGGGTATTTGGACTTTGAAGTCCGACTTCACGTTCCCACACCCAACCCAATCCGTCACTCTCGCATCTCGGCCCGTTCCTACTTTTTCTTCATAATCAGACTGATCGAATTCCCTTTCTCGGCACAGTGCAGTGATTTCTCTGTTTCTTTTTGTTGGCCCCCAATTGGACCCCAGGCAACATCCACTGGGGGAACGCCAGGCCTAATAATACCGCTTCTGCAGCGGCCGGGACGGCGGGCAATTCTCGGGTATGAACGGAATACTGCGGAGTTGGAATGTGCAGGCCGCCGGGTGATTTCGGGCTGCATTCTGAAGAGAAATCAGATTGTTGGAGATTGCGGAGGGTGCCGTGATCATCAGAACGGTTTGGAAACGCTTCCTAAAGAAGGACTAACAAGGCCAAAGCTGGATAAGTCGGCAGTGAGAAGCCGGAAAGTGTCTAAAGTGTTTCTTTCCGGTGGGCAGGGGGTTCGAACCGGCGGGTATAGGACAAAATGTCCCGTGCAGACCCGTGTGCAATCCGGTGATGTGTTGAAACATCGCACAGTAGACCACTACACTACCGTGCCCCTTCTTCTTCTGTCAAGTTGCCATCGTGATTGATATCAAGAGCATCCATGCGCGCACAGTCAAGCTTTGCCGTAGGGTAGAATTCAGGCGGGTTGGTCGGGAGAGGAGGAAGGGATTTAAGGGGATCTTCAGGAAATTGTCGCCGAGTTCGTGCGTACTCGGGATAGGCTTGTGCGAGAGGTTTCACCTTCTGAGCAACTTTCTTGTAGGCTGTGAGGACTTCTGCATTTCCTTTCTCGTCACTTGTCATAGGGAGCAGAATATCTCCTTCTTCCAAGTCTTCGAGAGTGGTATACAGCGGCTCCTCGGAGTCAAAATGTACATTGATCGCGAACCCGGTAGTCGGCTCGAAGGCTGTGTCGAGGTCGTCTGGCGGATCATCGGTACCGGCGGCTTGGTTTGACGTGGGATTTGTCGATCTTGCCGAACTCGGTGCGCTTGGGATGATCTTCGAGAAATGCACATAGTTCCGGCCAGGAACAAAGTAGCGCTGGGTAGTAGATGGGTGCCGTTGAGGAGTAGAGCTCTGATATAGAGCTAGGATTTCGTCCGAGCTTAGATAGGTAGCAGAACAAATGAAGGTAACCAATGTAAATTGCGCCAGTTTAGTGCCATAGCGGGCGAAGAGCTCGAACAGTATGGGTATGTATGAGGCAGGGAAGAGGATGAGAGTGAAAAATAGCGCAGATATAAGAGTGGTGAGGGGATAATGATGATAGGACGCCATTATAGCAAAGTTTTAGGTCGATTGCCACGACCATTATGATAGCGCTGATGGAATGAGAGTGGAGGAATACATAACAAGAAGCAAGACGTGCCATCCGCGGGGCACGGGAAAGATAATGTCCATGGTGTGGAGTGAATTAGGTAGAGGGTTTGAGACAGGGTATTTGTAAGCCATCGATTGGGAATTGATAGCTTATGTAACACGGGCGCGGAGAATATTGGGAGTACGAATAGAGAAGAAGGGGGATCTAGTAGCCATCATAGCGGTCGGGAGTGTAGTCGAAGTCGTCCTTGAACATGTCAATCTTTCCAACGGTGCCGAGAATTCCCGTGGTGAATATGTGGGACATCTCCGCATCAGGAAAGACCTCCTTTGCAAATGAGGTCAGATTACCTCTAAAAAGTGGGTAATCTGGCCAAATTACCTTGGTTAGGTTCGTTAGCTTTCTAGTGACGTTGAAAATAAATTAGTGGTAATCAGATCTTAGTTAGCCAGAATTCACAACGATTATCACACATCGGATGCTCTCAATTAGGATAGCATTACATTGAAAGCAGAACAAAGAATCGTATTGAGGGTACACACTACATGCAGAAACTAGGACTACTTGTACTACATTACATCCACACATGTCCACATACTTGTCCATGCGCCCCCGATCGCCTATGAGTACAGAATTCAGCGAATGAATACAGGCAATGAAGGGAAACATACAACGGCGCCCATGAGAGTACAAATAGCGGAGCTATCATGTTGTACTCCCATGTGTGCGGCAGGATGGATGGACACGGCTGGGATTGCTGGTTAGCATGACGTAAGTCGATAATCGCGAGGAAGGACTTGCCGGGAGACGACTGGGGTACCATTCAACAATAGGGCACACAACCACGGCACGCACCTGGTGCACACCAACATTGGTCTGGGGCCACGAAGTCTGGCTTAACATAAGTGTGGTCCTCGATAGAAGCGACGTAAGTCAAGTGTGATCCTCGGGAGAAGCGACGTACCATAAATGTGAATGGATGTGGGAACAGCTGGAGAGGATCTGGAGAGGGATTCAGCCCGAGCCGCGTCGAAATAGGCATACATACATACATAAAGAAAGGCATCCTCGCACGAGATAAGTACAAAATAGCCCATCAGCTTGGAAGATACAAGGGACAGATCAGCCTAGTCCTCCAGAGAGATATCATTGAGAGGAGACCATGAGGAAACAACATGTACAGACATACTGGATTCTAGGCCGGTCTCGCGCTGCCGCTCCATCCACTCGGTACGCACCAACATAGAGATATGTCACCAGTGCGGCCTCACTACATGCAAAAATGTCAGTCAAGACGGTGGGTGGCCGATAACGGGGACATACAGTGCTGGAAGAGAGTGCGAGATGTATGGACAGGCGGACTTAACAGACGATGTGTGGGACTGAACAGGACTGGCTCAGTGGGCTCACAATGAGTGTATTCTTTCTGGGGCTCGGGGGTATATGGCTAGCTAAGTGGCGACGTGGATGGTCCTATTGGTGCTGAGGAAAGCTCGGAAGAATGTCAGCAAGTCCGCCGCTAACAGAGCAAGTACACACACCACTTCTTGGACCATCCGAAGGTGCTGAAACAATGTCGAGGGCGTGTATGATACTCGGTTCGTGGGTGGTGAGGAGGCCACGAAGAAGTACAGGAGCCCAATGGGAGCGAGCGACAAAGTGGGAGAAAGAGAGAAGGTTTGTTGACGAGTATTGTCTCGACATTTGTAGTATGATTCGGCAAAGGAGTGAGTGCGATGATCCATTCGGCGTGCTTCTTCACGTAAAAGGTCGCGCTTATCATCTCCGCAACACGCAACAGAGTAAGTCTCCGAGCACTCAGCGGCCATGGTGAAGCACTGAATTGCGGTACCAAACCCAATATCAGCGGCTCGGGTTGGGTGACTCCAGAGCGATGAGTAGCCGTCAATCACGGTAGGTGGTTCATTCGAGGCGCGGGAGCGAATATACGGGAGTTATCCGAGACGATGGGACGAGGAGTGCGAGAGTGACGGTTAGAGGAGGAAGGTTGGTTGCGAGGATTCGACCTGCGGTTCAATCTGGGACCACGAGGTGGATCGCGACGAGGTGGGGCATAAGATGATCTCGCGGAGGTATGGGTTTCGGAAGTCTGGGCGTGATCGGTGCTGTGGCGATGGCGGGACCCTGACGTGACAGGTGGAGTCCTCATCCTCTGCCTGACGGCCGGAGATGATCGAGGAAGCGGCGCGGTAGGACGAGGTGAAGGGCGTGGGGACGGATTAGCAACTGCAGGAGCATATGGGGAAGGTCGACTTCTCGGATCTGTCGTACGCTCAATTGCCGTGGGAGGAGATTGGTGTTGAAAAGTCGGTGGTGCCGGTGCCTGCATAAAATTAACCTGGGGGATATCGGCGTCAACACGTTGCCGCTCTCGGAGCTGACGAAAAGCGTTGACTGTGTCACCGAAGCGATCAGCTAATGCCGATAAATCAGAAGCTGGAAGATTTTCCTGCCGCCGTTCAACCGTGACAATATGGTTTCCTGCATCATCAAGAACCTCCTCGGGATAGATCAAGCTCGGCATACTACCGTGGTCCGATGCCGGACTGATCGCGCGAGATATATTGCCGAGGGCAGTATAGATAATGCCGGAAGGGGTATAAATGGGGGAGAGCGCCTGCGCGTTGGCTGGTTCGGGTGATCCAGATGAGATGGAGATGATAGAAGGAGTGTACTGGTGAGACATTGTGCCTTATATGTCGGTGAGTTCAGGCAGAGATGTGATTCTGGTATATTCAGGGAGGGTACGAACAAGAAATAGAAGGCCGGTAAAGAGAGTGCGTGGATTGCTGTCTTCAAAGATAGCGGTGGGTATTATTGCTGGGCGTCGAGTGAATAAGAGCTTTAAAAGTTTCTGCTCGTGCTCGGTAATGGGATTTTCCGGAAACATATTTCGAATTCGTCGCATGAAAACCGGAAGATTGGTTCCTAATCGTCTCAGGTCCAATTCATTGGGGTGC
Source organism: Mycena galericulata (assembly GCA_029289565.1). Taxonomy (NCBI): domain Eukaryota; kingdom Fungi; phylum Basidiomycota; class Agaricomycetes; order Agaricales; family Mycenaceae; genus Mycena; species Mycena galericulata. The sequence continues at coordinate 108,448 of JARKIA010000313.1, forward strand.
ACGTGATCACGGTAGACAAGATCTGATTCGCTGATCCCTCGAGCACCGCTCGAATTTGAATTTACTTCGCGGGCGTGTTCATGATCATCAAGTAGCTTTGATATCCGAATCAGGAATGCATTGGGGGTCATCCTCTGCTTTTCAGCTACCCAAATAAGCTCAGGATGCATTCGCAAAAATCCCTGCAAGTGCCTTTTGTGTTCTTCAGTGAAGGAGTGAGGAGCGAAGCTCCGAGTGATGAGGCTAAGGTTCTAGGCAGGTAGTTTAGCAGAGGGGGTGTGGCTGCGACGTTGACCGACGTTTCGTCTGTTAAAGAAGACTCATCAGGCGGCATGTCTCTCGACAATCAAGCGTGACGGATCACATGATCGTGACAAACTTGGGTGGCGGAATCCGTGGACTCAACGGCACTTGGTACCCAGGTACGCCCGTCCTCCCGACTACTCCCATAAAATTTCCTAGGTCATTTTATGTTTCCCAGTAGAAGTCGTCTTGCTAACTGTGAATTTTTTGGCTATACAGAATTTTTGCGGGGTCAAGTTCCGGGGAACAAGACGAGGTGCGCGAGCACGACCCACAGAAAATTCATCGAGCCATTATCCACAGCATCAAAATCCGTAACTTGTATTAGCACATCTCAGGAAATTTAATTATCCGTTAGGTTCACTTCACAGAGGAACCAGGCCCATATTTCGGTGGTCAACCAGAAATATTTAATCAGGGGAATATAAATTCTTGAGCAGTGTCAAGGGTCACGATTAAGCATAGAGGACAGGGACAGAAGTCTCGTCAGATTTAATTTTAAAACAAACTCGGTCTCGCATGTAACACACGAAAACGAGCATTTAACGCATGCGAGACCGAGTTTGTTTTAAAATCTTGCAGAAACTTCTGTCTCAATCAAGCTTGATAGGCGTTCAAGGTCTCACGGTTGGTTTTATTCAACACAGATTTACCGATCCCGCATTCATTCCAGGCTTCTCGCAGGATACTCCAGATTGGGTTGAAGTCAATTTCTTCCCAAATTGGATTGTGGGTGAGTTTCAGAACATATAGCCGATTGGATTCTCGCTCCCAAGGTGGGTTGGGAAGCTTAGAATAGAGGGCACGTGGCCGCTCTTCAGCGTAAGACACTTCTGAAAAGACTTTTGAAAGCCATCACCCTGGATACCCGCGGTCACGGAGACGTAGGGTGAAAAGAGCTTGCATTCTCTTAAAATCCTCCTCCCGAGAGGATATCCGCACATAGCGGATGAGTTCACCCTTGACCCAAGCCCGTTTGGACTGGACAGAGTGGCAAGATTTCCAGGGGATATATAGGTAGGAGTTCAACGATTTCTGATATACGCGTGTCACTAAGCTAGGGTTTGACCCCCGGTGTAGTGACCCTGGTGCGTCCTCCAGGGATACGTGTACATCAAGAAATGGTAAGGAGACGCGTGACTGACTCCACTCCATTTTCATGTTCGGGTGCAGCTTCCCAAACCGCTCTTGAAATTCTCGAACCTTGCTTATGTCACCATGGATGATAGCGAATGTATCATCAATGAAGCGTGAATAATGTAGAAGGTCGGATTTAAATTCCTTGAGCGCAAGGACTTCGTATCCAGCTAAAAATAGGTTGGCATAGGTAGGCGCTAGCGCTGTTCCCATTGCCGTCCCAATAACCTGACGGAAAGTCCTGCCAGCGAAAGACGCGTAGTTGAATTGAAGAACAAGTCGAAGGAGAACAATTGTAAGTTCATCCAGGTTCGTGATCATCAATTCAGACGCCTCCTCCAATGTGTCAAACGACATGGGGGAGACTCCGAGCATTGTTGCAATTTGCCTTGTACCATCCTCAATAGGGATATTTGGGTACATGGCCACAACGTCGCCGCATACGAGCCAGATCTCTTCACGAGGGGGGAGACGAGTACCAAGGAGTTTTCGGCAAAACGTCTTCGAATCTGGAAGAATCCAGTCGAATCTCGAGAGTAGAGGCTTGATGCGAAAATCAACCCATGCAGAGGCATTGGCCAGCAACGTGTCAAAGGTTGGGACAATGGGTCTCGCAGATGCAGGAAGTTTATGGATTTTAGGGATGACTTTAAGCACCGGGACTTTGGTCAATTTCCGGTCTACGGGGTCTCGTAGCCAATTATACTGTTGCCAAGTCAGAAGGTCAACACTTTATCGCAGAATTTCTTCGAGCGAATTATGTAGAGCTTCATGATCCGGTGCTTCCTCTCGATATGAGGGATTTATAAGCAATTTCCACGCCTGCTCATAGTACCATGCGGTGGTGACTACACAGAGTCCCAGATTTTTATCTGAGGGGACCGCAACTAAGTTTTGGTCACCCAGGACTTTGAGTAATTCTTTGAGTTCTTTACGGTTGATGTTGGATTTTACAGCCAGAGTTTGTTGGTTTAGCACTTGGCCACCAATAACCTCTCGAACTCGGACCAGTGCGTTCTCAACGTGGCGAATCAGCGCTGATGCTTCAGCAGTTTCAACAGGGATATGGAATTTCGAGACATAACGTGGTTGCCCGTTGTCAATGTCCGGGTCAATTCCCTGTATCAATTTTATATGTCGCTGTTGTTTCGCTCTTTCTGAGAGACGAAGACGACGTGCAAAGTCATCAAGTGAAGCAAGCGCTGATTCGACCGAAGTTTTAGAAGGCTTCGGGACGAATTTTGAATTCATCGCTAATATTTTCACTTGTTCGTATGTCAGAGTCACGTAAGGTTATGGAACGCTCCATTTCGGATGCGTGTATCATAATACAGACAGGATATTTCGGACAGTACGAAGTGACGCTGAAGCGAATTGGGAGCAGAGAAAAAGAAACCACGTTAGAACGGCGTTAGGCTGGGCGGCCGGGAGGGCAGGAGTGATTACTCGTCGTCGCTTTCGACGTCCGAGTCCTTCGCCTTGCCCTTCCCCTTCCGATCTCCCTTGCCGGCGTTGCGCTCTTTTGCGTTTCCTTTTGCACCCGCCGCTTTCTTCGCCTTCTCCTTGGCCTTCTTCTCCTGAACCTTCTTCTCCTTTGACGCTTTCGCCGCCGGTTTGGACGACGAGGCTGCTGCGTTGGAGTTTCCGGCCGTAGAAGGCTTCGGTGGCGTCTTCTTCTTCGCCGGAGCCGCAGGCTCCTTCGAAGTCTTCGCTTTCTTCTTCTCGCGTTCGTCTAGAACACAGAGAAGATGAGCGCGAAATTGACGCGAGGCAAAGGGCGAGTGAAGATGGCTTACCAAGAACATCTTGGACAAGCTCGCGGACGTTTTATTCCCGTCCGCCATCTCCACATCAGCCTGAGCGGAAGTGACCGCGACAGTTTAAAACAAACTCGGTCTCGCATGCGTTAAATGCTCGTTTTCGTGTGTTACATGCGAGACCGAGTTTGTTTTGAAATTAAATCTGACGAGACTTCTGTCCCTGTCCTCTATGCTTAATCGTGACCCTTGACACTGCTCAAGAATTTATATTCCCCCGATTAAATATTTCTGGTTAACCACCGAAATATGGGCCTGGTTCCTCTGTGAAGTGAACCTAGCGGATAATTACTTAAATTCCCTGAGATGTGCTAATACAAGTTACGGATTTTGATGCTGTGGATAATGGCTCGATGAATTTTCTGTGGGTCGTGCTCGCGCACCTCGTCTTGTTCCCCGGAACTTGACCCCGCAAAAATTCTGTGTAGCCAAAAAATTCACAGTTAGCAAGACGACTTCTACCGGGAAACATAAAATGACCTAGGAAATTTTATGGGAGTAGTCGGGAGGACGGGCGTACCTGGGTACCAAGTGCCGTTGAGTCCACGGATTCCGCCACCCAAGTTTGTCACGATCATGTGATCCGTCACGCTTGATTGTCGAGAGACATGCCGCCTGATGAGTCTTCTTTAACAGACGAAACGTCGGTCAACGTCGCGGCCACACCCCCTCTGCTAAACTACCCCCCTAGAAACTTAGCCTCATCACTCGGAGCTTCGCTCCTCGCTCCTCGACCTCAAGATGACCCTGTTGCGATGCGATCATGAGGCTGGTGAATTCATCGAGCCCTAAACATTGAGCTTGGGGGGGCAACCACACGCAAATTCGGGCTCCGGCGGCGTACCGGGGGCATCGATGTCTGCTCCTCTTATGATTAGAAACTTCACGACATCGAGCTGACCAAATGAACAAGCGACATAGAGGCTGGTATATCCCTCTGATGCTAAAACGTGGATCAAGATGGATCACAGATTAAAAGTTCAGTGGCGGCACGAACTGCAGGCCTCGATGCTCGCCTCCTTTTCCACCAGGAACTTCACGACCTCAAGATGTCCTCTTTGTGAAGCAATGAGGAGGGGAAAGCTTCCCTCCAAGGCTGCAGGGGAGATGAAGGGGGGGGGTGCCGGATTCAAAGTCAAGGTAGCGGCACTTACTAATAGCATTGATGCTTTCCCCCCTTTTAACCAAGGACTTCACGACCGCCAGGTTACCCTCTCGAGCGGCAACAAAGAGGGCGGAGGGCTTAGACATCATGCAGTTGACGGTGTGCTCAGCTACAGTTGTGGACAAGCAAAGTCCACAAATTGCCTGTAGCCTTAACTAGACTTATTTAAGTCCCAATTCCAATTTTCCTGGGACCAGACTGGCCCAAGGAGTTCAAAGAAAATGCTCTGAAGTTTTTCCCACAGCAAAGTAGTGGCGCCAAATTTTTGGCCAAGATTCACAAAATAGATTTGTAAATAGAGACGATTCGCGGAAAAAGTGTTTATCCTTGTTTAGCATAGCCACAGTGATGCGATCAACGAGACGTCCCAGTACGTGCAATGTGGGAGATGCAAGTGTTCAAGATTGGTATCACAGCTCCCTAGAACCGTACCGATACTGGTCGAAATGTGTGACAACATTTGAATGATATAATCATCAAACAGATCATAAAATCGAGACATTTGATCGAAGAAAAAACATCTTATTGCGCAAGAACCACTCGATAAAATATTGGCTTTCTTACAGATTCAGATGCAGCTCAACGAGCCGCGTCGATTTCGCTATTTCTCATATCTTTCCCACGATATTTAAGGGGCCGCCAAAATTTTGGACCCTCCTGGATACTAAATGCCCTTTTCCAGAGGAACAGCTCGACAGAATTACTTAGTTTATAGCACAATCGAGAGCTCTCGACGAGATCTATCGATTGGAACATTCATCTCGGCTAAAAAACTCGACTTTCATTTTGGTGGACTTTGTTTGTCCACAACTGTACCGGACGAGTATTGTGAATAGAAGGGTTCTTTGGACCATTGAAGTGTACTCTGGACGAAAAAGTGGTAGAAATAGGGGCACCTTCCAAATGCGGCAATACCGGTTCTACGATCACTGATTTCCGGCAGCGTTGCCGACCACCACTCTTGCTGTACCTTACGCCAACTTGGGTTAACCGTCCACCATCCGAGTCGCGGATCTCTGCGATCGTAGCGGGCGGTGGCAAACCCAAGGTTGCAGGTTCGGTTTACTTCTTGCTCGAGTCCCGCAACCGAGTTGACCTTGCCCTATCCCGTGGACGTATCCTTCTCTGCTCGTCTAGCCCGACTGTCTCTCGCGGCTTCCCACACCTGCGTGTTTCCCAGTGCTGGGGTTGTCACAAATATGGCCACACCAAAGCCCGTTGTAACGTCAAGAACCCGTGCTGCGGTGTATACGCCAAACCACTTTCCACCAACCACCTATCACCTTGTAGTGGTCCTGTTCAGTGCTTGAACTGCCCTAGAAAGCATAGGTCAGACGCATATTTGTGCCCAAAGCGTAAAGAGTTGGCTGTCTCCCTTGCTGCACGTCAACGCGAGCTTCACCTGTCGTTGGATAAGTCCTCTTCATTTCCCCTACCATACCTGAGCCCTGCTCCTTAATCTTTTCCATTTGATTCCTATTTTTTCTTTCCCCTCCCAAACCCATGCCGCCCACACCGTGTCCCGAAAGCTCACCCACTGTACCTTATTTGCATGTTTATGTCCGTCCCCCCTCTGGCCACCCTTTCCCCTTTCGATACTTTATTTCTTCTTTTTGTGCTTGCGTCTAAATAGGTTCCATTAAGCCCCACATAGCTACCTGATCTCTCCCTCTACTCTATTGTAGGTACTGCTGCTTAGCCACACACACACCGTGACTTCGTCAATTTTGGGCCACTTTTAGTTTAATCCGAAATGAGAGATTTTGAGTGGAAGAAAAAACTGAGCTGAAATCAAACTCGATACTTATCATTTTAAAGGCCGCCGAAGTTGATGCCTCGCGAGCGACTTACTTTTTCATAGGTCGCAAAAACGTCACTCACAACTTCTGAAAGGAACGATCACTTATTACATAAGCACTCGTAATATATAACTTCTTATTTCGGATGTTGCTCTATGATTCCTTAATACCACAACGGTATCCGGATCCGGAAGTCCCAACGTTTCACACCCACCATGATGATGTACCCATTGCAGGGGAAACTTTTAACAGGATTCTAGCTTGGACCGTGGCCGTCTGCATAGCTGAAGATACTCACTCACATCTTCCTTTCGTGTTCGTGAGTGAGTTTCCTGCCATTTTTGTGCCATTAATTTGGCATTATTTTCAGCCCTCCGAGAATGCCAACCACATGGTGAATACACAGCTGTGCTCCGAATGTTTATCATCCGAATGTCCGAACGACACCGGAGCATATGGGTGCCCCTACTCGACGATTTACGAGATCCCCGAGTGGTACGACATAAGGCAGCGTTATGGATATGAGCATCTTCCACGCAGCCTCAATGCGCAAGGCTGGACATTTGAGAACACAGGATGCCGGCTGTACGGTCTGGGTTTGAAGCATTTAAATCCGCTCGACCGCTCTGCCTCTCGGCGTAAGTCATCTGTTGTGCATCTGTTTGGGAGAAAGGGCGGCTTACAAACTCCAAACCTGCACAGTCTTAGTCTATGTTGGACAAGTGAAGGAAGATGAGGACAGCTGACTTGCATCTGGCGCGCTGCGGGAGTTCTGCCCTTTTTTGTATTGTCTTTTTAGACTGTTTTCTTTTTTTTTCCTGCGCACTGGAAGGACCGATGATTACCCTAAAATAGGTCGGATCCCAAAGTCCCGACAAAATTTCAGAAACGTTTCGAGCAAAAAACACAGAAAATGACAGGTTCCTTCCCAGCCGCGGTTTCAATCTCAGTAGCGGGAGTTTAATGGGGTTTAAAAAGAATGTTTACACGAGTCTAATCGAATGTGCACACCGGTGCCTGCTCGTGCAGACGGCCCAGCATTCTCCGGATTGAAGCTAGTGTAATCTGAGCTTCCGGGGAATGCTGTCGGGCCGCAACCCCGAGTAGGGCTGTTCGCCGTCACCGTGGCCACGGTTCCACGGCACCCGTGGCACGGTCACGGCACGGTTCTGACCGTGTGAGGCCGTCGAAGCACGGTCGCAACGGCCGCCACGGCACTCAATAAATAATTATCTGTCGGGCATGTCTAGTGGCCTATGAGATCCTACGGCTACATACAGCTCATCAAACACCAAAAGGGTATCTCGGGTGGCGGCTCGAACGACTGACGGCATCACACGTTGTTGCTTGTTTGTGTCGCACCTGCTTCACGCCTTTACATCCAGCTCCCTTCGACGCGTCTCGACGCGCCAAATTACTTCAAATCCTACGAGACAAGCCTGCAGCTTTGTTCGTTGGATTGCTTGAACTATAAAACCCTCGAGAACAGTGCCATTCAGACTCATTCCCAATTGCTCCGAATGGCTAGGATCCGTGCCCATGCAGGCTGTATGACGGCTGCATTGGTATCCATGGCACGGGTACCTTGCGTCGTCGAGCGGGGACCTTGCGGGGGTGCATATACAATTGTATGTACCTCGGTCAATGACAGACAGTATTTTCTCTTTTTTTCCTTTTAGTATACTAAGGTACTCGTGTTATCCTTTTGGTTATAGCCAGGAACTTGTCTCCAGTATATATTGCATGCACTCGAGTCGGCTCTCCTCAGACTCCCGCTACATCTGTGTGCGCGACAACTAAGTTACTCTTGTTATTTCGCTCTCCTACACTATCCGTCTCCCTCTAACACATTCCTCCCTGGTGTGTGGATTCTCTCTGGAACTTGACCTATTGCTCAATTTCACATTTCCAGGGTCCGCTGTTGCGGTAGAACGCATTTTTTCAGGCGGCCGCGACACAATTTCGCTCAGGCGCGCAAGTCTGAAGCCGGAGATGATCAGGACCTTAATTCTGGTCAAGCAACGTCTCCGCCTGGCTCGCAGCGCGATCCACGAGATTCTGGGTTAGCTACAAATGTCGTAAACACCGTTTCAACGATTTTATCCAACCGTGCCAACCCGTGTAGCCGTTTACGGCCGTGCCGTGGACCGTTCCGTGCCGTCTAAAGTGTTGGACTTCATCTGACGGACCGTGCTTGACACGGCCGTGCCGTGTAAAATCCGTCGATCCCACGGCCGTGGCCGTCACGGCACGGCGAACAGCCCTAACCCCGAGTCCGTGCGCTCGCGGACTTAATCCTCTCGAAGGGGATGGCGCGCTGCCTCCACAAGTGCTGTTGAATGTCTGTCGCAAATCCTGTCCAAGGATACAGCATTAATACAGTGTTCGTACTGCTGTATTCTACAGCTTTACAGCTTGTCTCGTTATTACTTAAGATGGTGGAAGTGAGGAAGGAGTCCTGACCTCCCGCTTCCTCGCTCCCCATCAAAATAAGTCTCGCTCGGAGACTGGTCGCTGCGCATTCAAAATCTGACTCGAGACCTAGTCTGAACCAGATTTCGTAGGGGCACGGTAGTGTAGTGGTCTACTGTGCGATGTTTCAACACATCACTGGATTGCACACGGGTCTGCACGGGACATTTTGTCCTATACCCGCCGGTTCGAACCCCCCTGCCCACTGGAAAGAAACACTTTAGACACTTTCCGGCTTCTCACTGCCGACTTATCCAGCTTTGGCCTTGTTAGTCCTTCTTTAGGAAGCGTTTCCAAACCGTTCTGATGATCACGGCACCCTCCGCAATCTCCAACAATCTGATTTCTCTTCAGAATGCAGCCCGAAATCACCCAGCGGCCTGCACATTCCAACTCCGCAGTATTCCGTTCATACCCGAGAATTGCCCGCCGTCCCGGCCGCTGCAGAAGCGGTATTATTAGGCCTGGCGTTCCCCCAGTGGATGTTGCCTGGGGTCCAATTGGGGGCCAACAAAAAGAAACGGAGAAATCACTGCACAGTGCCGAGAAAGGGAATTCGATCAGTCTGATTATGAAGAAAAAGTAGGAAAGGGCCGAGATGCGAGAGTGACGGATTGGGTTGGGTGTGGGAACGTGAAGTCGGACTTCAAAGTCCAAATACCCGGAAAGGATCCTTACAGCGTGGGAATTCCCCATAGCTTATACCGCAAAAACGCGGCGACAGGTGTCCCGTCACACCTTGTTGCTATTCGAGCCTGAACGATAATGCAAGCAAACATGACCACCACGTAGTTTAAAAACCTGCTAGTATTAATTCTATCATATGTCTTAGACACAAAGGAATTAAAACAAAGATGCAAAAAAAAAAAAAAAAAAAAAACCAGATTTCGTCGTTGAATCCAGCTCCCCAGTGATTGCCAGCTGTTGCGCCGCCCGCTCGCTGCAATTCACTCTGGTACGTTCAATCGAGAATGTATTCGCGGAAGCAATAACTGAGATCTCGAGCCGCTGCTCCTCCACGAGTCTCTACGTGTCACTAGGTTCGAAGATTTATTTTCATTCAAATCTAAGATCAGAAACTGAGCTCTACGCGTCACTAGTTTCGTGTCATAGTACTTCCTCTTACCCCCTTTTATATATATCTGTACTATGCTCCCGGTTTCCTTCCTTCCTCGCTTCAATTCCTTTCACTCGTCTCTCCCAGTCCGCCCTCCTTTCCTACCTCCTTACTTTATTGGGGGGGCTTGCCCCCCCTTTTGCTGATGTACACCCCGAAAACAAGATGGCTGTGCAAACGGCTTTTGATCGTTGTTCGTGTTTGACTGATGGGGTTGATCACCGGTCACGTGAGATCACGGCTTTTATTCTTCCTTGCGCAAATTTCTTTGTTCGTTCCTCGACTATTTCATGAGATTTCTGCCATTTGAGGCCTATAAATCCTCTGCAGAGTATACATACTCCAGGACAAAATGGTCTCGAACAGTGTGTCGGAAAAACACTATTTCGGTTGGAACTGTCACGCTTCGACGCGTTCCAACGCCGCACGTGACCACGTGCATCCCCGACGTACCCGACGGTGTATCCTTATTTATTCCACGTGACCGCGAACCACACGTGAAGGACCCATGACGTCACAACACGACGACACAACAAGGTGATCGACGCCTAACGACGACGGGTTATTGTACACGAACAATACGGACAATGGACACACACAATTAATAAATGATCTGTTTCAGTAGCATACACGACCTTAAGTCGTTATTGTAGTCAGTAATTATAGCGACCTCTAAACAGTATAAATACAGTAGATAGTCGCTTGTATTCCTTAGACTTTTTATTCAGTTCTTCCACCGCTCCTCTTACCCTCCACACCCCAATCCTTGGTTGCACTGCGCGCCTTGGACGGAGATCGAGCTTTAGTTGTGACATAATAAAAAGTCTACCCTTCATACCTTCCTACCGCCCCTATCCTTTCCCTTCCCTCCCCACTCTACCTCTTACCCTTTCTGCGCGTCGTGCGCAGCCGCTTCATCAAGACCCATTTACCGTTTCCGACCTCTACCCGCCCGCAACGGTTAATCGTGCGATCGACATAGTACGTGGTTCACTTCCCGAGCGGCAGAAAGCAGAAGGAATATTCTTCATCGCCTCGGCGGTCTCGGCCCAGATCTCTGCCCAGACATCTTCGGAGATTTCGTAGTCCTCGCATCCAGCGTCGAGGCCTTTGAAGTTGCCCGTCCAATGCTTGTGTAGATTAGGGATGAGATTTTCGAAAAATAGATGCATGAAATCCCATGGGTATGAGCGTGCCGGATCCATGGACCCGACTCTGCGCAACACCGGGAACCTTTTGATACCGTGATATTTGGCAAGCTTTTCTTTGTCGCCGAGCAGGACCGCATCATCAATCTGAGTTCCGCGGTTTTCATTTAACCATTGAAGCGCGCGATCGTCTTACTCGGGGTGCGGAAGGGGATAGGTAATATCCCCGAAGACATCTTGAAGACCCTGAAGGGTCCTGTATATCAATTCAACGACGGGATTCATCTCGAAGCTGAGGAGATCGTACATGATACCGAAATGGTGTTCGACAAGATGTTGTCTGAGATGCGCAAGAAGGCTACGGCCTTACAGCTTGCTAAATTGAATGCAGCTGTTAACCTCTTGCGCGACCAGACAGATGTCAGTAGCCTCGTTGACACCCTCAAAAAATCCCTCGACGACTTGGTAGATCAGCTCCATGCCGACGTAGGGATTGAGGACAACACGGGCCGCTGGAATCCCTACATTGCCCACGTCGTCAACACACTCGCTAGGAACTGAACAACACGAAATTTTCGGTTGCTCTCGAGATCCAACGCGAGCGTGAGACGAAAGCAGCGAAAGCTGTCGCGGTCACTTCCGCTCAGGCTGATGTGGAGATGGCGGATGGGAATAAAACCGTCCGTGAGCTTGTCCAAGATGTTCTTGGTAAGCCATCTTCACTCGCCCTTTGCCTCGCGTCAATTTCGCGCTCATCTTCTCTGTGTTCTAGACGAACGCGAGAAGAAGAAAGCGAAGACTTCGAAGGAGCCTGCGGCTCCGGCGAAGAAGAAGACGCCACCGAAGCCTTCTACGGCCGGAAACTCCAACGCAGCAGCCTCGTCGTCCAAACCGGCGGCGAAAGCGTCAAAGGAGAAGAAGGTTCAGGAGAAGAAGGCCAAGGAGAAGGCGAAGAAAGCGGCGGGTGCAAAAGGAAACGCAAAAGAGCGCAACGCCGGCAAGGGAGATCGGAAGGGGAAGGGCAAGGCGAAGGACTCGGACGTCGAAAGCGACGACGAGTAATCACTCCTGCCCTCCCGGCCGCCCAGCCTAACGCCGTTCTAACGTGGTTTCTTTTTCTCTGCTCCCAATTCGCTTCAGCGTCACTTCGTACTGTCCGAAATATCCTGTCTGTATTATGATACACGCATCCGAAATGGAGCGTTCCATAACCTTACGTGACTCTGACATACGAACAAGTGAAAATATTAGCGATGAATTCAAAATTCGTCCCGAAGCCTTCTAAAACTTCGGTCGAATCAGCGCTTGCTTCACTTGATGACTTTGCACGTCGTCTTCGTCTCTCAGAAAGAGCGAAACAACAGCGACATATAAAATTGATACAGGGAATTGACCCGGACATTGACAACGGGCAACCACGTTATGTCTCGAAATTCCATATCCCTGTTGAAACTGCTGAAGCATCAGCGCTGATTCGCCACGTTGAGAACGCACTGGTCCGAGTTCGAGAGGTTATTGGTGGCCAAGTGCTAAACCAACAAACTCTGGCTGTAAAATCCAACATCAACCGTAAAGAACTCAAAGAATTACTCAAAGTCCTGGGTGACCAAAACTTAGTTGCGGTCCCCTCAGATAAAAATCTGGGACTCTGTGTAGTCACCACCGCATGGTACTATGAGCAGGCGTGGAAATTGCTTATAAATCCCTCATATCGAGAGGAAGCACCGGATCATGAAGCTCTACATAATTCGCTCGAAGAAATTCTGCGATAAAGTGTTGACCTTCTGACTTGGCAACAGTATAATTGGCTACGAGACCCCGTAGACCGGAAATTGACCAAAGTCCCGGTGCTTAAAGTCATCCCTAAAATCCATAAACTTCCTGCATCTGCGAGACCCATTGTCCCAACCTTTGACACGTTGCTGGCCAATGCCTCTGCATGGGTTGATTTTCGCATCAAGCCTCTACTCTCGAGATTCGACTGGATTCTTCCAGATTCGAAGACGTTTTGCCGAAAACTCCTTGGTACTCGTCTCCCCCCTCGTGAAGAGATCTGGCTCGTATGCGGCGACGTTGTGGCCATGTACCCAAATATCCCTATTGAGGATGGTACAAGGCAAATTGCAACAATGCTCGGAGTCTCCCCCATGTCGTTTGACACATTGGAGGAGGCGTCTGAATTGATGATCACGAACCTGGATGAACTTACAATTGTTCTCCTTCGACTTGTTCTTCAATTCAACTACGCGTCTTTCGCTGGCAGGACTTTCCGTCAGGTTATTGGGACGGCAATGGGAACAGCGCTAGCGCCTACCTATGCCAACCTATTTTTAGCTGGATACGAAGTCCTTGCGCTCAAGGAATTTAAATCCGACCTTCTACATTATTCACGCTTCATTGATGATACATTCGCTATCATCCATGGTGACATAAGCAAGGTTCGAGAATTTCAAGAGCGGTTTGGGAAGCTGCACCCGAACATGAAAATGGAGTGGAGTCAGTCACGCGTCTCCTTACCATTTCTTGATGTACACGTATCCCTGGAGGACGCACCAGGGTCACTACACCGGGGGTCAAACCCTAGCTTAGTGACACGCGTATATCAGAAATCGTTGAACTCCTACCTATATATCCCCTGGAAATCTTGCCACTCTGTCCAGTCCAAACGGGCTTGGGTCAAGGGTGAACTCATCCGCTATGTGCGGATATCCTCTCGGGAGGAGGATTTTAAGAGAATGCAAGCTCTTTTCACCCTACGTCTCCGTGACCGCGGGTATCCAGGGTGATGGCTTTCAAAAGTCTTTTCAGAAGTGTCTTACGCTGAAGAGCGGCCACGTGCCCTCTATTCTAAGCTTCCCAACCCACCTTGGGAGCGAGAATCCAATCGGCTATATGTTCTGAAACTCACCCACAATCCAATTTGGGAAGAAATTGACTTCAACCCAATCTGGAGTATCCTGCGAGAAGCCTGGAATGAATGCGGGATCGGTAAATCTGTGTTGAATAAAACCAACCGTGAGACCTTGAACGCCTATCAAGCTTGATTGAGACAGAAGTTTCTGCAAGATTTTAAAACAAACTCGGTCTCGCATGCGTTAAATGCTCGTTTTCGTGTGTTACATGCGAGACCGAGTTTGTTTTAAAATTAAATCTGACGAGACTTCTGTCCCTGTCCTCTATGCTTAATCGTGACCCTTGACACTGCTCAAGAATTTATATTCCCCTGATTGAATATTTCTGGTTGACCACCGAAATATGGGGGATTTTAAGAGAATGCAAGCTCTTTTCACCCTACGTCTCCGTGACCGCGGGTATCCAGGGCGATGGCTTTCAAAAGTCTTTTCAGAAGTGTCTTACGCTGAAGAGCGGCCACGTGCCCTCTATTCTAAGCTTCCCAACCCACCTTGGGAGCGAGAATCCAATCGGCTATATGTTCTGAAACTCACCCACAATCCAATTTGGGAAGAAATTGACTTCAACCCAATCTGGAGTATCCTGCGAGAGGCCTGGAATGAATGCGGGATCGGTAAATCTACCGACCGGTTCCTTGCAAGCTTCAAGAAACCCGCAGCACTGGGTGATGTGTTGAATAAAATCAACCGTGAGACCTTGAACGCCTATCAAGCTTGATTGAGACAGAAGTTTCTGCAAGATTTTAAAACAAACTCGGTCTCGCATGCGTTAAATGCTCGTTTTCGTGTGTTACATGCGAGACCGAGTTTGTTTTAAAATTAAATCTGACGAGACTTCTGTCCCTGTCCTCTATGCTTAATCGTGACCCTTGACACTGCTCAAGAATTTATATTCCCCTGATTGAATATTTCTGGTTGACCACCGAAATATGGGCCTGGTTCCTCTGTGAAGTGAACCTAACGGATAATTAAATTTCCTGAGATGTGCTAATACAAGTTACGGATTTTGATGCTGTGGATAATGGCTCGATGAATTTTCTGTGGGTCGTGCTCGCGCACCTCGTCTTGTTCCCCGGAACTTGACCCCGCAAAAATTCTGTATAGCCAAAAAATTCACAGTTAGCAAGACGACTTCTACCGGGAAACATAAAATGACCTAGGAAATTTTATGGGAGTAGTCGGGAGGACGGGCGTACCTGGGTACCAAGTGCCGTTGAGTCCACGGATTCCGCCACCCAAGTTTGTCACGATCATGTGATCCGTCACGCTTGATTGTCGAGAGACATGCCGCCTGATGAGTCTTCTTTAACAGACGAAACGTCGGTCAACGTCGCGGCCACACCCCCTCTGCTAAACTACCTGCCTAGAACCTTAGCCTCATCACTCGGAGCTTCGCTCCTCACTCCTTCACAATTGTCTGTGAGTCGGAAACCACATCCTCCTTTAGTGCTCTTCTCCTCCAATATGTGTCCCCGGCCTTGAAGCAACTTTCCGAGAGGTCAGAGGCCCAACACAAAGCAATACATCGCTCGCGAAGGAACTCGAGAAGTCAAAGACTCAGCAGATCTTGTCATATGCCGCTGCTACTGCCACCTCTATCCCTGCCCCTCGTTCTGCCCCTCTAAAGCCGAAGCCTCTGCCACTGACATTGCCCAGTGAGGAACGAATTCTGGTTCGCTTCAATGGCAAGACTCCGCCCATCTTTGATGCATCTTATCCTGACATCATCACCTCTGTCAATAAACATCTCATGTCACTGTCCCTTCCTCCCCTCCTCTATGCACAGAAACAAAATGCTACCAGCATCTTTGTGGTCCCTGGCTCGATCACTGATACCCAAACCCTCGAGAGGGAATGGTTGCAGTGGGCTCCAGGCGTCTTTCCAGGCGGTCGCATCGCTCCTGCTGCCGCCCATTCCCACCTGCAGGTTAACGGTCAAGGATGTCCATGATATGAATGAGCTCAAGCGCAAGTTCGAGCTTAGGAATACTGACCTTGGAAAGGTGACCGGAACTGCGACGTGGGTCAATCGCCTGCCATCGGAAGCCTAACTTGCTGCCTTTTCAGTGAGCGGAAAGAAACCCAAAGTAGCTGGCTCTATCTACTTCCTGCTCGAGTCCCGCATCAAGGTCGACCTCGCTCTGTCCCCTGGTCGCATTCTCCTTTGCTCATTGAGTCCTACCATATCCCGAGGATTTCCTCATCTCCGAGTCTTTCAATGTTGGGGCTGTCACAAGTACGGACACACAAAAGTGCGATGTAATGCCAAGATTCCGTCATGCGTGATGTGTGCGAAACCACTCTCGCTGTCTCATCCGATGCCGTGCTCAGGACCTGTTTAATGCCTCAACTGCCCTGGAAAGCATCGCTCTGACTCCTACTGCTGCCCAAAGCGGAAGGAATTAGCAGTTTCCCTCACTGCTCGGCAGACAGAGTTGCATCTGTTGTTGGATAAATCTTCCTTGTATCCCCTTCCGTACTTGCTGCCGTCTACTTGATTTCTTCTACCCTTTCTTTACCTGATATACCCTGATCCACACACCCCCTCTGTAGGTCTCTTCACCCCCCATTGGGTTCCGCCCTATGTGTCCTGTCCCATCATCCCGCCACTTTACCCATATGACATTAATTTTCTTTTCTTCTATTATACTCAGTCTCTTTAAATGTGCCCTGTAGACCACTTACTCATACCTTACATCCCCTTACCTATGGTAGTACTGCTGCATAGCCGATTCTGGCCACTTACAGCGTAACGTAAAAATAACAACAACAACAACAGGAAACACCAAATTGATAGAATTTTATAAAATGTCCTGCTGCTTGTTGCTGACCTTCACTCATTCCAAAATTCCTGCCTGGACCCACCAAACATGATTGTCTTCTTTGAGTATACTGTACCATTTCGACCGTAGGTTCACTATTTTTAGGAAAATCTCATCCGAGAAGACCGAAAAATTTACTTTCGATTTAAGGTGATTTTTGCACGCATCAAAAAAATCCAGGTGTCACCCGTCACTGAACCTACGGTCGAAATGGTACAGTAGGCTCATGCATTAATGGGCAAACCTTGGGCTGCATATTATTATAATGGCACTTGTTCCTACCTTGAATCCTGAGGCATTGTCTCTCTGACTTACAAAATATATGTTCGCAGCGGGAATCGAACATGCGCGCGAAGTGTGGTAAACATTACATAAGCTGGCCACAGCCACTATTTCATCACAAAAAATCTAATGAACCTAGCAGAAAAGACTTCAACACAGCCACTATTTTCCATTCCACGGAAGATGGTCACTGACTTGTTCAGAGGTCGAAAAATCCTCATCCCGAATTATCAAATAGACGATCACTTATTACATAAGCACTCGTAATCAAGTGAAGCAAGCGCTGATTCGACCGAAGTTTTAGAAGGCTTCGGGACGAATTTTGAATTCATCGCTAATATTTTCACTTGCTCGTATGTCAGAGTCACGTCTGTAAGGTTATGGGAACGCTCTATTTCGGATGCGTGTATCATAATACAGACAGGACATTTCAGACAGTACGAAGCGACGCTGAAGCGAATTGGGAGCAGAGAAAAAGAAACTGGGGGGTATGTTTCAGACTCGAGACGTCGAAAGATGACATCGGATGAGCTTACCCACGTTAGAACGGCGTTAGGCTGGGCGGCCGGGAGGGCAGGAGTGATTACTCGTCGTCGCTTTCGACGTCCGAGTCCTTTGCCTTGCCCTTCCCCTTCCGATCTCCCTTGCCGGCGTTGCGCTCTTTTGCGTTTCCTTTTGCACCCGCCGCTTTCTTCGCCTTCTCCTTGGCCTTCTTCTCCTGAACCTTCTTCTCCTTTGACGCTTTCGCCGCCGGTTTGGACGACGAGGCTGCTGCGTTGGAGTTTCCGGCCGTAGAAGGCTTCGGTGGCGTCTTCTTCTTCGCCGGAGCCGCAGGCTCCTTCGAAGTCTTCGCTTTCTTCTTCTCGCGTTCGTCTAGAACACAGGGAAGATGAGCGCGAAATTGACGCGAGGCAAAGGGCGAGTGAAGATGGCTTACCAAGAACATCTTGGACAAGCTCGCGGACGGTTTTATTCCTATCCGCCATCTCCACATCAGCCTGAGCGGAAGTGACCGCGACAGATTTCGCTGCTTTCCTCAATCCCTACGTCGGCATGGAGCTGAGCTACCAAGTCGTCGAGGGATTTTTTGAGGGTGTCAACGAGGATACTGACATCTGTCTGGTCGCGCAAGAGGTTAACAGCTGCATTCAATTTAGCAAGCTGTAAGGCCGTAGCCTTCTTGCGCGTCTCAGACAACATCTTGTCAAACACCATTTGGGTCTCATGTACGATCTCCTCAGCTTCGAGACGAATCCCGTCGTTGAATTGATATACAGGACCCTTAAGGGTCTTCAAGATGTCCTCGGGGATATTATCCCCTTCCGCACCCCGAGTAAGACGATCGCGCGCTTCAATGGTTAAATGAAAACCGCAGAATGACTTCCGGAAGCCCTTCTGGGCGTCGTTGTAGAGTGCTTTGAAGCGCTCTGCAACCTCCGGGGGTGGGAGCTGATCCCTTGTAAGTCCGACGAGATCGTCGGACCAAGCATATGACGATGATTTCTCACCAGCCACAGCCTGCCCAGCGGCAGCAAGGGGAGTGGAGATGAGGGTGGAGGTACTCACCTTTGAACCAGTATCCAATTCGCCATGCTTACGCTTCTTAGGCGCGTCGTCGACGTCCATAGGATTCACAGCATTCTCGGGTTGCGACATCGAAGAAGTGGGAGACAAGGACAAAGACAAAAGCAGTGAGGAGGGCTCGGACGGGAGCAGGGGGGGTAGAGGAAGGTGTGGGAGGCCTAAACGAGCAGATAGAGGTAGGTTCTCGAAGGATTCGAGGGGTTGTCGCCGTGTGCAAGCAGAGTGGCACAAAGACGAGAGATTCCAGTATTTCGGAGCAGTAAACAGGAGACGAGGTGGAGGAGCGAGGACTCGTAGTGATGTGCTGGCTTTGGCTTGAAGCCAGAAGCCAAGCCAGCCAAGCCATGGTTTCACGAAGCCAAGCCAGGCCAGATCGCTGGCTTGAGCTGGCTTTGGCTTCTGGCTTCAGATTTGCCAAGCCAAGCCAGGCCATGAAGCCAGGGCTTAGCCGGGGTTGCAATTTGTGCCTTTAAATTACCCATAGACATCGATTTTGACCTCTGAATATCCCTCTTGCATCCCATTAATTATATCAGATTGATACTCACCCACTCAACGGCAAGGTCGACTCAATTGGGACAACCCATTTTGGATGAGCAAGTTCAAATGCTAAGATTGTGGTCAATATCTGTGTTGGAGAAGGTATCATGTACTTTCTGATCATGAAGAAACACCCACAGGTCAATTACAAGTGACAGAGACAAGCCATGGTTGGTTTTAAAATTTGTGGTTCAGGCCATGGCTCAAGCCAGGGCCAGGCCAGGCCAAGCCAGGATCCCTGGCCCTGGCCCTGGCTTGGGATTCCTCAAGCCAAAGCCAGATGAAGCCAGGCCAGTCCTACGTATATTTTACTATTAAACATCACGACATCTAGTTCCCTCTAGAGGCTTTGGCCACATACCCCTATACCTCGCGGATTTCCCGCTTTGCAGCCGTCCCGTCACGGTTTTGCTAAGTTTTCGAGTACAAACGATTTTTACTGCTACCATTTTATGGACCCGATACGATACCCTACGATACACTAGCCAGATTTATATCTACCATATGTCTTAGACACACAGGATATAAAACAAAGATTCAAAATAAAAATAAAAATAAATAAAAAATAAAATAAAAAAGCCAGGCCAGAGCCATGGTTTCCGGGCCAAGCCAAGCCAGTGTTGGAATAACAAACCGAAGTCTGTGCGAAGGATTTTGCTCGGACGCCAGTGATATTGCGCCGCCTCACGAATATTCCCCCATGGGCATACCACGGAAGGATTTTCTTTACTTCGACTGAATCTATGTACATGCGCATGCGCGTTGTTTCTCCGTCTCGTGTTTACTTGTAATTTTTATATTTACTTCTCGATGTATTTAAGCCACAGTAGTCTACAGAATTGACCAGTTCAATCCTCGTTTTTATCCCCCGTTCAAAAGGTTATGGGCCCCGCCCGAATCTAAATTCTCCACAAACATCTACGCATCAACAAACTACTTCTTAGCTCTACACCATGTCGACCTGGGCGCTGACCCGGGCGATGAAAACTTCACCGCTATAATCCTCGGCTCGCTCCCTCCCTCCTACGATCCTTATCTCTCCGCGATTACGGCGACATCGACCTTGCTCGCCACAACCCTCTCCCCCTCCGACCTTATCCGTGGCCTCAATGAGGAGGCCGACCGTCGATCCCTCAAGCAGAAGTCCAAGAAGGACGACCGCGACATTGCATTCTCCGCGGGAGAACGTAAGGATGGCCGTAAAGGCGGTGCATCGAAGCCCAATGTGGAGTGCTACAACTGCCACAAGAAGGGCCACGTCAAAGCGGACTGCTGGGCGAAGGGCGGCGGAAAGGAGGGAGAGGGACCACGTGGGAAGGGGAAGGGAAAAGGAAAAGGCAAGGGGAAGGGGAAGGAAACCGCCAACGCCGCTGAAGACGACGGCGTGTGGATGGCACAGGCCGGCAGCGACAAGGGCGATGACGGCCAGTGGATGGCGCAGGCCGAGGCGAACGTGGAGAGGTTCCAGGACGAATGGGCCGGACTCACCACGGGCGATGGCAGTGCTACGCATAGCAGTGCGGGTCGCTGGCTGTCTGATTTTGACGATGAAGACTTCTTCGAGGAAGAAGATGGCGCTGTCAGCGACACGGCCTCAGTTCCCACGATGGAGGACTTACTGGCGACTGCGAATGGACTCGCAGACACGGCCGAGAGCGACTACGCACCCTCGGACTTGCGGGGGATCGCATATTTCATGCATCTCCTGGACGGCTCCGACTCGGACTCGGAGGACGAGGGCAGCGAAATGCCGGACCTCCAGAGCGTGTCTGACAGTGACAGCTCGTGCGACTCAATGCCGGACCTGCAGAGCATCTCTGCATCGGACGATAGCGACGACGAAGACCTGCAGAATGTGTCAGACTCAGAGGAAGATCATAACTTGGGTGAAAGTGACGCTGAGTCCTTACCCGATTTCCTTTCCGCGTACGCTTCTGACTCCAAATACGATGAGAATATCAATTGCACGGCTTCGCCAGATGGGCCGGATCGCCCGCCGAAAGATCTCGACGACGACATGGCCGACTGGGTCAAGATTTCTATCAACGAATGGCTCAGCAATCAACAGGACATCGAAGAGGAAAAGATTACCTCGTCCTTTGATACAGCAATGCTGTCATGAACAGATCGCTTATCAGACCTGATCCGGGCTTATCTGGCCTTATCGGAGCTGATCTGCGCTTATCTGGGCCTTATCGGACTCCATCTACTGTCAGACTCCTTATCCTGCACTGTAGATAGCGTATATAGCACGATACTTATCATTGATAAGGACACTTCCATATTAGTTTAGGACACTCCCATACTTATCAGATCGTTCCCATGTCACCCACTAGTATATATACACCCCTGTAGTCGTTGTAGTCCCCAGTCTTGAGCTGGTCATATCTCCACTAGCAATATAGGCAATTCCTTTCTTCTTGAGCACAACCTTGGTCCACTTTGCATTTGCCTGCATAGTATTGGCCAGTGTGTCTGACAAAAGCTCAAGACTCCCCTAACCAACCTTGTGCTCGCCCTCCTCTCCTCTAATCTCGCCCTCATCCTCTTATCTCTCCCTTTATCTCCCACAACTCCGAAATCATCTCAACTAGTTAGAACCTCCCCTTTCATCTTCAATAAATCCTGAGCCCTTTAGTTAGTAGTAGCCCTAGTCAGTAAGGCAGTAGGGACAAAAGAGTCGTGGTAGCGACTCTCTAAAGCCAACTGTTGCCCCGGGTCTGTAGCAGGCTGTAGCAGGGTTCTCTTCATCCAGAAACAAACGGTAGTCAATCCGTTGATCTGGGAGGATTTAACAACTGGGCTTTAGTTTCAGCTCTTGACTTGGAGCTACTATCGACGAAGAAGACACCCGTTTCTGTGTATCACTTCCCAAGGGCTCGCTATTGGCTGTAGGGTCAATCTGTTTGCACAGAGCAGGTACCTGCCAGTAGTCCCCTTCCAACCGCGCGGATCCGAGATCCAAATCACAACCAACACACACAAACTTCCCAAACTCCGTTTTTACATACAATGGCCTCCCCATTCCAAGGCCTACCCCGTGATGACCCCGTCTACATGCACTTGAGCGACGACCAGGAAAGGATGATGGCACCAGCACTTGCTGATGTCGGATTCTGGACTTTGCTTTGGGCTGCTATTCGCAGCTTGTTAAGCAGTTTCTATTCGTTGCTTGGCTTCAATGAGCGCAGCACAGTTGCTACTGAACGCATCGCTACTGCTGTTCAGGCCTACACCACCCGTCCTACTCCGAAGAAGCCGTTGAAGCTCGATTCACCCGAGAGCTTCAATGGACAGCCAGACAAAGTTGAAGCGTTTCTCAATGCTCTAGCTTTGTACTTCGATGGACAAGAGATCACACATGACAAGCAGCGCATCATCTTTGCGCTCTCTCTTGTAAAAGGTGGCACTGGTGATATTGCAGGCAACTGGGCTGATCTACAGTGAAAGAACATTGTAGACCATTCCAATCGGGTTCCCAACACCGTTTACATCGCGACCTGGCCCGGTTTCGTTAGCAGCTTCACTGCCTACTTCCAGTACACGTCTTCCAAGGACGAGGCACAGAGGAAGCTGACGAAACTGCAGCAGGGCAAAGGGACCGCTGATGAGTTTATCACACTCTTCAAAGGTCTTGCTCCGGCCAGTAAGCTCGATGATGAGGCTCTCTTGCACTTCTTCAAGCAGGGACTCAACCCTGGTCTGCGCACCGCGGTTTTTAACCTGCGTCCGCAGCCAGCCACGTATGGAGAATGGCTCAAAGAGGCCTCAACGGTGGATAGGACTTATCGCATGAGCAAAGAGTATAGCTCTGCGTTCAGTCGTCCTGAGACACAGCAAAAGGCGAAAACGCCCGCTGTGCAGGTGCCGCAAACACGGGTTGAAAGAGACCCTGATGCGATGGATGTGGACAGGCAGAGAGACAACCGCAAGTGTTACCACTGCGGCCAGCCTGGTCACATTGCGCGGTGGTGCCCAAAGCAGAAGATGCAGTTTACAGTCCGTAATATGACCAAGGACGAACGAGCTGAATTGCTCAAGTCCATCCAGGATTTTCAGGAGGACCAGGAGTGAGCACGAACTCACTGGTCGATAGTAGCACCTATGTTCCTTCCCATGTAGTCATTCCCGATCTTGAATCTATCTATGATGCCCCGGAAGCAACAGAAGTGCGAAGTGCAGTCAGATTTCCTGAAAAGAAAGTCGATCCTGGAAGTGTTGAATGGACGGCCAGACAGCTTCGGACCAGCAAACCCGAAGTTGCTATTGGTGTCCTGGACATTTGGGCAAACCGTAGGAGGCGGGCGGAGGTCAGTTTGGAAACCATTGCAGAGTTAAACAGCTTGGATGACGAGCAAGTTGTTGAAGCTCTGAACGAGTTGAAAGGAAGACGGCGTTATATCCGAGGTTCTGGGAACCAGATGAACATCGAACTGGTTGCTAAAACACTTGATACCCAGAAGCGCTTCAAACTATCAGCGTTACTGGACTGTGGATGCACGGGCAGTTGCATAGATGCTTCTTTTGTGAAGGCTAATAAAATCAACACAAAGAAGTATCCCCGTCCAATCCCGGTCTACAACGCTGATGGCACGCTGAATTCGGGTGGCCCTATTCGAGAGTACGTTGAAATGCTCCTCGAGATCGGTCAACACGTCGAAATCCTTCAATTTGCTGTTTCCAACCTAGGGAAAACTGAGATGTTCATTGGGTACGAATGGCTCAAACTGCACAATCTGTCTATTGATTGGGCAAAGAACACTCTCAAGTTTGATCGTTGTCCGGCTAGGTGTGAGCCGCTAGGGGGGTGGGAGGATCCTGAATCCAACGACTCGGACCCGGAAGACCCTGAGCTCGAAGAGGGAGATCGTCTTCTTGTGGTAGACTTCCAGGAGGAACTGCGCATTCGTGCTTTTCAGACCAAAGCTGGCAAAGTGTCTGAAGAGAAATCCAAGAAGGACAAGCCCAAGTCCTTCGAGGAGTCAGTTCCCAGGAAGTACCACGACTTCAAGGACTTGTTTGACAAAGAGAGCTTCGATGAGCTGCCTCCATCTAGGCCTTGGGACCATGTTATTGAATTGGTTCCCAATGCTAAGAATCTAGACTGCAAGATCTATCCACTCAGTCTAGAGGAACAGAAGCAGCTTGACGAGTTTTTTGATGAAAACTTGAAGACAGGACGCATTAGACCATCGAAATCTCCTATGGCCTCACCATTCTTCTTTGTCAAGAAGAAGGACGGTGCTCTTCGACCTATACAGGACTACCGGAAGCTGAATGATATGACGATTAAAAACCGTTATCCTCTTCCGCTTATCCAGGAGCTGGTAGACAAACTCAGCCAAGCTCGGTATTTCACCAAACTGGATGTCCGTTGGGGGTTCAATAACGTCAGGAAGGAGACGAGTGGAAGGCAGCGTTCAGAACTAACAGAGGGCTGTTTGAGCCTCTGGTTATGTTCTTTGGCCTAACCAATTCACCGGCTACGTTTCAGACAATGATGAACACAATTTTCAAAGATGAGATCGACGGTGGAAAAGTCATTATCTACCTCGATGACATCCTCATCTTTACTGAAACGTTGGAGGAACATGAGATCATGGTCCGGAAGGTTCTGCAGAAACTGCGTGCAAACAAGCTCTTTTTAAAGCACACAAAGTGCGAGTTTGAACGTAGTGAAGTAGAATACCTTGGCCTGATTGGCTCGCACAACGAAGTCAGAATGGACCCTGCCAAAGTCCAGGCTGTTGTTGAGTGGCCTGAACCACGCCACAAGCGAGATGTCCAACAGTTCCTTGGATTCATGAACTTCTACCGCCGGTTTATTGAAGACTTCTCTGGTGTTGCCAGACCGCTGTCTGCTCTGACTGGGAAAGGGGGGTGGCGGTGGACGGCTGTGGAAGCGGAGGCATTTGCGGAGTTGAAGCGCCGGATCACGTCTGCTCCTGTCTTGGTCATCCCCAAGGCAAAGGGACGTTACCGGTTGGAGGCCAATTCGTCTGATTTTGCAACTGGTGGTATTTTATCGCAACAGCAGGAGGATGGTGTCTGGCGACCGGTTGCCTTCATTTCTCATGCTCTCAATGAGACTGAACGCAACTATGAAATCTATGACAAGGAGATGCTTGCAATCATGCATGCACTCTCTGAGTTTTGCCAGTACCTGCTAGGAGCATTGGAGGACTTCGAGATCTGGACAGACCATAAAAACCTCGAATACTTCAAGAAGCCCCAGAAGCTGAACAGACGACAGGCGCGGTGGGTGGTGGAGATGCAGGAGTTTCACTTCACTCTACATCACAAGCCAGGCAAGGCAATGGCTAAAGCGGACTATCTCTCGAGACGAGCAGGTCATGAGAAGGGGGTGAATGACAACGAGAACGTAGTCCTGCTGAAGCCGGAGTTTTTCCGAGTTCATCATCATGATATCAGCGCCCTCAGCGATGAAATCATGACTCGGATTAAGCGCGCTTGGCAGCACAAAGACAAGCTTGTTGAGCGCGCTTTGGCCAACAAGGAGAAAGATTGGGAGGAGCTGGATGGGCATATTGTGACCTGGAAGCACCGGTTCTATGTCCCTCGAGACAAGAAGCTGCGGGAAGACCTCATCCGCTGGCATCATGACACTAGTCTCGCAGGACACCCTGGACGCTTCAAAACTCAGGAGCTGATCACTCGGAACTACTGGTGGCCGCGTTTGCAGACAGATATTCGTTCTTATGTAGAAGGGTGTCAGACTTGCCAAAAGACTAAACCGAGAAGAATGGCACCCCCTGCACCTCTGTCTCCGAACACGGTACCCACGCGACCCTGGCAGATCGTCACTGTTGATCTGTTAGGCCCGCTTCCGATGTCAAATGGTTATGACATGATTCTGGTGTTTGTTGATCGATACACAAAGCGTGCCAAGTTCCAAGCATGCAATGTTGAGATCAACTCAATGGGCTTTGCCAAACACTACCGGGATCGTGTTTTCCGTGACCATGGGCTCTCTGAGCGGTTGATCCATGACCGAGGTCCACAGTTTGCTTCCCAGTTCAGTAGGGACTTGTGCAAGCTTTTGGGCATTAAGCAGAACATCACGACTGCGTACCACCCTCAGACCGATGGGCAGACCGAGCGAGTGAACCAGGACTTGGAGCAGTTCCTTAGGATCTTTGTCAATCATCGTCAGAGCGACTGGGCAGAATGGCTTGCCATTGCTGAGTTTAGCTACAACGACAAGATCCATACTGCTACTGGTCACACTCTGTTCTTCCTTGACTCTGGACAACATCCATGGAAAGGGATTGAGCCCAGAGGTACGGTGCGCACTCAGAGTGCCCAAGAGTTTGCAGACAGCATGAAGAAGATCAGGGAGGAAGCAGAATCGTCTCTTAAAGCAGCTGCAGAGACGATGAAGCGGTTCTATGATCGGAAGCGTACAGATGCCAGAGAATACAAGGTCGGGGACATGGTCTATCTCGAAGGCACCAACATCGAGACAGTCCGTCCGACCAAGAAATTCGATGACAAACGTTACGGTCCTTTCAAGGTCTTGCAGAAGATTGGCACTTCAGCCTATCGTCTGCAACTGCCTGCTTCCTGGAAGTCTAAACACCCTGTCTTCAATGAAGCTCTGTTGTCTCCCTACATCCCTCCCAAATTCCCCTCCCAGAAAAAGACCCCTCCGCCGCCACCTGAACTTGTTGATGATCACCTGGAGTATGAAGTGGAAGAAGTGTTGGATTCGAGGCTTAGGAGTGGAAAGCTCGAATATTTTGTGCATTGGAAAGGATACCCAAAGGAGGAAGACAGTTGGGAGCCGGTTGGCAACTTGACAGATAATGCCGGCCTGCTTGATGAGTTCCACCGAAAACACCCCTCGGCCCCTCGCCCCCTACCCCGAAACGTCCGTTTTATTTATAAACCCATTGAAAACTTCACCACCACACCTCGTTTACCTGGACATCTCTACAACTGGGAGAATGGGAAGATTGAATCATTCCGACCCATTGTGTGGACACAATCCTTAAGAGGGGGGTAATGTCATGAACAGATCGCTTATCAGACCTGATCCGGGCTTATCTGGCCTTATCGGAGCTGATCTGCGCTTATCTGGGCCTTATCGGACTCCATCTACTGTCAGACTCCTTATCCTGCACTGTAGATAGCGTATATAGCACGATACTTATCATTGATAAGGACACTTCCATATTAGTTTAGGACACTCCCATACTTATCAGATCGTTCCCATGTCACCCACTAGTATATATACACCCCTGTAGTCGTTGTAGTCCCCAGTCTTGAGCTGGTCATATCTCCACTAGCAATATAGGCAATTCCTTTCTTCTTGAGCACAACCTTGGTCCACTTTGCATTTGCCTGCATAGTATTGGCCAGTGTGTCTGACAAATGCTCGCCAACGAGGCAGGCACCCCGGGAGTCGAGACGGAGCTCTACGACTCGGGCGCATCGCGCCACATGTCGCCGTACCGGCAGAAGTTCATTAACTTCACGCCCATCGCCCCGAAATCCATCACGGCCGCGGACAACGGAACGTTCCAGGCTATTGGACAGGGCGATATTCGAATCAGCATTCCGAATGGGAAGAATACCACGGCGACGATCCTCCTGAAAGGAGTTCTTTACGCGCCGAAGCTAGGACTCACCCTTGTCTCGATCAGTAAAATTACTGATGCTGGTTTTGCGACGCTATTCCGCGACGACTTCTGCAGGATTTTCGATAAGCAACGCAAAATCCTGGGGGTTGTCACCAAGAAGAATGGGACTTACCGTGTTCAGCACGAGTCCACCGCGCCGACTGGAGATACCGCCGCGGCCGCCGTCGAAACCGTCTCGATTGATGAACTCCATCGTCGGATGGGTCATATCGCGCCGGAAGCCGCCAAACGTCTTGTCAAAGATGGTGTGGTGACTGGAATCAAGCTCGACGAGTCCACGGAGATCAAATCCTGTGCGTCGTGTGAGTACGGGAAGATGCATCGGAAACCAGTCGCGAAAGTGCGGAAGGAGCCGCGCGCTGCCGCCATGGGCGACATGATCCATTCGGATGTGTGGGGGCCATCCCCGACAAAGACGATCAATGGCCGTGAGTACTACTCGAGTTTCACGGATGATCATACTCGCTGGTCACGACTTTACATCCAGCGCTCGAAGGACGAGACCTTCGATTCGTACAAAGCGTACGAGGCATGGCTCTTGACGCAATTCGGTGTCAAGATTCGCAAACTCCACTCTGACCGCGGAGGGGAGTACTGGAGCAATGAATTCGACGCTCACCTTGCCCAAATGGGTACGGAACGCAGCTTCACCGTCCACGACACCCCCGAGCACGACGGCGTCTCGGAACGCCTCAACCGTACGGTCTTGGAACGCGTACGTGCTATGCTTCACGCCAGTGGGATGCCTAAATTTCTGTGGGGCGAGGCCGTCAATCATGCAATATATCTTAAAAATCGCACTTCGACACGCGCCTTGGAGAACAAAACCCCCTTCGAGATGGTCTATGGCAAGAAGCCTGACCTCTCGTGGCTCCCCGAGTTCGGCGCGAAGATTTGGGTCCACGACCCCAAGGGCAGCAAGTTTGACGACCGCGCACAAGACGGCCGGTGGGTTGGCTTCGATGAAGTCAGCAGTGGGCATCGCACAGCACTTGGTACCCAGGTACGCCCGTCCTCCCGACTACTCCCATAAAATTTCCTAGGTCATTTTATGTTTCCCGGTAGAAGTCGTCTTGCTAACTGTGAATTCTTTGGCTACACAGAATTTTTGCGGGGTCAAGTTCCGGGGAACAAGACGAGGTGTGCAAGCACAACCCACAGAAAATTCATCAAGCCATTATCCACAGCATCAAAATCCGTAACTTGTATTAGCACATCTCAGGAAATTTAATTATCCGTTAGGTTCACTTCACAGAGGAACCAGGCCCATATTCCGGTGGTCAACCAGAAATATTTAATCGGGGGAATATAAATTCTTGAGCAGTTAATGGAGAGACTGTCAAACAAACTGTTGCAGCCGCAAACACCGCGCTCTCTTCGGATGCCGTCACGGATACTATCGGTTCTCTCCGCATGGAAAAATCGGAGCTTCGAAACCGTCTCGCATTTAGCAACGCGCAGCTCCGCTACCAACTCGACCACCGTGAGTATCTCCTCCGCGACCTCCGTCGGGTTCTGGATTCCCAGCACCACAGGTCGGCCCCGTCTAGTTCGAAATCTGGATGATCCAGACACCATGTTCGTTTATTTTATTATCAAGATATTCTGTCTCTGATTAAAATCATAGTGTCTGCGACCATTGCTCCGAGTCGACGCCGCCTCACCAGTCTCACTCTTGCAATAACTACGCCTTCGTGCCTCTAAACGAAGACGTTCATTACAGACTTCAGCGTCTATAAACGAAGGTGTATTTCATGGACTCTAGCATCTCTAAACGAAGATGACCTCAATCACATATCACCAACTAGGTCAGGTTTTCCTTTACCTGATTCCCCACTGGCTTTTACTATCCCCACGCGTACTGTACCAACTTGTCTAGACGTCATGGCCCTAGATACACACTGTCCTTACACGAATCACAAATTTGCCGTCCTTATGTTTGAACTTGTTGTATTCTCAAGCTCACACGTAAGGTTTGACCGGCTTCCTGGACGTTGGAGTCCCTCTTGATCACAAACCACCACAATCAAAGCAAGTGGCATCAAAGCAAGTGGCACAAACCCAGCACCCCACTCTTGCCAAAACCCATCCCCCGACAGGCGCATAACGATGTCGGCACCCTTCAATGCACCCCCTTGGAGCTGGATGTCATAGAGCTGGGGGCGTCGGGGCTGGTGCCACTCACCCGACCTCACACTCATTTTCACGGTGCTTCGACGTAGTTGCCCTGCGTCCGCGGCCCGACCTACTCAAGAATTGGCCACTTGGCCCGGCGTGTTCCATTATGCATATGCACTCCTCTACCACCTACTTATGCCACCCACTTCTCCTCTCTTTCACCTCCGGGACCGTTGATCCGTCCCTTTCGGCACATCCAAATGGAACAAGCCACCCCACACCCCACCAATTTCACACCAGTACATCCAGGTCCACGCACCACCCACGAACCTCGATCTCATTGCTTCTCGGGCATCTTCCTTCGACGAAGGACCTGCGTGTGGGCACTTGTGCATTTACCCAGTGGACGGCTTGCGGACGGACGCGATGGGAGATACACTACCAACATATATATATACATACGCTTGTGGGACCTACGTTATATGGGCACTTTTGCAATTATCCCCAGCTTCAGGGGGGGGTGCGGGGCAATGCACTACCAACATACATACACTGTAGGACTCAGCCAGATACCTAGTACTAGCAAAGTAGCCACATAGGCCGTAAACGGCCTGAGCGCTACTATAAATATACTGATTTACACATTCCTGGACGTTTAGAGCGCCTTAGCTTAGGTTCCCCTTCCTCATCATATCCGATACATCATCGTCTGGGTCAAGGTCCGGGATCTCCTCGCTTATGTAGCTTTCACTATCCGAACTTTCCTCCTCGCCGTTATTATTAGTGGTATTGGGCTTTCATCAGCGAAATGACAAAAGTCTTGTGATCTTTTGATCTTGTTGTCCTGTAAAAAAAAAAAAAGTTCGCAGAAATGGTCCTTAGAACCCAATGGGATGGGTCAGAAAAAAAAAATTTGGGGTGTCTGGTGGGATTTTTGACATAGCCTGCGGTCTGGCGGTCTGGCGGTCTTTTTCGACCTGTACAGGCCTGTACAGGACGTCACAAGACGTCACAGGACAGTTGCCAAAATCGCGATGTTGTCGGGCGAATGTTAATTCGGTGAAACTGCATATCTTTGCCCAAGTACTCATCTTTCTCGTCGTCGAGCTCTGCCAGCTCATCCAACCCTTCTTTTGATAGATCAATTAAGTCCAGTATATTGTCCGGCAATATAATCGACTCTCGTTGTTCAAATGGGATGACCCTAAATGCTCCGATCTTTCCATGGAGCATAGCACCATCTAGTTCGCAGATCAGATATGATCCACCAAATGTGCGCCTTACAACCACCATTGGTCCCATGTATCTTGTGTGCATCTTTGTATTCAACGATTTCTCTACTTGGGTAAGGTAGGCGCAGTCCGCATCCATCGAGTCACGTGGTGTAACAGCGTGACACCGACTCCCGCCCTTACTACATAGTTCCGCAGGTACTGCCGGCCCTTATAAAAGGATAAATTCATTGCCAAAAATTCACGCACCGACTCGGTCTCGCAACCAGCCTTGTTACACCCACCCGTTTGATTAGACTCAGAATCATTGCCGAATTTTCGCGCTCCACAGCAGTGACACCTTGTTGCAGTACTACTCAAAACCGAAGACATGTCGTGACTTGTTTGGGCCGAGATGACACAGGCCGCCGGTCAACAACTTTTAAACAAGGTACAAACTTGGGGTGAAGGCCGTGGCATTGCCCGGCATGTCCTCGAACTTATTTTTTATATGTAAAAACTATGTGCGTTTAGTTGGTACCACATATCATATTATCACTATCCCACTAAAATGATACCGCATTCAAAATTGAGAAATCTCACCAAGGCCGAACACCACGTGACCGTACGCGTCGCATCTCCACAACCATATTAGTCAGAATAACAAATATAGCGCGCTTCGCAGCAGAGCCCACTCACTTGGGATTAAAGTAATCATTTTGTGAATCATACCTTCTCTCAGTATCAATTTTGTGGGTACAAATGCATGCCAGTTTTGCAGACCAATCAGAACAGCGAAACATTGAACAAACAGAATCTCGGGGAGCCTCACTGTGGCACCCCTGCTTAAATCAACCCAGAAATATTCAGGGGAGCTACCGAGATGCTAATTAACATTCCAAAATTGTGTTTCCAGTTAAAATAAAATTTTGTGGGCACTAACGCAAGCTCTTTTTGAAGATTGATCAGAACAACCAAACATCGAACAAACAGAATCTCGGGGAGCCCCACTGTGGCACCCCTGCTTAAATCAACCCAGAAATATTCAGGGGAGCTACCGAAATGCTAATCCACGTCCCGAAATTGTGTGTCCGGTTCAAATAAAATTTTGGGGGTACTAACACTAGCTCTTTTTGAAGATGAATGAGAACAGCCAAATATCGAGCAAACAGAATCTCGGGGACTCCCACTGTGGCACCCCTGCTTGAATCGAGAAATATTCAGAGGAGCTACTGAGATGCTAATTAACGTTCTGAAATTGTGTGTCAGGTTCAAATAAAATTTTGTAAGTACTAACGCAAGCTCTTTTTGCAGATCAATCAGAACAGCCAAACATTGAGCAAACAGGATCTCGGGGAGCCCAACTCTGGTACCCCGGGTTCAAAATACAGCAGGATATATCGTGTTCATTAGCTTAAGCCTGGTCATTGGAGCCCTTCCTCGACTGTGCTGCGCAGTCAGAACCATTTTTTTCATCACAGCCGGCCCGGCGCTATGTTACAGGTAATCCCCATCCAACCTCTCCTCTTGCACAGGCAGATTTCCATGTCATTTACTGTGCTGCAGGCTGTTATGTGCCATTGGACAGACATGTATGTACCTTCCTGCGGCCACGTAGATATTTATTTTGGTACTAGAGACGAACAACAACACTCATTCATTCCGCATCTGTTCCCTTCCTTTTTGTTGCTTCCAACTCCCCTTTATAGCATTCAAGGTCAAACTCGCGGATAGGTAAGACACTCGAGACAATGCAGAGGTAATATCGAAAAAGTGCTCAGGGTCGGGTTCGAACCACTGACCAAGGTACAGTATTAATTACGTAACGCTAAGGACCATTAGAAAAACGGTGAGAAAACATCACAAATTACTGACCGTGGGAACAAAAAGGTGAAGGAAATTTAGGCACAGCCACTATTCTCAATACGAATGGAAAAATCTCGTACCGGGTTTTTTACTCTGCAAAATCTGCTGTCAACTTTTGGTAAAAGAACGATCTCTTATTTCATAAGTTCTCGTAATCCCAATCCTTCTGGACAGTTCTGGTGCCATAATTACTAGGTCCAGGTGGAAAGTTTGATAGTTGCAAGTCGTCAGGCAAACAAGACATAACATGATCGGTGAAATTTGGTGGTACGGACCAGGCGCGGTTGGTCAATAATGCCATAAAACACAAGATATGGTTCACATTTGATGCTCAGATGGACCTGGAAGATATTTTTCACGTCTAGGAGGCAGCTATGTTGATATTTGGCGTAAAAAAAAGTACATACATTTTTTTTTTTCTGGCGGTCAGGTAGACCCCCCCCTCCTACCCCATATGGTAATCTCTTATCTTTGGGGCCCCTTGGATGTGGAGCAAGCGGGAGGTATCGGTATTGGCTATGCCACCGTCCACCTCTCCTCTTCCAGCCAAGGCCCAATTCACATCCCCCGCCAACTCAACAACGTAGGAACTCTCCTGGCAGTTCCACCTGTTCACGGGAACTCGGATCGAGATGGATGCAGGAGCAGAGGGGGGTGTCAGTAGCGATTTCCAAATTGGGACAAAAACTTGTCACGAAGTTCTGTCTGCAACCATACCGAAGGCGCGAATCAGAAAAATCCCGTTTTGGGCAGTTTCTGATTCTCGCGACCGATTCGCCCATATCTCGATGGATTGATTTTGCACGGATTCAGATGAAGCATACATAGCTAGATAATTCATGCTAATTCGTGCGCAATTAGTGATAGAAAATAAACTGCGGCCTTATTTTCTCGATCAAAATTGCTCTTCTCCATCTCTCGTTAACGGTATTTGCACCATCAGCATTCAACTCCCACTCAAGGAACACAAAGGAAGGATATCTGTGGGTCGGATTGTTACATATTATTATTTACTAACTATGGACAATCGATTGTCATTGTCGATTGTTCTTCCTTTTATGGGAGCCTGATTGTTGACCTGATTGTTCGGCAATCCTGGGCAACGTCAGACCGTGGCAACGCCGTTTGATGGTCTGACAACGATGAGACCCCTCCGTCCATTGTCCACGACAGCAGCGACCCCCGAATTCTCCTTGTTCCCCTCAATTTTACAGCGATTTTATTGCAATCATTTGGCACTTATCCATTGAATGACACTCAACATTGATGGCTGAAAAAAAAAGCCACCATCACTTACATTCGACAGTTTTCATTGAGGGCGGGGGTGGCGCGCACAGGGGGCGGGATTAGGCGGGACTCCAGAGACGATGACCGGGAATGTTGCGACAATCCACAATCGACAATCGATTGTGCATCCGAACAGGCTAAACTATTTGTTAGCCGCACTTCAATGACTTCCTGAGCATGTCACAGACAGGCCGACTTTCCCACATCCAATAACGCCGTAAGATCAATCAAAGGATCTGGGCACGTCTTCGGTAAGATGAAGACAAGAGTGAGGATAAGATCAACGCGTAAAGATGATAAAATAAAAACACTAAGGTACATGGGTGGAACTACAGCTACTTATATATACTGTAAGGCTACTTATATATACTGCAAAGTTGTTGGTAGCTGTTTGTACAATAATGATGAAAAAAGGATGAAACAATATTAACACATGGACCTTGGTCCAGTGATGGCCCTAAAGCCTTAAATATCGACCCCCAAAATTTCTAAGGCCATAGGGCTTAGGTTAAGGCCGTAGGCCTTAGATGCCCTCAGGCCTGAGGTACCAAAAAAGGAAATTCATTCCCAACTGTATCTACGAATTACCACTTCCCCGTACCAGCCATCTAATCACCATATACCTCGTCGTCGTCAATTTCAATCGCTCCATTGTCAGGTGAGTCGTCCACCATGACTGGTCTCGCCCCACTGCGGAGGGGGGTTCTTGAGTGTGTGATCAACACATTGCCAGCAACAAGCCCGGACGTGCTTTGAGTTGGTCCCGGGACGTGGGTGGAAGTAAGCCCTGGTCCCTTGTCGTCGCCCATGATGAGAAGAACAGCGGAGAAAATATTTGATTAAATTATGTAAGTGACACGTGATGTCTAAGGCCGTAGGTGAGCATTGTCAGAGCAACTGGTCCTCAAGCTAAGCCTTACCCTCAGGCCTTAGGCCCAGGCTAACTTAGGGCCATCACTGCCTTGGTCACCTGCCCGAGCACACGACACAGTCACCTGCAGATCTGAGTCACCAAGGTAACTAGTCCGCATGGTCAGGTACAGGCTCCAGAGTAGTGGGAAGGATATGATCCAGGATCAATAGGATCACAGGCTTTGATGGCATCGGTGATGGAATCAACCGGTCAGACTGTGACAGAGCATCTCTGGCTCCTAAGGCTCCAACCGGGATTAACAAAACTCCTACATTACATAGATTCCACCGTCGGTACATTCTGCGGTAGACACGGTACATTCGGACAAATGTACCGCCTTTGGATCAAACACGGCACGTCGGGGATGCACGTGGTCACGTGCGGCGTTGGAACGCGTCGAAGCCTGGTGTCTGTCCGTTATAGTGGATCACGTACTATGTCGATCGCACGATTAACCGTTGCGGGCGGGTAGAGGTCGGAAAGGGTAAATGGGTCTTCATGAAGCGGCTGCGCACGACGCGCAGAAAGGGTAAGAGGTAGAGTGGGGAGGAAAGGGAAAGGATAGGGGCGGTAGGAAGGTATGAAGGGTAGACTTTTTATTATGTCACAACTAAGGCTCGGTCTCCGTCCAAGGCGCGCAGTGCGACCGAGGATTGGGGGGTGGAGGGTAAGAGGAGCGGTAGAAGAACTGAATAAAAAGTCTAAAGAATACAAGCGACTATTTACTGTATTTATACTGTTTAGAGGTCGCTATATTTACTAACTACAATAACGACTTAAGGTCGTGTATACTACTGACACAGATCATTCATTAATTATGTGTGTCCATCGTCCGTATTGTTCGTGTACAATAACCCGTCGTCGTTAGGCGTCGATCACCTTGTTGTGTCGTCGTGTTGTGACGTCATGGGTCCTTCACGTGTGGTTCGCGGTCACGTGGAATAAATAGAGGTACACCGTCGGGTACGTCGGGGATGCACGTGGTCACGTGCGGCGTTCGAACGCGTCGAAGCGTGACACGCGTTCTCTGTTCTCTTCGGCAATCCTGCCGAGGTTCTGTTCCTTGGGCGGCATTAATCCCATTGCCCTAAGCTTCGCAGCCCAAGCCGCCTTCTCCTCATCGGCCATCTTGCCGATATCCAGCCTCGCGTCCACAGCCCTTTTCTCCGACGTTTCCCCCAGCCCATGATCCTTGTTGTATTTTGCCAGGATCTTGGCCGCGTGCGTCAAGTGCCGCTTCGGCTCCCACGTCCGCTCCCCGAGCGGGTAGTTCTTCCACTTGACGAGGTATTGATAACCCCGTCCCCGTTTCCGATGGTCGATAATCTCCTCGACCTCGTACTCCGGCTCCCCGGCCACTATCTCCGGTGCTGGTCTCGTCTCCCGCCTGTGTTCCGGCGGCTCCACGTACGGAGTCAGCTTCGACTCGTTGAAGACCGGATGTGACTGGTCCGTCTCCGGCAGCCTAAGCCGCCAAGCCGCCAAGCCGACCTTCTCCAGGACTTCGTACGGGCCGAGCCGCCGATCGTCCAACTTCTTCGTCGGCCGACTAGTGGTGATGTCTCCTCCATCCAACCACACCTTGTCGCCGACTTTGATCTCCGGCGCATCTCTCCTATGCGCATCGTACTGCTTTTTCATCGTTTTCTGGGCTTTCTGTCACGCTTCGACGCGTTCCAACGCCGCACGTGACCACGTGCATCCCCGACGTACCCGACGGTGTACCCTTATCTATTCCACGTGACCGCGCACCACACGTGAAGGACCCATGACGTCACAACACGACGACACAACAAGGTGATCGACGCCTAACGACGACGGGTTATTGTACACGAACAATACGGACGATGGACACGCATAATTAATAAATGATCTGTTTCAGTAGTATACACGACCTTAAGTTGTTATTGTAGTCAGTAATTATAGCGACCTCTAAACAGTATAAATACAGTAGATAGTCGCTTGTATTCCTTAGACTTTTTATTCAGTTCCTCTACCGCTCCTCTTACCCTCCACACCCCAATCCTTGGTCGCACTGCGCGCCTTGGACGGAGACCGAGCTTTAGTTGTGACATAATAAAAAGTCTACCCTTCATACCTTCCTACCGCCCCTATCCTTTCCCTTTCCTCCCCACTCTACCTCTTACCCTTTCTGCGCGTCGTGCGCAGCCGCTTCATCAAGACCCATTTACCCTTTCCGACCTCTACCCGCCCGCAACGGTTAATCGTGCGATCGACATAGTACGTGGTTCACTATAACGGACAGACACCAGGCTACGGGAAACGTTGAGACCGTCCAACGCCTTACGGTAGTCGCAGGAGTGCCGGCCTGACCTTCGGGAAGGACCGCCTCGCAGTCGTCGGGGGTGTCGTAGAAGACCCGGGACTGTTCCGTTCGCAAGAAACCACCTCCTACCCACCACCCGCTTAGTGCGGATCGACCCATCCCCTTCCCCAACAACCTCGCCGGCCCGTCGCAACGTATCGCGACACTCATACCCCATCGGACACCTCGTCCTCATCATCTTCTTCATCCGCCTCCCCGCCATCACCCCTATCCCCATTCGAACCCCGACCCCCTACACCACCGAACCCGCCATTTCCCACACTACCCGTCACCATCCCCCTTCAGCCCGCCATGCCGAATTACAAAGTTATCCTCGCCAACCCCCCGCCGTTCTTCAACGGCAACAAAGCCAAGTGGAATAACTTCCACGACACCCTATCGACCTACATCGCCGCATACGACGATGAGTTGGACACCGAGAAGAAAAAGGTGTTCTTCACCATCTCGTTCCTCCGGAACGAGGACGGCTCAGACTGCCTCGCGGCGGACTGGGTCCGGAACTGGAAGAAGCGGACATTTTCCGCTGCCGGCGTACTTCCCGCCACCTACACCCACTCGGCACTGATGGCCGAGTTGGAGAGCGCGTTCAAGGACCAAAACCTTGCGCAAGTGGCGCACCAGCGTCTGACGGCGACGCGGCAGGGAAGCCGCTCGTTTGTCGAGTTTATCCAGCAGTTCGAGCTGGATGCAGAATTGGCCGGGTACAGCCCGAACTCGGCCACCACCGGGTATAATGCCTTCCTGGTGGAGCTCCTGGAGGACTTAGTCGCCAAGGAGCTGATCGAGCAGGTGTACGCGGGCGGGAACCAGGTTCCCGACAAGTACAAAGAGTTCAAGGATCGCCTGATGGTGATCAATGGGAACCAGGAGCGCAAGAAGCTCCGAGCGGCTCAGCGGAGCCGAATGTTCTGGACCCCGGCGCAGAAAACCGCGCCGGCTGTCAAGGGGAACGCGGCGGTTGCCGGCGGGCAGCCGCACTTGATGAAGAAGATCGGGCCGGGAGAGACGGCGCCGATGGATGTGGACAAGACCGGGCCGAAGCGGCCGGTCTTCAAATGTTACAACTGTGGCCAGGAGGGCCACATGAAGAGGGACTGTCCGGCGCCGCGCGCCAATAAATTTAATATCCGGTCGATCAAGGCCGAAGACTATGCACACGAGGACCTGGCTGTCCTCGCCGCCACTCTCCGAGAGGCGGGTTTTTAAAGGGGCCCCCGCTCAAGGCCGAAGCGGCGCCCCAGACTCCAAAATTGAATGCTATATATAAAATAGACCCTGTAGTTACCCAGGACCCTGAGGACGATATATATACGGATGTAAATGCTAGTCTACGAAAGAGTATAAACGATTTCCTAGTAGCTAGCGCAGAAAATAGTAGAAAAATACGTGTACTGGAGAATCAGAATCGGAGGCGTAACTTAAAGAATCGGAAAAAGAACGAGAAGGATCAGGAGTGGAGTAATTTTAAGAAAGCATTCAAAAAGGCCCCTGGAACCCAAACCAGTGAGAAAAATAGCGAGAATAAAAAGGGCGGCGATGCCGCGAGGGCTCAATCCCAAACGAGGGAGGAAGCGCCCAAGAAGGAGAAATGGTGCGGAGCCACGCCGATCCGGGCGCCTGCAGGGCTGTCCAAGATGGAAAAGGCGAAGTGGCTAGCACGGAGAGCTCTTGGGATGCCGGAGAACAGGCTCCAGGAGGAGATGCGGGCGCTACAACGAGAGCGGAAGCACAACGAGATGTTGGTGCCGATCACTCTCACGGCGCTGGACACGGGGAAGACGCGCTCGATCAAGGCGCTTCTTGACAACGGGTGCACTACCACGTGCATAGATCGGGATTACGCCCGAGCAGAGGGATTCGAGCTCAAGGAGCTCGATCGGAAGATCATCGCGCGGAATGCGGATGGGACAGAGAACACGCGGGGCAGGATCACTCATTACGTAGAGCTGATCATGCAAATCGGACCCCACGTCGAGCGCCAGAAGTTCCTAGTCACAGGACTTGGCAAGGCTCGCGTCTTCATCGGGTACGATTGGTTGTTCCAACACAACCCCGAGGTGGACTGGCGGTCGCAGAAAATCGTGTTCTCACGATGCCCGCCGGAGTGCAACATGTCCGGCACGGAGATCGGGAACGGAGTCCCGATGGAGGATGAGATAGAGGAAGGCGATTCGATCTTGCTGGTCGACTTCGCGGAACAGATCGATCTGCGCGCCAAGGGCACACAGGCGCAGCAGATGGCGGAGGATGCCGGCAAGGAGAAGCCGAAGAGTACGGCAGACGACGTGCCTTCCCAATACCACGAGTACCTAAAGGTGTTCGAGAAGGAGTCGTTTGACGCGCTACCCGAGAAGAGACCGTGGGACCATGCCATTGAATTGGTCCCCGGAGCCAAGGCGGTGGATTGCAAGATCTACCCGCTATCTCGGGAGGAGCAGGGGAAGCTCGAAGAGTTCTTGGAAGAGAATCTTGCGAGCGGGAGGATCCGGCCGTCGAAATCACCGATGGCCTCGGCGTTTTTCTTCGTGAAGAAAAAAGATGGCGCCCTGCGGCCCGTGCAGGATTACCGGAAGCTCAACGAGATGACGATTAAGAACCGTTATCCTCTTCCGCTGATATCGGAGTTGATCAACAAACTCCGAGGCGCCAAGGTCTTCACCAAGCTGGACATCCGGTGGGGCTACAACAACGTCCGGATCAAGGAGGGAGACGAGTGGAAGGCTGCGTTCCGAACGAACCGAGGGCTGTTCGAGCCGCTCGTGATGTTCTTCGGACTCACCAATTCGCCAGCGACGTTCCAGACAATGATGAACGCGCTGCTCCGTGAGGAGATCAACGGAGGGAAGGTCATCGTATACCTCGATGACATCCTGATCTTCACGGAGGATCTGGAGGAGCACCGCGCGATCGTAAAGCGTGTGCTCAAGGTTCTTCAGGACAACAAGCTATTCCTGAAGCCATCAAAGTGCGAATTCGAACGTACGGAGATGGAATACCTTGGCGTGATCATCTCGCACAACTCGGTGCGGATGGATCCCATCAAGATCCGCGGAGTAATGGAGTGGCCGGAGCCGAAAAACCTGAAGCAAGTCCAGTCGTTCCTCGGGTTCACGAACTTTTACAGAAGGTTCATCCGGGGTTACGCGGACGTTGCGCGGCCGCTTACACGGCTGACAGGGAAGGAGGGCTTCCACTGGGGAGAAGAGCAGGCGATAGCGTTCCAGAAACTTAAGGATCGGATCGCGGAAGACGCC
This sequence comes from Mycena galericulata, assembly GCA_029289565.1. Taxonomy (NCBI): domain Eukaryota; kingdom Fungi; phylum Basidiomycota; class Agaricomycetes; order Agaricales; family Mycenaceae; genus Mycena; species Mycena galericulata. The sequence goes on from JARKIA010000313.1 coordinate 149,205, forward strand.
GTGTTGGCAATACCCACCGACGACGGCGAGTTCAAAGTCGAGGCTGATGCCTCGGAAGGCGCAACGGGCGCAGTATTGTCGCAGGAGCAGAACGGGGAGTGGAGGCCGGTCGCGTTTCAGTCACACGCACACGCACTGAACGAGACGGAGCGGAATTACGAGATCTATGACAAAGAGATGCTCGCGATTATGTTGGCCCTAGACGAGTGGAGCGCATTGCTCAAAGGGACCAAACATCAGTTTGAGATTTTTACCGACCATAAGAATCTCCAATATTTCAAACTGCCGCAAAAGGTCAATCGGAGGCAGGCGCGATGGATTACGGAGTTGTCGCAGTTCGACTTCTCCTTATCGCACCGAGCAGGCGCGTTGAACAAGAAGGCAGATTTATTATCGCGCAGAGCAGATCACGACATGGGAAAGAACGACAACGAGAACGTTGTGCTTCTCAAGCCGGAGTACTTCCGATCGCAGGACATAGTGATCGAAGGACCAGAGGTCGAGATCCTGGAAAAAATCAAAAACACAAAAAAAGTAGATAAGAGCGTCAAAGTGGCGCTAGAAAAGAAGTTGCCCGGATGGGAAAAAATAGACAATATTATATATTACAACGGACTTATTTACGTACCGCGGGACGAGGAACTTTGCGATAAGATTATTGGACTGCACCATGACTCCCCCCTCTTGGGCCATCCCGGAGAGAACCGGACCCAGGAGATGATCGAACGTAATTATTGGTGGCCGCGAGTCGGCAATCAGGTTTCTAAATATGTGAAGGCGTGCGAGGCATGCCAGAGGACTCGGGTGCAACGGTATCAGCAGGGAAAGCTGAACCCGCACAAGGTCGCGGAAGGGCCGTGGCAAATCATATCAGAGGATCTTATCGGTCCTCTGCCGGTATCTAATGGCTTCAACGCCATACAAGTCTGGGTGGACACATACACCAAGATGATCCACTGTGAGCCGACCGCGATGGAGCTCACGAGTGAGGGGATGGCCCGCTTGACGCGGGATCGGGTGATTCGGTACCACGGGGTGCCGAGGAAGATCATTTCGGACCGGGATCCGAGATATGTCTCGGGGTTCATGCGGGAGCTTAACCGGCTTCTCGGCATAGAGATGAACCCGAGCACGGCGTTCCACCCGATCACGGACGGGCAGACGGAGCGGATGAACCAGGAGATTGAGAAGTATCTCCGTGTGTTCGTAAATTATCGCCAATCGGATTGGGCGGAGTGGCTCGCTTTGGCCGAGTTCACACACAACGACAAGGCTAGCTCGGCCACAACGATGAGCCCGTTTTATGTAAACACCGGTTATCACCCTTGGAAAGGGATCGAGAACGCGGTGGAGTCGCGGAATGAGGCAGCAGATGATTTTGCAAAGAAAATGAAGAAAATACGTGACGAGGCCACAGCGGCGCTCGAGAAAGCCCAGAAAACGATGAAAAAACAATACGACGTGCATAGGAGAGATGCGCCGGAGATCAAGATCGGCGACAAGGTGTGGTTGGATGGACGAGACATCACCACTAGTCGGCCGACGAAGAAGCTGGACGATCGGCGGCTCAGGCCGTACGAAGTCCTGGAGAAGGTCGGCGCAGCGGCTTGGCGGCTCAGGCTGCCGGAGACGGACAAGTCACATCCGGTCTTCAACGAGTCGAAGCTGACGCCATACGTGGAGCCGCCGGAGCATAGGCGGGAGACGAGACCGGCACCGGAGATAGTGGCCGGGGAGCCGGAGTACGAGGTCGAGGAGATTATCGACCATCGGAAGGTGGGACGGGGTTACCAATACCTCGTCAAGTGGAAGAACTATCCGCTCGGGGAGCGGACGTGGGAGCCGAAGCGGCACTTGACGCACGCGGCCAAGATCCTGGAGAAATACCAGAAGGATCACGGGCTGGGGGAAACGTCGAAGAAAAGGGCTGTGGACGCGAGGCTGGATATCGGCAAGATGGCCGATGAGGAGAAGGCGGCTTGGGCCGCGAAGCTCAGGGCGATGGGGTTAATGCCGCCCAAGGAGCAGGAAGTCGGCAGGATTGCCGAGAAGAACCGAGAACGCGCCCAGGACAGGGCGGACCGCTTCCTTGCGGAACACAGCAAGGAGGTACTGGCCGAGACGGCTAGGAAGCTTCGCGCGGCAGGGATTATGCCGCCGAAGGAGGAGAAAGCCACGGAGGAAGTCGTCGAAGACGATACCGAGGCTGAGATGGCGGCGTTTGCCGCGAGAGCACGCGCGGCGGGACCCATGCCGCAGGAAATTGCAGCGCAGGCTGCCGAGGAGGAGCCGGTGTCGGCGACGGGCGGTTTACCCGTGTTGCCTTTAGGACACTGGGATTATTTAATACGCCGGTATAAGCCGAAGAAGGAGTCGGTGGACTACCCGAGGAGGTTCCTTTTCGACCCTGAGACGGGCCGGAAAGTGGAAATATTTAAATTCCCCGTGGATGGGGATGAAGGATGGACCCGCGATACCTCTGTCGAGGTTTAAATCGCTTTTATCTATCATCGTCGGGACGACGATCCTAGGAGGGGGGTAATGTCACGCTTCGACGCGTTCCAACGCCGCACGTGACCACGTGCATCCCCGACGTACCCGACGGTGTACCCTTATTTATTCCACGTGACCGCGCACCACACGTGAAGGACCCATGACGTCACAACACGACGACACAACAAGGTGATCGACGCCTAACGACGACGGGTTATTGTACACGAACAATACGGACGATGGACACGCATAATTAATAAATGATCTGTTTCAGTAGTATACACGACCTTAAGTCGTTATTGTAGTCAGTAATTATAGCGACCTCTAAACAGTATAAATACAGTAGATAGTCGCTTGTATTCCTTAGACTTTTTATTCAGTTCCTCTACCGCTCCTCTTACCCTCCACACCCCAATCCTTGGTCGCACTGCGCGCCTTGGACGGAGACCGAGCTTTAGTTGTGACACTTTCTCGAGCACCGCTGTGGCCTTGTCACGTATTTTCTTCATCTTTTTTTACGAAATCGCCCGCCGCCTCATTCCGCGACTCCACCGCGTTTTCGATCCCTTTCCAAGGGTCATAACCGGTGTTTACATAAAACGGGCTCATCGTTGTGGCCGAGCTAGCCTTGTCGTTGTGTGTGAACTCGGCCAAAGCGAGCCACTCCGCCCAATCCGATTGGCGATAATTTACGAACACACGGAGATATTTCTCGATCTCCTGGTTCATCCGTTCCGTCTGCCCGTCCGTGATCGGGTGGAACGCTGTGCTCGGGTTCATCTCTATGCTGAGAAGCCGGTTAAGCTTTCGCATGAACCCCGAGACATATCTCGGATCCTGATCCGAAATGATCTTCCTCGGCACCCCGTGGTACCGAATCACCCGATCCCGCGTCAAGCGGGCCATCCCCTCACTCGTGAGCTCCATCGAGGTCGGCTCACAGTGGATCATCTTGGTGTATGTGTCCACCCAGACTTGTATGGCGTTGAAGCCACTAGATACCGGCAGAGGACTGATAAGATCCTCTGATATGATTTGCCACGGCCCTTCCGCGACCTTGTGCGGGTTCAGCTTTCCTTGCTGATACCGATGCACCCGAGTCCTCTGACATGCCTCGCACGCCTTCACATAAATAGACACTTGGTTGCCGAGCCTCGGCCACCAATAATTACGTTCGATCATCTCCTGGGTCCGGTTCTCTCCGGGATGGCCCAAGAGGGGGGAGTCGTGGTGGAGACCGATGATCTTATCTCGAAGATCCTCATCTCGTGGTACATAAATTAAGCCATTTTAATATATAACATTATCTTTTTTCTCCCATCCGGGCAACTTCTTTTCTAGCGCCAGCTTGACGCTCTTATCTACTTTTTTTGTATTTTTAATTTTTTCCAAGATCTCGACCTCCGGTCCTTCGATCACTATTTCCTGCGATCGGAAGTACTCCGGCTTGAGAAGGATGACATTTTCGTTGTCGTTCTTCCCCATGTCGTGATCCGCTCTGCGCGATAACAAGTCCGCCTTCTTGTTCAACGCGCCCGCCCGGTGCGATAAGGAGAAGTCGAACTGCGACAACTCTGTAATCCATTGCGCCTGCCTCCGATTGACCTTTTGCAGCAGTTTGAAGTATTGGAGATTCTTATGGTCGGTAAGGATCTCAACTGATGCTTGGTCCCTTTGAGCAATGCGCTCCACTCGTCTAGGGCCAGCATAATTGCAAGCATCTCTTTGTCATAGATCTCGTAATTCCTCTCGGTCTCGTTCAGCACGTGGGACTGAAACACGACCGGCCTCCACTCCCCGTTCTGCTCCTGCGATAGCACTGCGCCCGTTGCACCTTCCGAGGCATCAGCCTCGACTTTGAACTCGCCGTCGTCAGTGGGTATTGCCAACACGGTGTCTTCCGCAATCCGATCCTTAAGCTTCTGGAACGCGATCGCCTGCTCCTCTCCCCAGTGGAAGCCCTCCTTCCCTGTCAGCCATGTGAGCGGCCACGCAACGTTCGCATATCCCCGGATGAACCTTCTGTAAAAGTTCGTGAACCCGAGGAACGACTGGACCTGCTTCAGGTTTTTCGGCTCCGGCCACTCCATCACTCCGCGGATCTTGATGGGATCCATCCGCACCGAGTTGTGCGAGACGATCACGCCAAGGTATTCCATCCTCTGCGCGTTCGAACTCGCACTTTGATGGTTTCAGGAATAGCTTGTTTTCCTGAAGAACCTTGAGCACGCGCTTTACGATCGCGCGGTGCTCCTCCAGATCCTCCATGAAGATCAGGATGTCATCGAGGTACACAATGACCTTCCCTCCGTTGATCTCCTCATGAAGCAGCGCGTTCATCATTGTCTGGAACGTTGCTGGCGAATTGGTGAGTCCGAAGAACATCACGAGCGGCTCGAACAGCCCTCGGTTCGTTCGGAACGCAGCCTTCCACTCATCTCCCTCCTTGATCCGGACGTTATTGTAGCCCCACCGGATGTCCAGCTTGGTGAAGACCTTGGCGCCTCGGAGTTTGTGGATCAACTTCGAGATCAGCGGAAGAGGATAACGATTCTTGATCGTCATCTCATTGAGCTTCCGGTAATCCTGCACGGGCCGCAGGGCACCATCTTTTTTCTTCTTCACAAAGAAGAACACCGAGGCCATCGGTGATTTCGACGGCCGGATCCTCCCACTCGCAAGGTTCTCCTCCAAGAACTCTTCGAGCTTCCCCTGCTCCTCCCGAGATAGCGGGTAGATCTTGAAATCCACCGCCTTGGCTCCGGGGACCAATTCAATGGCATGGTCCCATGGTCTCTTCTTGGGCAGCGCGTCAAACGACTCCTTCTCGAACACCTTTAGGTACTCGTGGTATTGAGAAGGTACATCATCTGTCGTGCTCTTCGGCTTCTCCTTGCCGGCATCCTCCGCCATCTGCTGCGCCTGTGTGCCCTTGGCGCGCAGATCGATCTGCTCCGCGAAGTCGACCAGCAGGATCGACTCGCCTTCCTCCCACTCTTCCACCGCGGGCACCGTGTGGGACTCTGTTCCGGCCATGTTGCACTCAGCCGGACACTGTGAAAAGACGATTTTTTGTGATCGCCATTCCACTTCGGGTTTGTGTTGGAACAACCAGTCGTACCCGATGAACACGCGAGCTTTGCCAAGTCCTGTAACTAAGAACTTCTGGCGCTCAACGTGTGGTCCGACTTGCATGATCAACTCTACATAATAAGTGATCCTGCCCCATGTATTCTCCGTCCCATCCGCGTTCCGCGCGATGATCTTCCGATCGAGCTCCTTGAGCTCGAATCCCTCTGCTCGGGCATAGTCCCGATCTATGCACGTGGTAGTGCACCCGTTGTCAAGAAGCGCCTTGATCGAGCGCGTCTTCCCCGTGTCCAGCGCCGTGAGAGTGATCAGCACCAACATCTCGTTGTGCTTCCTCTCCCGTTGCAGCGCCCGCATCTCCTCCTGGAGCCTATTCTCCGGCATCCCAAGAGCTCTCCGAGCTAGCCACTTCGCCTTCTCCATCTTGGACAGCCCTGCAGGTGCCCGGATCGGCGTGGCTCCCCTCCACTTCTTCTCCTCCTTGGGCGCTTCCTCCTCGTTTGGGATTGAGCCCTCGCGGCATTGCCGCCCTTTTTATTCTCGCTATTTTTCTCACTGGTTTGGGTTCCAGGGGCCTTTTTGAATGCTTTCTTAAAATTACTCCACTCCTGATCCTTCTCGTTCTTTTTCCGGTTCTTTAAGTTACGCTTCCGATTCCGATTCTCCAGTACACATATTTTTCTACTATTTTCTGCACTAGCTACTAGGAAATCGTTTATGCTCTTTCGTAGACTAGCATTTACATCCGTATATATATCGTCCTCGGGGTCCTGGGTAACTACAGGGTCAATTTTATAAATAGCATTCAACTTGGGAGTCTGGGGCGCCGCTTCGGCCTTGAGCGGGGGCCCCTTAAAAAACCCGCCTCTCGGAGAGTGGCGGCGAGGACAGCCAGGTCCTCATGTGCATAGTCTTCGGCCTTGATCGACCGGATATTAAATTTATTCGCGGCGCGCGGCGCCGGGCAGTCCCTCTTCATGTGACCCTCCTGGCCACACTTGTAGCATTTGAACGCGGGCCTCTTCGGCCCCGTCCGATCCACATCCTTCGGCGCCATCTCTCCCGGCCCGAACTTCTTCGCCAGGTTCGGCGTGTTGCCGAAACCCGGGCTGTTCCCCTTGACGGCCGGCGCAGTCTTCTGCGCCGGGGTCCAGAACATTCGGCTCCTCTGAGCCTCTCAGAGCTTCTTGCGCTCCTGGTTCCTGTTGATCACCATCAGGCGATCCTTGAACCCTTTGTACGTGTCGGGAACCTGGTTCCCGCCCGCGTACACCTGCTCGATGATCTCTTTCGAGACCAAGTTCTCCAGAAGTTCCACCAGGAACGCGTTGTACCCGGTGGTGGCGAAGCTGGGGCTGTACCCCGCCAATTCTGCATCCAGCTCGAACTGCTGCATAAACTCGACAAGCGAGCGGCTTCCCTGCCGCGTCGCCATCAGGCGCTGGTGCGCCACTTGCGCAAGGTTTTGATCCTTGAAGAGTGGGGAGGAAAGGGAAACGATAGGGGCAGTAGGAAGGTATGAAGGGTAGACTTTTTATTATGTCACAACTAAGGCTCGGTCTCCGTCCAAGGCGCGCAATGCGACCAAGGATTGGGGGGTGGAGGGTAAGAGGAGCGGTAGAAGAACTGAATAAAAAGTCTAAAGAATACAAGCGACTAGCTACTGTATTTATACTGTTTAGGAGTCACTATATTTACTAACTACAATAACGACTTAAGGTCGTGTTACTACTGAAACTGATCATTCATTAATTATGTGTGTCCGTCGTCCGTATTGTTCGTGTACAATAACCCGTCGTCGCGTTGCGCTTGTTGATCGACACCTTGTTGTGTAAACCGGCGTGTTGTGACGTCATGGGTCCTTCACGTGTGGTACGCGGTCACGTGGAATAAATAGGTGTACACCGTCGCGGGGATGCACGTGGTCACGTGCGGCGTTGGAACGCGTCGAAGCGTGACACATATCGAATCACGTCGCCTATGGGGACGGGGACTTGGATAACAAATATGAGTCGCGGAGTCTCTTTCAAACACCACAGGACGAGCACCCAACGAGTATCACACTAACCTGGGACCAGAATATGCCAGAGCATTAAGGTAGGCGCAGTAGGACCGATGATTACCCTAATATAGGTCGGATCCCAAAGTCCGGACAAAATTTCAGAAAATCTTTGAGCAAAAATTACAGAAAATGACCGCTTTGCGGAGAAAATGATTTCCGCAGTCCCAGAAAGCGTGGGAAATTTTGAAAAGTCCGGACAAAAGTCAGATTGAGGCCGATTTTCCGGATCGGACCTATATTGAGGTAATCATCGGTCCTGGCGCAGTCCGCATCCATCGAGTCACGTGCACATGACTGATGGGTGACAGTAGCGTGGGAAAGCGCGAAATTTCGATTTTGAAAAAAGAAAAGTCTGTTTTCCGAGTTCTGGACAGCCAGAAAACAATTCTCAATCTGAAAAAACTTTTCTGAGTGCTACTCTCACTGTAATTGGAGTGGGGGGTGGTTTTTGAGGCCTGCACAATGAAGTCAAACCAAAATATAATTTTATGCTGACAATATAGTACACTGCTTATCCTATCTAATAAATATTTTTGTGCTGCTGATAATTGAGGCTCTGGTGTCATATATGGAACTGTATAAGGAACGGATCCAGGCCAAATTAAGCCTGGCTCATTCCCAGGCCCCTATTACACCTTGTTTCTCAAGGATTGCACTGGTCTGCCATGCCGGGAGACTTTATGTAGTCCAACTTGAGATTATATCTGAAGCATTGCGCCGCAGGCGCCAAAAAATGGCCAAAATAGCCCCTCGAACTACATGTGTCTGAGAAGTGGGTGTTTTTGTAGTGTTTTTGTTGGATTCAATTACATCATTCACGTGGTATAGGACCCACAGATAAAATCCGGCGACGAGGTGACCTCCGAAATACTTGTAGATATGCCCTAATGGGACCCCAAGATAATATATTGCCAACTCCCCCTATAAACATGATTATATTAGAGTACATTTTATATAAGCCGAATTAAAAAAATTGAAGTACGAGAGGACCTCCAGAATCTCATTGCGCTTCGCTCATATAGTTTTCAGAATGATACATTCAGAATTGAGGACCCAGTGAAGGAAAAGGTCGAAAAGATCAAAAATGTCCCAAAATGGGAAAAGCAACGATTTAGGGAGTGATTTTACACGTAAATGGAGAGAATTGGCATGAGCACAATGTCGAAATTCTCAAAAATCGATGATCGGACCCCAAAATATTGAGAAATGTCTAAATAGATAGCTAAAAATATGAAGAAATCGGCAATCGACACCTTTTCGTGAGCTGGTTACGATTCCGACAACATCTTGGAAATTTATCGAGAAATTAACGTGTGAAAAATGGTTTGATCTGGCACCTATTTTCGTCCGAAAGCCTCCAGGGAGTCAAAATCTTACTGTCAATTAATCCGTAGAAGCTGTGCAGCTTGTGCAGACCTCATTTCATTTCGTTTGGAGGATATTGTAGACATATCTTAGCCCCAGAGCCCTCAGAGAGGTATGTACACACAATTTCGTTCAACCAACCCAAAATATTGAGAAAAACAACGGGTCGTAGGAAAAACTTCGGAGGTATGTTTTTGGGCTCCTTTTACCCCTCCGGATCCGAATCTGGTGTCAGATTGATCCAAAATAGGCCGGTTCTTGCGCTATGAAACAAGCGGACTTTGACTGTCCCCAACTGTACCCTGGGGAACTTGGATTTCGCCCAATTTTGCTACAAGGACAAACAAAGATTTTGTCGTATAGAATTGGTCATAACGAAAATAAATCGAAAGAAAGTGGGTAAGATATAGAGATGCATCAAAATGCAAGGATATACTCTTCAACTTGTTACTGACTTGAATTCTCATGCACAAGCTCATTCCACCACCTGGAATCAAAGAGATTCTCTGAAATCAATTTCCTGTTATTAGTCCATTTCTGCGGAATTTGGACTGACACCGGAAAGTTGTGACGTGTGACCGTTACATGCGGCGTGGACCCCAGAGGTCGGTAACATTTCAATTTACCCTTATGAATGGTTTGGCCCAGTGGTTTGATGTGTATTATACTGATTTTTCTTTTGTGAGGTCGTTGGCTCGATTGCGGCCGCGTCGTTTTTTTTTGGCACCATGCAGTGGGCCTCGCGGCGAGCGTAAGCACCACGCAGTGGGCCCCGCGGCGAGCGGCAGCCCCGCGCAGCGGTCGGGGTCTGGGGTGGAAAACCCCAGCCGTCCCGTGGGGGCATCTGTAATATGTTGCGAGACTTCGATGTGGGTGCGGGTGTGATTGGGGGAGTTGTTTGGTTCTAGTTCTTGTTCTGGTGAGTCTATTTCTTTTGGCGGCTCGCGCTCGCGCTGTGGCGGAGCTGGCGTCTGACTCGATGTAGGCTCGCTACGTACATCCCGCTCCCCCTCGAGCTGAATCGTGTCAGTCGGGATGGCTGGTTGGGTGGTGTAATCACCGTCGGCTGTCTGGAAAACGATGTTCCTAGAGGCTAGACTTTGCGCGTCTTTGCGGCAAGATACCGCCAAGCGCGTGAGTCTTCCGAGACGCCGACGAATCGGTAAGGCTTTGATTTGGCAGCGAGTTTGGACTCGAGCTGACCCTGTGTTAGAACCCAGCATTCTATGCCGAATTCCTCAAAAAGAAATGGACATCACCGTCTGAGCTCATCTGTGGGCCGAATTGCTTCAAACAAAATTGTGGCATGAACATTGAGCAATTTCATGCTCGTATGATACAGTGGCGGCAAAAAGAAATGGACATCACCGTCTGAGCTCATCTATGGGCCGAATTGCTTCAAACAAAATTGTGGCATGAACATTGAGCAATTTCATGCTCGTATGCACAGAAAAAACTGTATCATACCCACTTCAATCGATCGGTATAAAACTATTTAGGGTATGGAAAAGAATCGACTTTGCTGCAGCCGAAGCCAAGTATGGTAGGGGACGTTGTGGTGTGGTCGACAGCATCTGCCTTAGTTTGGTAGTATTAGGTTCACATGTCGTAGGATTAGTCATACATTGGGTTTTCTGCTTCTCCTCCCATCCCGCTGCGAGCCCCGCTGGCTCATCTCCGGCCCAGAGACACTGAGGTGCTTTCCATTTGGTGACAACAGTGCGATTCACTCTTCCCACGCGTCCTCTAGCCCAGATAGGCTTTTCCTTCATCTCAGAGCAGCGACTCTCGATCCAGCTTCCACCTGCCTCTAGCTGATTTCCCGGCTCTTTTTTTCGACTTACCCCCCACCCATCGACTCTTTGGCTTCTACCGTCACCGGCTACTCGTATCGACCGCGTTTTTAACGCACATCCACGGACGCCGCCGCCCTTTTTTCGTTGTGACGTGGCGCTGACAGTCACATATGACAAATTCGGCGACGCAACAAAAGAAGAAGAAGGCGGAGCAGAAATATCTGGCTGACCAGGAGGTACGGTCAAGGAAGACGGAGAAGTTCCGATTGAAGCTGGAGAGAGAACGACAAGCGCTCGTAAGCAGACCCAGTCTTATCCCCCCATCGGCGCCTTCCATCCCGAAACCCCCCGCTACTCTCTCTCCAGAAAGCGCTATCCCCCCAACGATGGCGCGAAAGCACGTGATCCGGTGAGCGCGGCCCGCTCACGTGTCCTTACCCAACACGCCAGCAACAGCAACTTCGCAAGTCCAAAAGCACCGTGCACATCCTGCAAGATGACCTCCCTCATAGCACCGTTATCCACGCACCCGTTCTATAAGTTCAGTACGCGTCCATGGCTTGGCTGGCTTGGCTTTTGGCTTCAAGCCAAAGCCAGCACATCACTAGCAAGGGGGTGTCGGGCCGTGAATGCCGTACCGGGGGCCGGTTGGTTGGTCCACCCATGGGGGTCATTTTTTTTTTCTCCCCACCAAAAGTTTTTCGGTCGGGAAATGGTCTAGGTTTTGCTGAGTGCCTCGTATACTCGTTCTATCCCCTTACAAACTGTTTTAAAACCCTTGTTATGCTCAATACAACGTCATCCTCGGTGAGCACTGAGAGAGCAGACATTCTCAAATATGGATCAAGTGCAGGGAGTCTTAATTTCAGTCTGTCTAAGGCTTTTAGTGCCCGATGGCGCCAAATTCAGCCCAAATTTGATATTTCAATACGACTGTAAAGCTGGCATGGAGAGGTAACGTGTAGAGCGGCGAGTGAGATGGGACGGGTGTGTGGATAACGGTGCTATGAGGGAGGTCATCTCGCAGGATGTGCACGGTGCTTTTGGACTTGCGAAGTTGCTGGCGTGTTGGGTAAGGACACGTGAGCGGGCCGCGCTCACCGGATCACGTGCTTTCGCGCCATCGTTGGGGGGATAGCGCTTTCTTCTCTCTCCTTCCATCCTTCCATCCCCAAGACCAGTACCCATTCCTCACGACTCTCTTCCCAATGACGAGCCCTGCTTCCCCCCGGACCACCCGGCGGCTAACATGCCGGCCGACATGCGATCGTTCATCTACGACCCTCGCGCTTGGGAAGACGACGAGCCACCTCCAGTGCGAGTCGCCGATCCCGAACCCATACGACATGACCTCCCTGTTGCTGAGGTTTTCACCATTCACAGCGCCCCCGCCGCCCACTCGCCACTTCGACCACGCGACTTCTCTGCCCTCCGGAGCGAGTCGGCCCATCCCTGGCGTACAATTCGACGCCGCAACCACCGGCTCCTCCCGCAGCGTCGCCCATTCCCCCATTCCCTTCCTAAACGCATGCTTGCGCCGGAGGAACTGCCACTTCCTCCTCCAGTAGCCCTGATTCCGATCCACGGACTACTCGCCGAGGATCCGAATGATCGTGTTCCCGTTCTGGTACTTCCACGGCCCGTTCGACTCCCGTGGGACCCCTACCACTTTATTCCGAGCCAGTACCCACTCCAAGCTCGCTCCCTTCCTGGTGAAACTACGTACGGCCCCGTACAGTCTGGCCTCGCTCTCGTCTGTGCACACGAGTACCCTGGACTTTCCTTGTGCACGCTTACATCTCGGAGATTGCATGGGGTGCGCATCCTCCCGATGTCCTCGATGAGCGAGAAGATGTTTTATACGAACTCCCCCCCGACCAGCTTGTCTTCCTGGCCGTTCTTGTCCAGATCTGCAATCTCGAGCCGGTTTTTGCCTCCTTTCTCGAACCCGCCATCTCGGACTTCGTGAATGGGTGGTTGGAGCACTGCTTTCCATTCGGTTAGCATGGCGTAGTGGTCGATGAGAACCTCTGCAGGCGCCTCTTGCACTTAAACATGGGTTGCAAATAATAGATAGATGCTGATATATCTAATAGACAACCATCCTATAGCCCACTTAGCTAAGTTAGCTAATCTTCCTTTCCATCAGGTGTTCCATGACCTCCCTCCGAACCAGATCTGTCGGTGCCATCTGGCCCTGGCACCTCCTCTGGGAGCTGTAGTGGGTAGGACTCTTCAAACCGAAGCTCAGTGCAGAGCCGATTGCACTCATGGGTATTGATGAATGTTTCGATGCCCTCAATTCCAAAATCTCCAAGCCCCGAGCCTCTGAAAAGCAATTCAGTCCCATGCATTGAACATGATAATTGACTCCCACGTACCCCGCCATCGTGTGAGTCATTGGATCAAATAGAACAAGGCCGTCACTCCCTCGAACAGGAGTTGGGGTGCCTTGAAGGTCTGCAAAGACAAGGTCCCCACCACTGTACCCAAATGCGTAGTGGGCAAAAGCGTGAACTGTCTCACTCTGTATGTCTTCAGCTCCTCGTGCTTTGTGATCCAAGGTGGAGGTGAATGAAATAACAACTGATGCACGCTTGCTTTCCACAAGCCAGGTCACTCCACAAGGCCCGAAGCCGCGCTTGGACACCTAGTGACACCAGCAGGAATCTCTGCGAGAAGATAGGCTTGCGCAAATTTGATGTCTACCATGAAAGCGGATTTCTTAGTCATCGCGACATAGAGAAGAAATATATAGCGCACGTTGAAACACTGACACACCCTTCTCTCGGCACAGCAAATAGAAGGCCGTGAGAAGTTTCTCACCCAGCACAAGGCGAGTTGCTTCAGCCTCAAGCATGAGTCGGTTGTCAGCCAGGGAGATATGATTATGGATGGAGTCTGGGTCATCATCTGAGATTCGATAGAGGCGCTTAGCAACAACCCGTTCTTCTCCGCCCTCTGAATCAAACAGGATTAGCTTCGGAATTCAAGTCAGTTCAATGTTAGACATATGATTGGACAGACAGACATCAAACGCAACTTTCATTGCGCCCTTTGCAAAATGGTTGTCCCACATCATTCTATTGATTTGGCCACGGATTTTGATAATTTCAGGCTCAAAATTGGCAGGATCAACTGAGATGGTGAATTTTTGAAGGGTAACCGGTGATTGTGTCTTTGCAATCAGAGGCGATGCTCCTCGACCATGCAAACTGAATCTAGATCCCAGAGCAGAAATTCCTGAAGTTTGGGAGACAAAAATATCACTGTCATTCAAGAGTTCAAGTTGGAGTTGTGAATGGCCCACGCTCCCTGTAGGTTTCCGGTACAGAGTTGTTGATACTACCTGATGAAAGTTCGATACAAAAGAGAATCAACACTGGCTGTATGGCTCACCTTGTGGGCCTGTTCCATCCTCTTTGAGCTGATGAGCACAGGTGTCACTACCACAGGTGTAGTCTTGCCCGGTCTTGTGCATGTTGTTGCATCTGGTCAGCCCGCACACTACACATTGAGGTTGTTCCTAACGCCAGTTAGCATTACTGAGGTTATTTCAGCCGATTGTTTACCTCAATATCCTCATAATCCGCTGTTCCGCGTTTATGATCCTTGAGCTTGAGACATTTTTGACAAAGGCCAGTGGTGGTGCGAAGAGGGAAGCTGTTTCCGCAGTCAGGACACTCAAGAGAGGAATTTTCTGCCATGAGTTGGATGCCATCTCAGCTCTCAGCTCGCACTCTAAATACCGTCTATGACTCGAAATTTAATCACAAACTGTTCAGGAGGAACTGATGAGTTGTAAGCCGATGAATAATGAATTTCCGGCATGTAAGCTGATGAATAATGAATTTCTTACAACTGTTCTCCGTTCAGCTCGACAAATTACTAATAACACCACGCAAATCTGGCATATTGTCAGCATTCTTGGCAGTATTAGCTGATAAATAATATCTGTCAGCTACGATTTTGAGTAAAATCTACCATTTGTATGCAAATCTCACATAATGTCAACGGCCTTGGGTGATAAATAATATCTGTCAGCTATCTTGGCATTTATAATTGCTTGATAATACTGACGTGCGCGACTGCCCTAGAGTTAGTTAAAAAAGCAGCTATGGGACCGTAGAATAAATTGTTCTTCACCCCAATGCCCAATCCTAGTGGCGTAAATCAGTATGGCGAAAAGAAAGGCAAGTCTTTTGTGACTGTCACTTCAACCTAACACTCATAGCTGAAATTTTAGTACCCTCTGATGATGAGCTTCGAGCTGCTTTACTCAAATATCGAATGCAAGACCAACGTCGTGAGCACCAGCTTGTATCACTCAAAAAAGAATTTGGGTATGATATCGGGTAAAGAAGAACATCATATTTTTTACCCCTCTCCTCATACTCATTGTGCAGGTTAACCAGTTGGAAGAAGCTAGTGAAGCGGCTGAAGATTCCCACGGTTCGGACCCAGAACCTGCCCCTCGCCACCGTAGAAGAAGCTGTTGTCGATGAAGTTGGGAAAGATCCAACACAGTCAAGGGGCCCTGACTTCATCCAAGATCAGTTGTGTCTCAAAATGATCTTGGCCCCTCGGTGAGACGCTTCTTTCTTTGGGATGTCAATCAATACTCAATCTTTTTTAATTCGCAACACCCCAGGGACCTCATCCGGAAAATTATGCTTGATAAATTTCCAGATGGGTTGGACGGCCGCTTCCCTGGGAAGAAGGGAAAGCGGGTCACTCGTGTGCCCTTCATGCCCTTGGTCCATACCATGAGGTTAGCAGTGATGGCCATGAGGAAATAGCGCCATCTGCGCTGCGCATGGGTGGGGTTGGCTTCTCAATATATGGCTTCAAGGACAAGTTTGCAGACTATCTTCTCTTCCTCAAAATTTACCCAGATGTTCGTTCCCGAGGTGCTGGTGGGCATATCTTCCTGGACTTTGTACAAGAGACAGGGTGTAGGGCATCTTCACTCGAGTTGGGCATCTCATTAACCTTTTCGCTAGATATTCCCATCCAGTTGACCACAGATAAAGGATCAGAAGTTGGGTGGCTCTATGCATTCATGTCTACACTGTGGTATGTTTTTCTTATGTATTCAACCGTTCACAGTTTCACAATCTTACAGAGAGATTTATGCTGCCGATATTGACAAAGACCTATACCCATTTCATGTCCTCCTCAAAAGCATCCACAATACAGTTATTGAAGGGTTTTGGCGCCAGCTCAAGGAGAAGCTTGGGCTAAACCTGAAGGACTTCTTACTCCGAGGCAAGATTGAACATCTATTCAATGCTCATGACCCATGGCACGAGTAAGATAATTAAATCTCAATGAACTGAATGCCTTCAAGCCTAATGAAATTTTCAGACCCCTATTTTATTGGATTTTTGCACCACTCATACAGGCAGAATTGGACAACTTCAAGCTGTGGTGGAACCATCACCGAGTTCGTCACCAGCATGAGAAAATATTACCATCCGGACATGTCCCGGCCCATGCACTGGAGTTCCCTGAGCTGTTTGGGGCACTGGACTGTCGCATCGCAATTCCACAGGAAGCAATTGACAATCTACAAGAGCAACTGACAGAGGAAGAAGGCCCACCGGAGGACTATCAAACATGGCCTAGCCTCACTCCCGAGTTCAATGTTTATGCTGCAGATGTATATAGCCGCATTGGGGAGCCTGAACTCACCCTAGCCCGTGGATGGAATGTATTTGTGGAGATGGCACGCATGATAGCTATAGATTCTGAATAGCCATGGACATCTATAATACCAGAGGAAAGTTGCGAGAAGAGAACCTGTGCTCATGTGATCGTGGCATGAGGTAACATGACCTAAATGGGAACCGCGACCGAAGATCCGGATACCTGAAACCGAAATCGAAGCGCGACCGTCTCGCCTACCGTACCCATCCGGGCAACTTCTTTTCTAGCGCCAGCTTGACGCTCGTATCTACTTTTTTTGTATTTTTAATTTTTTCCAAGATCTCGACCTCCGGTCCTTCGATCACTATGTCCTGCGATCGGAAGTACTCCGGCTTGAGAAGCACGACGTTCTCGTTGTCGTTCTTCCCCATGTCGTGATCCGCTCTGCGCGATAACAAGTCCGCCTTCTTGTTCAACGCGCCCACCCGGTGCGATAAGGAGAAATCGAATTGCGATAACTCCGTGATCCATCGCGCCTGCCTCCGATTGACCTTTTGCAGCAGTTTGAAATATTGAAGATTCTTATGGTCGGTAAGAATCTCAAACTGATGTTTAGTCCCTTTGAGCAATGCGCTCCACTCGTCTAGGGCCAACATAATCGCGAGCATCTCTTTATCATAGATCTCGTAATTCCTCTCGGTCTCGTTCAGCGCGTGTGACTGAAACACGACCGGCCTCCACTCCCCGTTCTGCTCCTGAGAGAGTACTGCGCCCGTTGCGCCTTCCGAGGCATCAGCCTCGACTTTGAACTCGCCGTCGTCAGTGGGTATTGCCAACACGGCGTCCTCCGCGATCCGATCCTTAAGCTTCTGGAACACGATCACCTGCTCCTCTCCCCAGTGGAAGCCCTCCTTCCCTGTCAGCCGTGTGAGCGGCCGCGCAACGTCCGCGTAACCCCGGATGAACCTCCTGTAAAAGTTCGTGAACCCGAGGAACGACTGGACCTGCTTCAGGTTTTTCGGCTCCGGCCACTCCATCACTCCGCGGATCTTGACGGGATCCATCCGCACCGAGTTGTGCGAGACGATCACACCGAGGTACTCCATCTCTGCGCGTTCGAACTCGCACTTTGATGGTTTCAGGAATAGCTTGTTTTCCTGAAGAACCTTGAGCATGCGCCGACAAGATGTTGTCTGAGACGCGCAAGAAGGCTACGGCCTTACAGCTTGCTAAACTGAATGCAGCTGTTAACCTCTTGCGCGACCAGACAGATGTCAGTAGCCTCGTTGACACCCTCAAAAAATCCCTCGACGACTTGGTAGCTCAGCTCCATGCCGACGTAGGGATTGAGGACAACACGGGCCGCTGGAATCCCTACATTGCCCGTGTCGTCAACACACTCGCTAGGAACCTGAACAACACGAAATTTTCGGTTGCTCTCGAGATCCAACGCGAGCGTGAGACGAAAGCAGCAAAAGCTGTCGCGGTCACTTCCGCTCAGGCTGATGTGGAGATGGCGGATGGGAATAAAACCGTCCGCGAGCTTGTCCAAGATGTTCTTGGTAAGCCATCTTCACTCGCCCTTTGCCTCGCGTCAATTTCGCGCTCATCTTCTCTGTGTTCTAGACGAACGCGAGAAGAAGAAAGCGAAGACTTCGAAGGAGCCTGCGGCTCCGGCGAAGAAGAAGACGCCACCGAAGCCTTCTACGGCCGGAAACTCCAACGCAGCAGCCTCGTCGTCCAAACCGGCGGCGAAAGCGTCAAAGGAGAAGAAGGTTCAGGAGAAGAAGGCCAAGGAGAAGGCGAAGAAAGCGGCGGGTGCAAAAGGAAACGCAAAAGAGCGCAACGCCGGCAAGGGAGATCGGAAGGGGAAGGGCAAGGCGAAGGACTCGGACGTCGAAAGCGACGACGAGTAATCACTCCTGCCCTCCCGGCCGCCCAGCCTAACGCCGTTCTAACGTGGGTAAGCTCGTCCGATGTCATCTTTCGACGTCTCGAGTCTGAAACATACCCCAGTTTCTTTTTCTCTGCTCCCAATTCGCTTCAGCGTCGCTTCGTACTGTCTGAAATGTCCTGTCTGTATTATGATACACGCATCCGAAATAGAGCGTTCCATAACCTTACAGACGTGACTCTGACATACGAGCAAGTGAAAATATTAGCGATGAATTCAAAATTCGTCCCGAAGCCTTCTAAAACTTCGGTCGAATCAGCGCTTGCTTCACTTGATGACTTTGCACGTCGTCTTTGTCTCTCAGAAAGAGCGAAACAACAGCGACATATAAAATTGAAACAGGGAATTGACTCGGACATTGACAACGGGCAACCACGTTATGTCTCGAAATTCCATATCCCTGTTGAAACTGCTGAAGCACCAGCGCTGATTCGCCACGTTGAGAACGCACTGGTCCGAGTTCGAGAGGTTATTGGTGGCCAAGTGCTAAACCAACAAACTCTGGCTGTAAAATCCAACATCAACCGTAAAGAACTCAAAGAATTACTCAAAGTCCTGGGTGACCAAAACTTAGTTGCGGTCCCCTCAGATAAAAATCTGGGACTCTGTGTAGTCACCACCGCATGGTACTATGAGCAGGCGTGGAAATTGCTTATAAATCCCTCATATCGAGAGGAAGCACCGGATCATGAAGCTCTTCATAATTCGCTCGAAGAAATTCTGCGAAAAAGTGTTGACCTTCTGACTTGGCAACAGTATAATTGGCTACGAGACCCCGTAGACCGGAAATTGACCAAAGTCCCGGTGCTTAAAGTCATCCCTAAAATCCATAAACTTCCTGCATCTGCGAGACCCATTGTCCCAACCTTTGACACGTTGCTGGCCAATGCCTCTGCATGGGTTGATTTTCGCATCAAGCCTCTACTCTCGAGATTCGACTGGATTCTTCCAGATTCGAAGACGTTTTGCCGAAAACTCCTCGGTACTCGTCTCCCCCCTCGTGAAGAGATCTGGCTCGTATGCGGCGACGTTGTGGCCATGTACCCAAATATCCCTATTGAGGATGGTATAAGGCAAATTGCAACAATGCTCGGAGTCTCCCCCATGTCGTTTGATACATTGGAGGAGGCGTCTGAATTGATGATCACGAACCTGGATGAACTTACAATTGTTCTCCTTCGACTTGTTCTTCAATTCAACTACGCGTCTTTCGCTGGCAGGACTTTCCGTCAGGTTATTGGGACGGCAATGGGAACAGCGCTAGCGCCTACCTATGCCAACCTATTTTTAGCTGGATACGAAGTCCTTGCGCTCAAGGAATTTAAATCCGACCTTCTACATTATTCACGCTTCATTGATGATACATTCGCTATCATCCATGGTGACATAAGCAAGGTTCGAGAATTTCAAGAGCGGTTTGGGAAGCTGCACCCGAACATGAAAATGGAGTGGAGTCAGTCACGCGTCTCCTTACCATTTCTTGATGTACACGTATCCCTGGAGGACGCACCAGGGTCACTACACCGGGGGTCAAACCCTAGCTTAGTGACACGCGTATATCAGAAATCGTTGAACTCCTACCTATATATCCCCTGGAAATCTTGCCACTCTGTCCAGTCCAAACGGGCTTGGGTCAAGGGTGAACTCATCCGCTATGTGCGGATATCCTCTTGGGAGGAGGATTTTAAGAGAATGCAAGCTCTTTTCACCCTACGTCTCCGTGACCGCGGGTATCCAGGGCGATGGCTTTCAAAAGTCTTTTCAGAAGTGTCTTACGCTGAAGAGCGGCCACGTGCCCTCTATTCTAAGCTTCCCAACCCACCTTGGGAGCGAGAATCCAATCGGCTATATGTTCTGAAACTCACCCACAATCCAATTTGGGAAGAAATTGACTTCAACCCAATCTGGAGTATCCTGCGAGAGGCCTGGAATGAATGCGGGATCGGTAAATCTACCGACCGGTTCCTTGCAAGCTTCAAGAAACCCGCAGCACTGGGTGATGTGTTGAATAAAATCAACCGTGAGACCTTGAACGCCTATCAAGCTTGATTGAGACAGAAGTTTCTGCAAGATTTTAAAACAAACTCGGTCTCGCATGCGTTAAATGCTCGTTTTCGTGTGTTACATGCGAGACCGAGTTTGTTTTAAAATTAAATCTGACGAGACTTCTGTCCCTGTCCTCTATGCTTAATCGTGACCCTTGACACTGCTCAAGAATTTATATTCCCCTGATTGAATATTTCTGGTTGACCACCGAAATATGGGCCTGGTTCCTCTGTGAAGTGAACCTAACAGATAATTAAATTTCCTGAGATGTGCTAATACAAGTTACGGATTTTGATGCTGTGGATAATGGCTCGATGAATTTTCTGTGGGTCGTGCTCGCGCACCTCGTCTTGTTCCCCGGAACTTGACCCCGCAAAAATTCTGTATAGCCAAAAAATTCACAGTTAGCAAGACGACTTCTACGGGGAAACATAAAATGACCTAGGAAATTTTATGGGAGTAGTCGGGAGGACGGGCGTACCTGGGTACCAAGTGCCGTTGAGTCCACGGATTCCGCCACCCAAGTTTGTCACGATCATGTGATCCGTCACGCTTGATTGTCGAGAGACATGCCGCCTGATGAGTCTTCTTTAACAGACGAAACGTCGGTCAACGTCGCGGCCACACCCCCTCTGCTAAACTACCCCCCTAGAAACTTAGCCTCATCACTCGGAGCTTCGCTCCTCGCTCCTTGACAACGGACGAACAAGGGACAAAATAAAAATTCTGTCCCGGACAAAACCTGCTCAATGTGAATACAAACAACATTCCTTCTCAAAGAGCACCGAAAATATGGACCGCTGAGGCTGCACCGATGCTCAATTGAGCAGTGACATCTAAACCTGTTACGTTGCCGGTCCCCAGAAGAGAAGTGTGAGAAATCACCTTCGGATCATCCCCGAAATCCTCATCTTCTTCCGCTCTACATTTTCCGCCTCCATCCGCATTTATATTCTTTTCACTACTCGTCTCATTCCTCCATATATTTCATGTCTTGATTCTTCCGAAATCCCCTTTTCTTTTTGCCTATAAATACGTACAGAAATCACTAGATACGTCGCTCAATCAACTCTGTCAATAGTTGAGTAACCGAATCCATCCTTGATTTCGCTCCGCCTCGTCCTTGACGTCTGTCTGCATCCTCCCGTCCTTCCTCTTCGGATTCGGTTCTCACAAGAAGACAAACCAAAAATCCCGTGACTCATGTGCCGGCCGGCACCTCGGCATCAAATGCCGCAGACAAGCCAAAGCGACTCGGCAAGTTGAGTCCAAGTCAGCGCCACCCCTGCCAAATGCAGATCACGTGCACATCCCTCTGCCAAACAAAGCCACCGTTTTTCATGTTTCTTTCGTCGCTCGTGTCCAATTTATTATCTACTTGAATACAATGTCTCCTTCAAAATGCTTATGACTACTCAAGCAAGCTAAAACCAGACTGTCCTCCCCCTTTTCAATCAAGAAACATGGTATTCTGGGTGCTATCCTTCCAAGTGCGAGGATTCTTTCGGCGCCGCTTGTGGTCCCGTATCTCGTTTGCGGCGTTTTCGATGGGCCCGAACAAATGATCTAATCTTGCGGCCATCTTGGGCTGAACACCGATTGGGTTTTCGGCAACTTCTAGCAATTCCGCGAAACAGCGCTTCAAATGTGTTATTCTGGCTGCCTGGAATCGTACCTGCGATGATTATCAATTAGCTATGAGACCCCGACAACTTTGAGAGGAAGCTCACACGACACGGCCCACTCTCGGTCTCTGAGTCCGGATCCTGTGTCATGTCATTCGCTGAAGGCGTTGACTCATTGTTGTTCAGAGCATCATCGTTGCCCGCAGTATCGGCGTCTGGCTCGGCTGAGCTATGCGCTCCGAATTTCGATCTACGGAGAGGGGGGGAAACTGTTGAACTCGTACTTTCCCTTCCCAGAGCAAGTATGCGGACTTCCTCTTCCTCCTCACCACTTGAAGCCGACTCCGGACCTTCTGTGTGAATACCTGGAATGCGGTAAAACGGGACGTAATGGTGACGACGCAGATCAAGGAAAAATTGTAGACTTGTAAGCGGCGAATTTTCCAGACGCATGTTTGCTTCCCGAACAAGGTGTTTGCACATCAAGAAGCGATTCGGCGCAAACGAAGGGCAGTTACAGGTCCATCGTTCGACGTCGGTATGATAGGGCCCATGTTCTCGTGTCTCTTCCTCTTCCAGTTGTTCTAACCTCTCGGTGCGTCCTTTTGTATTCCGCGCTGATTTGAGACATTTCAGCTGTTTCTCCGTTAGTCGGTGTTCATCACTTCGGCTCATATCGAGCCACATGGCTTTCATATCAACCTGCCACGCGGCTAGTTCTTTCGGCCGCCCTTGGCGGCGATTCCCCCGAACATATGCCAGTGTTCGGGCAACACGAGGAAGGATGTTCGTGCTGATGAGGTGGGTAACTAGATCCAGTCGGGGCCGATTGAATTGAGCCAGATCGCGATGCTTCAAGTGTTTCCACAGGCTCTCCACAACCATCGTTGTCTTGAGCCGTGGAATAGCCTTGCAAGCTGCTCTCGCCCAGAGACACCATTGTTTGGAGGTATACCATCGGTTCCACATATAGGCCCAGACCTGTGCCAGATCATTTTCAAAGCAGTACTGGTACATATCTTGGGTTGCTCCATGGTGGATCTCAGCAGCGGAGAGGAATGTTCCCTCCTCGTCTCCCATGGGTATTTCTGGATGCTGGTGAAAGTGAGTACGGAATTTTTCAAGAATGATCTTGCGGTGCTCCTTTGGGCAAAAGATCGGAAGAGCTGATTTGGTAACAGCCGGCGGATTAGGCCACACCGGAATTCGCGAGTCACCTGTTTTTAGGATAAAAACCGGCGGAAGGCACGTCGGAGGTGGCTCATGTCCCTATTGGAACTTGTTAGTAGCCTTGATTCAACTACAATAAAACCTACCTCATCCTCTTCATCCGCTGGTCTTTCCATTTCTGCATCCTCTTCGCTCACACCATCTTCAAGCCACCCCGACGATACACGCCCATGTCGGATCAATAAAGTCGAAGGTGCGGTGAGCAACTCTGGGGTCGTAAGCCGCCGGTGGTCTATCTTCGGCTAGACGTTTCTCAATGTACGAAATTGCGTGAATATAACATAATTGATGTCGGGCTTGTGGGATTTCAGCTCGGAACCCAGTTATTTCAATAGTCTCTTTGTCGGATCCTGTGAACATGATGTTCTTGCAGTGGCTTCCGACATGCCGAATCAAGTGGCGGAGTGTGCGCTCCTTACTGCCAGTTTCGGCGGAATCATCGGAGTTACCAATGAACATGAAGCTGACAGGTAAAGATTGCCCGTTCGCTTCCCCAACCAAGCCGTACAGCTCATGGCCGAGCGCATTCGTTTTCCCTGGTAGGTGTTTCAGTGGGTGTCGCAGTCAATTAAAGAGGTCAACGTACATGTCGAATCCATTGCAACCTCTTCAATTTGATCACCAAAGTCTCGCAAAATGTTGATGAAGCTGAATGAGATAGCCTCGATCCCGGGCTCCTTCTGGACGGGTATTATCTCTATTTTCTCTCCGTCTAATCGTTCTAAAAGCATTGTGGCTGATTTAACCTGATCCGGGTCCAATTTCCATACAGATTCATTCAAGCGGGCCCAATGGGCATATACTTGCTTCTGCGTGAGCTCAGTGTCCGGATTCTCTCGCAGGATACGATCCCAGACCTATTCCAATGACTAATTATCAGTCCCATCTTAAAGAAGGAAGGTTTCAACGCACAGCAGATGCAGTTGAGTTTTTCATCTCCTCAATCACCTGTTTGATTTCTTCGTCCATTGAAATATTGATGTATTGAGAATGGGCTCGATGATGAGTAAGCCTCAGTCTAACTGTCTCATCGCCGTCGACTACAGTAATCCGGAGGTACCCATTACATGGGAACCGATCCATCTTTATGCGCGCGCACCGTTTCTTAGGATCATCAATCAATTTGTCCTTCGTGACCTCCTGCTCATTCTGCGCGCAGAAGAACGTGTACGTGCACGTGCTTTCTGAGGCTTTACTCGTCTCCTTCTTCTTGTATCTGTAGAGAGAATAAACTTTTTAACTGTGAGCTGTTCCATGTCGCACTCACATGAATCGGTACCCGGTCCAGTCCCATACTTGCTTCGCGATGTTTTTAGCAGTTTGGGCTCCATCATCGGCCATGACTTCTGCATCATCCTCGTTGGGCAGAGCAATCAGTGCATCGAGTTCGAAGGCCTCCTTGTGGTGCTTCTGGAGGAGGCCGGACAGCGCGGACCATGACAGTGTGGGACACGTCTGGATTGTTCGTGCTGCCGGACCACGTCGATTCCCCGGACGAGAGTGTTCTTCTGTGCTCGGGGGGTCATTCTCCTTTGTTGCGTCGCGTTCGACACGCTTTTCTTCGCGCTTCTTCGCAAGATCCGCTGTGCATTTGGCGCATGTCTTCAGGAACGTCAAATTTGCCTTCCGGGGATAAGACGACTGTGGGCCGGTGTATTTACATCGGGAGCAGCGAATGTCTGCACCTGGAAGCGAAATTCAGTGGTCAGAAATACTTCTGCTACTCTCGCGTTGCTCATACTAGTCGATACCAAATGGGACAGTCAGTCGCGTCGAGGATGATATTTCACGAGAAAAGAAGTGGTATTTGAGCAGAAGTGAGCTATCTAACAATTTCGGGGGGTTAGGAGGTCGAGTAGCCACTCGGGCGACGTGGAGCGACGAAAGGGAAAGCGAAAACGGTGGCTTTGTTTGGCAGAGTGATGTGCACGTGATCTGCATTTGGCAGGGGTGGTATTGTCTGTATCGAGGCCAAGATTGCTTTTTGCTTGACATGCAGGATTGGAAGGTGAGCAGCGTACCTTGATCAAGTAGATACAGGCCACCCCCCAAATGGAAGAAATGTCGACTGAATTTACCTTGTCATGCTTTGAAGACCACTTAGATTAGCAGTGGCGATGAGCAGAACGACCACGCGCGTGCGTAAGATTCGGTGCGGCAGGGTCTTGGATGGAAAGATCACAGAAGGCTTGATGTTGGTTCCCGGCCCAAGGATTGAGGGATGGCAATGGACGAGTGAGTAGTCTGCGGTTGCCGCAAGTATAGGACGGCTTGAAAGCTCGAGATACGGACTTGAGGGTTTGAAACAGCTTGACAGGTAATACCAGTAGCCGCCGAGCACAAAGGGAAAGAGGGAGAAGGGCAGACGGGTGGACGATACATAGGGAGCAAGTGGGTGGTGGGAGTGGAAGGAAAGCGACCAACCATTTGATGGGATCATGTGCGGTCATGCGCACGGGCCTCCTGAGTCACAGCTGTCATCGGAGTTTGAAATGTCTTGGCAAATTCCACGATCACTTACGCGACGTACGCGTACGGATGTGTTTGTCCTTCTTTGTTTTTCTTCGACCACAATGCTCAGGAGCTCCAGTTGCTGCCCCTCCTCTTTTGATCCCTTAAAATCTCGTGATTTCTTTTGACGGCTTCAATTTCGAAGCCCGAACTAACGTTGCCGTCAATCACGACCTTCAAGGTCATGCTTAACCAGAAGAAATGCTCAAGATCTACAGTTACAGTAACTGTATGACACAGTTTAAAGCAGGAAGACCGGGAAAGGTGCCGTTGGCAAAACCATTTTGTATAGCATTGCAAGTCATTTTTTAATTCTAGTAGCACTATTTGGCGGGACGTTGAGAAATGGAATAAACCATAGTCAGTATCCAAAGCTATGCTATTCAACATAATTATCTGTGTAAGCTATAAATGTGTCTATGGTGCTCACGTAGAAGCTATTGTAGCACTGGAGAGCCGTAGGTGAAAGACCCACAGCTATCGAAGCTACTGACTGCTATTTTCGGCTCTATATCTAGCCGGCGAGATATTTCCCACAGACTTTTTCCTGATGGATGATGCGTATTCGCCTCGAGTGGGCCATGTGCGGCTGCCGGCGTCGGGAAGCACGACCTCGCCCGCAGGCCACGAGTACGCGTCGTTGCGGTTGCGAAATCGTGCCACCATATACCCACTTTCTTTCCGGAGCAACCCGCTGGTTTCTTCAATGTGCGAAGTCGATGCGGACTTGCATGTCTTGCACAAAAAAAAAGAGGAAGCGGTATGTAGTATATACGAGACGCGAACAAAGAAACAAAGGTATTACAGTGACACGCCAGTCACGTCCTCGCGTGCATCGATTGACCCATATATATCTGGCTCGTGACACACGTGTTGACCGGCGACGGATCTGAAGGATCAACAAGGATCATTCAAGTATGTCTTTTCGGGACTTAAATCTCCACGATTAATGAGCCGATGAATGTAGCAACATTTCCAAAACTGCTCTTTTATGATCTTCGTGCTAAGTAAGTTCACCACCTGTGTATAGTATCGTAAATCCGACAGGCGTCTTTTTCCCACCGCGCCTCCCTCCCAGAAACTTGC
Organism: Mycena galericulata; assembly: GCA_029289565.1. Classification (NCBI taxonomy): domain Eukaryota; kingdom Fungi; phylum Basidiomycota; class Agaricomycetes; order Agaricales; family Mycenaceae; genus Mycena; species Mycena galericulata. Next base: position 176,112 of record JARKIA010000313.1, read on the forward strand.
ACAGAAGTGGATACCACGTAGTAAGGGAGGCGCACCAATGACTTAGAGATGTGGACGACTTGGGCGAGTTTTCCTTCCACGCCGGAGGTGGGTTCGATTCCCCTTCCGTGCATTTATATTGCGTTAGCGACTTTTTTCTCTTTCTTGTTAGTATTTTGTTTGCTGAATATTGAATCGAACAGAGGTGGGCAGGACGCGCGGGGCTGGAACACCGTTTTGTTTCCTGCATTTTTATAAGTTAATCAAGGTGCTTGCAAGCGGGGGGAGTTGCACTTTTTGTGGGTGCCGTCCCGGGATTATTTCCCCCCGTACTTCGTGCACCAAAATTGGGCGACGCATCGATGTACACCGTTCAAAAATCCTGATCTCGAGCGGAGTGGGCCCACCGGGGCAATGAACTCGCGACTACGAAGCTTTTTCGTGTGTTCGAGCCCTTCAAACAAACTTTAAGTAGAAAGGTGGGTAGTGAGAAGAAGGTACCGATGGTATCCGGCTGGGCCACGCGGAATTCGACTATCCGTCGGTGCATTAACAATAATCAGTACTAACATTCTCGGTATTAGCGCGCACTGACGCGGCATTGACGCGCACTGACGCGGCATTGACGCGCAGTGACGCGGTCTTGACGCGGCGTTGACGCGCAGTGACGCGGCACTGACGCGGCACTAACGCGGCAGTAACGCGCATTGCCGCGGCGTTGATGCGGCATTTGTTGAACTTACTGGTGATCCCCGTGGACTTTAAATGCACTCAAATTACACTCAGAAGCAGTTAAATAAGGGCTGGGAGAGAATTTAACAATGTCCGGGTCAAATATAAACTCTTTCCATAGGAGAAGTCCCGTTAGTTTTTGTCAATTCTGGTGTACATTGTGCCCTAGCCATTGTAGACTTGAAAATAAATGTTGAATGACTTCTTAAGAGGTCTGGAAGACCATTTTTATTCACTCCCTACCCCCTCGACGCCGCGCAGATGCCGCGTCAACGCCGCGGCAATGCGCGTCACTGCCGCGTCAGTGCCGCGTTAGTGCCGCGTCACTGCGCGTCAACGCCGCGTCAAGACCGCGTCACTGCGCGTCAATGCCGCGTCAGTGCGCGTCAATGCCGCGTCAGTGCGCGCTAATACCGCGCCAATGCGCGCCAGTCCCTGGTGTCCTTGGATGGATAGCTAAGTAACATCAACCATGGTGAACGTCCAAAGTGGACCAGGGTGGTTACAAATTAGATTAACATTTCCGGGCAACTTCCTCTAACTTTCTCACCTAGGATCCAGTTTTACAACCTGAGAATGAACAGTTAAGTATGCATCTCAGGCAATGGAACAGGTAAAACTATGGCGGTCCTAACACACTTTTATTTCCACCCCACAAACTTGCCAATTTTTGGTATTTCTGCCCCGCAAACAGAACATTCGCCGGACCAAGTTATTTGGGGAAGATGGACGGAAACTTCCGCCCCGCAAACTTGGGCCTTGCGCGCCGCGATTCTGTGTCCGCCCACATGCAAATTGAACTTTTATACCCCTGCTGCCAAAAACTAAGTCCGTGTCACTTCATCCTAATGGTACCATGGGTTAAATTAAAATGTATATTTTGAGTCAAGCACCACAATTGACTTGGATTCACCATTGAACATCCCATCTCGGTATCCTGTTCTGTTGCCTCATAAAATCCACAGTCATGGAATCGGGACATCCGTCAGTCTATCGGTGAGAATTTGATAGTAGCACTCCCATAAGTAGCTTGCAACTCTCGAATCTGGCATTTTATTTCATATCATTCCAACCAGAGGTCTCCGCAGTACCCCTCCTATGGAAATATATGCAGTGCCTTCCTGCTTCACTGGTACCTACACCTCATGTTAGGTCTTGAGCCGACTAGTACTCGGAGCACAATACCGAGCAGAAACTCACAGCCAATGCCATTATTACAATGGTGCACCAGGCAGGAAGGCCCGGAAATCGTTGTGAATGGCCGAAGTTGTGGCAGTATGAACGTTGCATCTAGTCGCGAATGGGATTGCAGATCAAACTTCTACTAGTTGACACATCCCCCTAGCTTCCAGACCGCGGCAAGCCGCAAGCATTTGTGTAATGATATACCGCCCACATAATAACCAATCTGTCTGCGGCGCAAGAACAAAGTTCAAGTTGCGCGCGGGGACTCAAAGTCGCGGACGGGCCCGGCAAGTCCCAATTCTGCGGAACCTACTTTATTTGAGGCATTCTGCCTGCCACTCATTTCGCCGGGCACAACGGAAGACACCTGCCAATAGCAGTGCTATGAAGTATACACTATATCTGATCTCCTCGCGAAATTAATTCACTGTGTGAGATCAGAGAAAGCGGTCTGAATTTGATGTCAGCAAACACCTCCCTAGCCAGCTAGGTTGAAACTGGGAATCCTTGGTTCACCGGAGTGTATTTTATGCTCCGCCATATAAACTATGAACCATTTGAATATGAGTGGATAGACACCTAGGTTGCAATTAAAATTTTCTCAACGGAAGGTTATGATCGAACATTACTGTGTACATGCATATAGCCAAGTGAGCTCTCTTTGTTCGCATGAAACAATCCATTTTCTCGGTAATCATTCTTAACTGGTCCTCATCACCTCGGGACACATTACAAAATTAAGTATGACTCAGTATAGTTGAGCATCAGTAAATGAATTCACATCTATAGCACATCCTGGTCGGAATAATTCATCTTACAAACCTTTTGGCACAGAAAACAATGGTTCTTGTGTCATGAAAGCTGAGGATCCATAAACTCAGTAGACACTTCCCACGGTTCAATTTTGGGCGGGAAGTGGCTGCGAAAGCATTTATACCTGGAGTTGTATCACATCTGATATTACATACCAGCACATCAGTGCGTGGCGTAATTTATGCACGGGGACCAATCCCGAGAATGTTAGTACTGATTAACCTTCCAACGCAAGCTGTTGGGTCAGTTTAAGTAGTGGTATTTGCGATCCTCTGAGGAGACTCACGGCAGTTTCCTCATAAATATTTTGCCTGACGTCCGATTGGTGGTTGGAACATCAAGCAAGTCAGAAAATGCGATAGTTCGGAGGCAACATGTGTTCACATGAATCTATATTAGGTTTGTATTCACCACATGGCTTACACAAATGCTGGAGGCTTGACAGTCCACGATTTCCGTCCTTGAATTGGGGGTGGGGAACGTTTGTTAAACAGGTTAAGGCGGCACCTACTAAGTGATTTCGGCCAACCCAGGCTGCATGCCAGCCATTTTAGACTACCTCACTCAAATGCATTACAACTCGACTTCATATTCAACTAATCATGGTCACATGAAATTGACTAATGTCAAATAAAATTGTCAGTTCACGAAACCGTGACTCGCGGAATAATTGAGGGTGTACACTTGAACCAAGAGATGAAGCATATTGAGACTCCAGCAGCTTCACTGTTCATGCACCACAGGATTTAGAAGTAGCTGCTACTTCAAATTGAAATGAGCGTCTTGAGAAATGGGGGACTTTTCACAGTAATGAGCTTGCCGACACAGAGTTCAGCAGAACAGTTCAACTAGAGCTACTCTGATTACTCATTGAAGGTACTTGTGAATCTGTATTCCTCCACCAATTCTGAGGGGAATGGAACATAAAACAGCTGCATCGGGCAGCGAGGCGAGTCAAAATCTGGTCAGAATGTGTACTACCAGCGAGGCTTAAGCATGGCTTAGCCGATACCTGAGGACATTTTGGGATTTGTTATTTTCATTCAGAGTGATGTATTACAATCACAGAACCTTGTCTGGAGTGGTTTTGAGGGACAGAGAATGATGTACGAGGCCCTACAGGCAGCGCGGCAGTGCCGCGTCACGCCGCGTCACTGCCGCGTCACTGCCGCGTCAAAGCCGCGCCAGTGCGCGGCAATCGCGTCAAAATCTCCAGTCCCGGCTCAGCAGTAACCGGTATGGATGCGGACTTGTCACACATCCCAGCCAAATGTGCTGACTGCGTTCTCGGGAAACAGAAGAAGAAGCCCGTGCCCAAGAAGCGCAAAGGGCCGCGCTCGACGAGGAAGTTGCAGAAGGTGTTTGCTGATCTGGCGGGACCACAGGCAGTTGCTGCGCGAGGCGGATACTTGTATACCCTCCAATTGATCGATGACTATTCGCATGAGCAATGGACCATTCTCCTTAAACGAAAATCCGATGCAGCGCAGCAACTCAAAATGGCAAGCTATTGTCGAAGCTGAATCCGGCGAGAAAGTTGGCATATTCCGAGTCGACGTTGGGACAGAATTTGATTCAGCGGGTTTTATTCGCTACCTGCGAGAACATGGGACTAAAAAGGAGACGTCTGCTCCCTATTCTTCGGCGCAGATGGGTCTCATTGAGCATACACATCACGATCTGATGAGTCGTACCCTGGCCGCCCTCTCTTCAGCAAAACTCCCTCGCAATATGTGGGGTGAGATGATGCTCACCGAGACATACATCAAGAACCGCACACTCACGAGCGCGTTCCGGCATCCTGATCAGACACCTCATGAAACGGTGGACTGGAAATAAGCCGGACCTGTCGCATATGCGAGAGGTCGGCTGCCGCGCATTTGTATTGAAGCTCCCGAAGACGAAGAATCCAAAAATCTTCAATCCGTCTGTCGAATGTGTCATGGTGGGATACTCGCCGTCATTGCAGACACGTACTGTTGCTATGACAGGACAACGGACGCATGCACATCACCCGCAACGTTGAGTTCATCGAGTCGCAGGATGAGGTGCCGAGACCGTCGGCGGTCACGAAAG